>OY747720.1:8548409-8955909 GCA_963556495.2 Valencia hispanica
CTACATCCCTGGTCTATTGGATTGAGATCTGAGTACTCCAGAGACCACTAGAGTGCAACGTATTGATTATTATGTTCAAGAAACTTGTTTGAGATGGTACACTGTGGTCATTAAGAGAAGTATATGGTCAGCAACAGAACTAAGGGAGGCTGTGGTGGTTAATCAATGGTTAGTTAGTACTACGGGAATCAAAGTTTCCTGAGAAAGTGTTTCTAAACCATTATAGCACCACCACTAAACGATGCCTGTTATTATATATTATTATAATTATCACCAGCTTTCAGCAAAACCTTTATTCCAAAGGTATGTCACAAACCGCACTGTTCTTTGAGTGTTGGATGCTTTTCGTATTGGCAGTTTTTTCCCTTTTACACAAACATAATTTCTCATTTAAGTATGAGAAAATGCTTTTTTTTTGGCAGTGCACTTTGAAAAATGTTTGCAAATCTTTTCTAAATTATCTTGTTAATTCTCTAAACTCCCTACTGAGTGATCATTTTCATCACATAGCTTCTTTACTTTTGTTTAAACCATTTGCGAGAGAGATAAAAAAGGATATTCACAGGCAGAGAGAAAACAAATCTACGAAACTAAGCTCTGACTTTAGGGATCACTAACATTCAGCGAGATCTTCTCCACATATCCACCATAATCCCTCTGCCGTGCTTTGAGCGCTTCCTCTCTGGCAGAAGAGTGTGTATTTTGTTAAGCAGGGTGTTGGGATAATGGTGTATGTATGTATATATATATATATTTATAAAAATAGATAGATAGATATATTACATTTTCCTGAGTTAAGAGTGAGTTATTCTGCATCAGTGGGCCAGGTCTTTGCGCGTTTTCCTTTTTTTTGTCAATTATTTCTGGCTTTGCTGCTGCTATGGCGTCTGTATTTTTCCATCTTCAACAGTTTTGATCAATTTAACTGTGTTTGTGCTGGTTGCTTACCCATTTCTTTGAACTTTAAACATATTCCCTCTCGCATAACAGAGATGTAGCACAGGTCTTCTTATGTTCTCCTCTGTTTCAATATGTTTTCAATAAAATTTAGGTCATATGATGTCTGGGCCAGACTAGCAGCTGTATGTTATTTCTCTGTATTTGAGATCAATGCCAATTCCACTGCCATTTCCCCTACCAAACTTCACTTTTGGAATTATGTTTTGCACTGATGTGCAGTTACATTTCTTCTCCAAACATGGCATGTGCAACAACACCAAAAGAGTTTAATGTTGGTCTTGTCTGACCACACTCTAGTCTCTCAGTATTTATTTGGCTTGTCCAAATGTTTTGCGGTGGAGTCTTGCACAGTGACGGTCCATGAAAGCCATGGTGGTTGAGTGCACTGATTCTTATTTTTATTGAAAAACTGCAGCTGCTAATTCCTTGTCTTTCTGAACTACTGAGTGGTCCTTGGCTCTTGAAAACCTACTCTCATCATTCGTTTGACTATAAATCTTGGAGGGTGTGTCTGGTCAGGGATGGTTTATGATATAATAATCTTCTTTCCACTTCTGAATTTTGTCCTCGACAAGGTTAACTGGGACACTCAAAACTTAAATACACATCTGGAACCAATATTATCAGTATTACAACAATAAAGCTGTAAAGGTCTTAAGAGACCGGTTTGCTATTGCAGATCATAAGCTTTTTCTTGTGCAAGACCTCGGTAATGACAAATCTTTTTATATAGCATCAGTTAGGATTAAACGATTGATTAATTTGCACTAAGAGGGGGTATGATTATTGTCTAAATACTGAGAGATTTTAGCTGGTTTCTTTTCTCTCTGTGCCTTTTTGCACCTCATTTTGATGATTTTCCTGGTAAAAAACCTTGAGATGACATTTGTTATGAATTGGTGCTATATAAATAAACTGAATTTCATTTAATTTTCCTCACGCATTCAATGCTTGTTCCACTTTGTTCTACTTAATTTATAGTTTACCTTGTGTTTATTTTTTTGTATGTGTGGAATACTTTGGTTGTTGTCAGATTTTATTAGTACACCCTCATTAGAAATAATCATTTGAGAAAAGTATTTAACACTTATTCTCTACTCTATAAATGCATAAATATAAAAGGCTTTATATCTAGCTGACTTTCTGGCATTTCTTAAAGACACAATCCCTCCCTGTTTCCTGACTTCTTTTCCTCCTCCATGATGCATTTTGCTAAAATAGCTGAATGTTATATTTTTTTAGATCCCTATTTTGGTTGCAGCATTTGTGTTCTTGTTCCCTGTCTTCATTGTCATGGTGAAAGGATTAGGATAGTGCAGCTGTATTCTGTTTGACCTGTGTTTGACTTCAGGAAGGATGTGACTGATAGGAGAATGGAGGTTTAGCCGTAGGATCCTCGTGGGTTTTTTTTCCGTCTCTTATGGTCTCCTCTTTGACCCCTTGCTGACCCTTGTACATGCAGAGTTTCCTCCTTTCAGTGATCCTGCTTTGACGTATAAAGCCACACTCCCTGCCTTAGTTTTTTTCATTGCTTTTATCTCCCTCTGTGCTGCCTGTTTTCTCTTCTTTAATCCCCCCTCGGGTCTTGTATGTGAGGATTTCCTTCTCTCTTATCCAGAGACAGGTTGTAAAAAGGCACCTGTTTCCCTCATCTGACCTTTTAATTAGCTATGACGACATCACCAGATCACCTGCTGACGAATGCAGGTGGCTCGTGGGATGGATGTAACTTTCCCTTTTCTACCATTTCTCTGTTTTGTTCATCTTTATCGATGACAGTGGTGCACCTGAAAGCAGCCTGGTTTTGCTAGTGAGGTAACATTCATTGAGACTCGGCTCTAGTCCTTCAGGGTCCAGTGACAGGAGCTTTTAGACGTACATCTGCTTCAACACACGAGTCAGACAATTAGGTCAGTACCAGAACTCTGGGTGTCCAACTCCAGGGCTAATGTTCTGCGTGTTTCAGATGTGTTCCTGCTCAAACACAGCTGATTTAAATGGCCCAATCAACTCCTCAGAATGGCACCAAGTTCTACTGGAACATGCCAATGACTCATTTGTTAGATTCAGGTGTGCTGAACTAGGAAAACAACTAAAACATGCACAACTTTTTACATCACTGCTGCAGAAGTTGAGGAATTACTTCCTCAACTTCTGCATTTATCCAGATTTTGTCTGTATTTTTGCATTATGCTGTAATGTAATCAAATAGTGACAGAAAAAGATGAATTTTCTATCATCCTCAGTTGCAATTGACTTTTAAAGCTAAGTATCTAAGGTTAGCATGTTAATTTACTGCACCTGGATGGTAAAAAGCTGAAATCCTACCATGTTCATATATCAAAAGTGTCCCCCCAAAAAAATGTTACATTTAGCTTTTGCTTTGTTTTTCTTATTGACTGGTAACTTTACACCACTAGCACCTCATTTGGCCCTTTTCACAAATCCAACTTCTCCTTTTAATGTAACTGTTCATATTTGGTTTAAAACTCAGTCAGCTGAGGAACAGAAGTAATCCAGGACTAACCACATCCAGCTGTTTGATAACTAGAAAGTGATGGAAAATTATTACAATCCACTAAATTGATGATATGATTATGAGAAGATTGTGAAAGAATGTTAACTCTTTTTATTTCCATAAGCCAGTTGACTAAAATTAGGTAAATGCATTAGTAAGGCCAGCAGCAAAGTGAATTCAGATATTTCTGTTAACAGATGAGACTCACTGGGAGAAATTGATGTCCTGAAGGAACAATTTGCACAAGCTGAAGTTGCAGTGGCAATGCGTCATCTGGACAAATGCATGACTATTCTGGAATTAAATCCAGCTGTTGATGGGCTTGTCCAACAGGTCCGGAGTTCTGCCAGAAGTGATGGAATCCCCCATTCTTTGGAAAACAAACAGAAGCCAGAAAAGTGTTGTGACAGGCTGTTTCCTGCAGCCACTTTGACTTTTATCTTATTTTTGTTTCTGCAAATGTTTGTTGTGGATTTTCTTTTTTAAAACCTCCTACAGCTTATCTTGCTAGCGGAACGTTCCATCAGGTCATTTTATGCTCAGTGCAGCGTCTCCGCTCTGTTGGAGCAAAGAAAGCGAACATTAACCAGTCTCTTTCTCCGTGGGTTATTGGCATGTTAAACAATAACCATCTGTTCTTAGGAAGGCTTAACACACTGCACACAGCTGGAGTAACAGCATCCTTGGAATGAGCTTCACAAGTGTTTTAAATTCCTGAAGCGCTTTTTGCATCGAGTCCTTTATATTTGAGGTGGTTTTCGTTGTTTGAGCACAAACTTTCTGTTTAGGTAAAGTCACATTATCTCAATTTCATCTAAGTCAAGACTTTGACTAGGCCTCTCCAAAACCTTTATTTTGTTTTTTGAGGCAGCCACCAGTGAACTTGCTGGTCTCCTTCAGGATCTGCTGCTGCAGAGCATAATTCAGGGTTCCAGAAATTACAGCAGGTCATCTAGCAGCCCAGAAAGCCACACTACCCTCATTATGTTTGACTCACTGTATGGCGATCTTCTGAAATGCTAGTTCTTCACCAGATGCACACCTTTCAAAAGATTCAGAGAGTCTTGAGGATCGTCAAGATATTTTTTTGGCAAATGTGTCATGGGCCCTTGTTTTCTTCTGGGTCAACAGTGGTTTTGGTTACGTTCTGGACCGTTTGTTTGGACCGTTTTGCCTAGTATCTCTTTCTTTTTGAGGAATCATGAACTCTGACCTTAACTGAGATAGGTGAGGCCTGCAGTGTCTGAGACGTTGTTCTGGTTTCTTCTGTAACCTCCTGGATTAGTCGTTGATGCTCTCTTGGAGTAATTTTGGTAGGCCGAACACTCCTAGGAATGTTCACCACAATTCCGTATTAGGCGCGTTTCCACTTTCGAAACTTCCAGAAAATTTTACCTGACCTTCACGGTATGCGACTGACTCCATTTCACTAGGCTGACCCGAATGGACCACTTTTCGGGCCATTTCAAGAACCTACCAAGTACCTGCTTTGGGGTATGTACTCAGAAATGTCCCAGGAGCGTCACGGGGGGGGGGGCTTGTGATTAACTCATGCTTATTGGTGGGAAATGATATCAGCAGTTGCCGTCAAACAACCTGTTTTGTAAAATTAGAAGAGTTGCTGGCGAGCCAGTTAATAACAACAGAGCAAACAGAAACGTGGCAACCATCCCTGCTTCATCCATTGTTATTGTTATCTCTTGTTTTTCTCTGCTGCTGTGTGAACCGGTTTTGTTTCTTTCGAGCAAGGAAAAAAAAAACAGTGACAGTGTGTCTATTTTGTATTTGCCCTTCCCTGAAACCCCCCCGTTGCTGAAGTGATGGACATGCAGCAGAGCTTGCAGCCGTCTGCCTGAATCTCATCGTCTTCCAAGAGAAGGTAATGGGGAACAGCGTGCCCAGATGCATTTAGGTGAGCATCTGTGACCCCGCCACATATTGGGCCAGTAATGAAACGAGGGAGAAAGTTGGAGGGAAGCTAAGGAAGACCGACATAGATGATGTGATTTAAGATGATGGCTGACAGGCATGAAGACCCCACTGGAGATTGTTAGTGGGCAGTGATCCTCTCTCCCACGGATGAAATGGGCACAACGGTGTCCGAGACTCCACGGTGTGACGGACGTGTTGTTAAGTAAAGACTGACACCTCAGTGATGTGAATCTCTGGGCAGAATGTATGCGAGGGTGTTATTAGTAAGAGGAGAAATTGGTACAAATCCGTGGGGTTTGTGTGACACACGTTTCTCTGGAGGAGCACGAACGACTCCGACCGTCTCTGACTCCGGTTGGAGCTGGTACACGAAGCAGGGTGACAGACTGAGGATGTCAGCACAGAGCTGTAACACCCAGTCATTGTGCTAAGGGGATCAGAACAGACTCACAACAGATTCTCAACACAAAGGCGAAGCTTTATCTGAGGAAGTTCACATCCTGACAGACATTCGTATCTAAATATGTACATGGATTGCCTCAGAGAGATATTTGCAGGTGAGAGAAAAGCTTTTATGGTCTTTTCAGTGATGACAGTGATGCAGGCAACATCTATCCTGAAAAAAAATGTTCTGCTTAATTTGAAAATCTAATGAATTCATTATTATTATTGTTCTTGGTAACTTAATGCAAGAGTTTGAGCATCAGCAGATGGAAATCGGTCTCCAGATTTGTTTTGTTAGAGGAGTTTTAATTAGTAGAAAGCTGTAGACACAAATAAATCAGACCAGAGAGGCAGGTGGTTTCATCCTGCTTCCAAACCTCCAAACTTTCTTCAGCAAACTTTTTCTCATTCTGGAATTTGAGTTTTTTTCTTCCATTCATTGGAAAAAATATTTTACAAGGAATGTTGGGGTTATGATACTCTCTCTGGCTATTTTTATTTCTTTTAGTGTTACAGAAACAATTTCAACGCAACTGAATCTCCTGATGTAGTTTTGTTGGGGATGTAATCTCTTAAGAAGCTTTCATGAACCCTCAGGAGCTCATCAGGCCACTTTGCTCTCACCGGCGCCTCTGAAATCAACAACTGCTGTAGCGGATTGTTTGAAGACGTTATTTACGGAGGTCAAGACCCTTTTATATAATGTCTCCAGGCGACAGGGGGTCTAACTCAGACCCTGAGTAGAAACACAGACTGGGTCCGTCTGATCACACGGAACCCGCCTCCTCATGAATGATGCATCGGGCTGTGATTTACATGAATATTTCATCAACCCGCTGTGACATCAAAGTGTTAATGGAGGAGACCCTGGCATAAGTGTGTGTGCATGTGTTATCATTAATGAAGTGGACCCTGGTGGCCAGTGCCTGCCCTCGATCTGTGTGTCAGCTGGAGACAAAATAATAATCTGTTCAGCTTGATGAGAGACCAGAAAGACTTTTGAAACACATTGATGGCTGATCTCCCTCCTCCTGTTTTGGGTTTCTTTGTCCATCCGTCTGTAAGACAAACTTTATCTGCTAAATTTGTTGTTTTCTAAGATGTCAGCATGTCTGACCTAAACTCCCAATGTCTCCTCAGATGACAGCGCGTCGGTAACCAGCAGCATGGAGGTGACCGACCGCATCGCCTCCCTGGAGCAGAGGGTCCAGATGCAGGAGGATGAGATTCAGCTGCTCAAGTCTGCTCTGGCTGATGTGGTTCGCAGGCTGAACCTGTCGGAGGAGCAGCAGGCCATGGGGACCCGCAGAGGACCCACCAAAGGTAACACAGAACCAGAACCTCCATGTTTAACACTGCTTTCCTTGGTTTCTCTTTGCCTTTCTTTTCTAATTTGTTCTTCCTGCTGAATTTTACTTAAGATTCTGCTTCATCCCTTCTCTGACCAGTTGTCAATCTCTTCTCTGTCCTGTCCACCCTCCTCCATGACTGTTGTGTTAAATGCGTTACCTGTATAGACCCCACTAAGATGAGAAAATCTCCATCAGCAGACAGCAGTTTTGGCAAGTCAGGTAGGCAGACTGTGTAGTTTGTCTGCACTCACCGGGCCTGTTGTGCACATTTCAGCCGTTGCCTGCACGGTAATATTTCATCTCAATATCCAGTTAACTATGCTGCACATGCACTGCACGATGTACTGATTTGAATACAGGTTTAATGAAAGGAGACTTTGATTCAGAATTACCTCTACAGCAACGTAAGTTAGTGAGACTGGGACAAAAGTTTCTCATGTTCAGATGTTGATGTCTAATTGTTCTTTTTTTTTTTGTATTTGGAAATAAAGTGATTTAATTGCACTAAAACAGCAACGTTTAACATACATTTACTCATAAAAAATCTGAGGAAGAAGTTAGGACACCCAAAATTATTTGTGGAAAACCCACCTACTCTGGGATTTTTTTGTAGAGCATGTCTAAAATATACAAAAGGAAATGCAGCTGGAGTAGCTGAAACACCAGATGCTACTAGGCTTGCCTCTGCAAATCAGCCAATACAGGAGCACCATTCATTTTTCTTGGTGCTGGTTGGCTGAATCCTCAACAGAGGCGAAAAGGAATCACTCCGATTTATTAATTTTCAGCCAGTTCTTCCAGCATGTTTGAGGTCATGTCATGTTGTAGAGTCCAGTTCTGTTATAGTTTAACTACATTTTACAGATGGATTCATTTTTTCTCAAATACCCAACCCTCTGATATACAGTAGAAAAAAATGCTAGATTCTGTTATGGTGAGCTGGTCAGGTTCTGCTGACCATTATGGCAAACACCGCCTTTGTTTTGGTGTCCAAAAACTTTAATTTCAACTCATCTGTCCAAAGAACATTATCCCAGATGTCCTGGTCTTTGTCTACAGTCTCTCTGGGGAAATTTAGTCCTGTTTTTCTGTTTTTCTTAGAGAGCAAAGCTTTCTTCCTTGGACACCTCCCATTGACGTTAAACTTGTGCGGCCTCTTTCTGATTGCACAGGAAGAGCCTGCTATAGCTCACTTGATGAGATTGTGGAGTTTTTGGATGCTTTTTTTTTTTTGTATTTTGCGCTCTACTCCTGAGGGGAACTTACTTGAAGAACCAGATCGGGGCATGTTGGCAGTTGTTTTGAATCTCCTTCACCTCTAGACTACTGCAGTGATTTCAACCTCTTTAAATCCCTTACCAGACTCACAAGCTGCTACAAACCTCTTTCTGAAGGTTTTCTGGGTCTCTTTTACATGACTAAAAATAAAGCCTCACCTGTGATGTAGCTAACCCTGCTGCTGTTGATTTTTGATTTATTACACTCCACATGACATGTTATTCTATCCAGGCTGCAATTGGTGCATTGTTCTGCATGCTGCCACTGCTGCTATCTGTCTGTCTGCCTGCATGCCATTTGCTTCTTTTCAGCCCCTCCAGCACCCACCTGGGCTCAAAGGTCAGAGAGGGATGAGATGTGCGTGATTGGACAACAAGCTCATGGAACTTTCTTCATGGAATAAACTTTTTACACTTCGATTACACCTGTTGAAGAAGTGTGGAATGAAAAAAACGACTCTTTTCAGGCGATGACAGCCTTAAATTAAATTTAAAGTCAGATCCTTTACTTTGCGGTCCCTTTCGGATTTGCCTTGAATCCCGCATCCCAATGCCATTTACATTTATTTGACAGTGTTGGTCAAACATGAAGAGTCTCATTTGGTGCCTCTGTTTCATTACAGCTCTGCATGTGTTTGTTAAAAAGTTTCTTCACCACACAGAAACTGAAGGTTGCATGTGAGGCTCGCTTCGCCTGATCAATTTCATGTTGTTAAGTGTGTGTTTGAGTGGTGGAGCAGAAACGGATCAGAGCTCTGAGCTGCTGCCAGTTTGGCTCCTGTGGTCAAATCTAGTTTGACTGAGATTTGGGAGGATGACACAGACCCTCTCAAGTATCACCTGCTGATCTCCAGCAGACTTGTGTATCCAGCTGTTTGTCCTCTTTAACATGACATTACAAACCTCATTTTGTTCCTGCAGCATAATGACTACTCTAGAGATCAAGCAGAAAGGCCTGAGTGTGCATGTGTGTGTGTGTTGAACTGAATGTGTTTCTCTGCTAGAGGAAACTGCATCTATTAAATATTTATTACTGCAGATAAAGCAAAATATTCAGACCCTTTGAACTTTTACACATTACATCTGCACGCATTAATGGGTTTTATTAGATTTGATACGATAGACCAACATGAAGTGCTGCATAATTGTGAAGTGGAAGGAAATGGATACATGTATTTTTCCAAATGGTGTAAATAGTGTTGCACTCATACTGTGCATGTGGAAAGGGTTGTGTGTTTCTGGACTTTTTGGGTTGTGACTCCTTCAATGTATCTATAAAACTGTATAATCAGCTAACATTAAAGCTGTTGAGTTAAATAATTGCTGTATTACTGAGGAACCTGCACACATCTGCATCTGTCCTGACACTGAAGATGAGTGAGGTTTAAGGCTGTAAAAGGGGCTACACAAATACAACTTAATGATAAATATGAACACTTTAGGTTCAGTTCAGTTTTTTATTTTATCATCCAAACATCAATGTAGGAATCCATTAAGGAATTTTTACCATCCTATTGCCTTCTAGCCAGCACAGATGTGATTTGGCGTTCATTCTTTTATGTTTCACTCAAAGTGTTATTACACAGTTAAAAACACAGAGTAATACAGATTTCTGAAAGTTGAAGTCCCTAAAAAAACATGAAGCGCTGACTTATTGATTAATTCAAGATCCATAAAATCAAAATATAGCAACTCAGCCACAAATACCCCCTTTCCACCAAAAAAAACCTGGTACTAGTTTGGTGCCAGGGTCAGTGCTTCATCGGTTCTTGGCCTCTTTTCCACTGACGCTGGGCCTAGTCGATCCTGCGTCATTACATCATTCAAAGTGTCACAGCTCTATACGCCCACATGCAGACAAGAAAACAGGAAGTGCGCAAACAGAGAGATTTGAACAATGGAGGAGGGCTGTTTGAGCAATTTCATGGTCCCAACTTTGTGGGAACAGCTTGGTGATGGCCACTACCTGTTTCAATGTGTTTATGCACAAAACAAGGTCCATAGGGGGATGCATGCCTTTGATTTAGAAGAACTAGACTGGCCTGTAGGGGGTCCTGACATCAACTTGACAGAACACTTTTGGGATGAGCTAGAGCGGAGTCTGTGAGGTCAATGTCGGACCTTACATATGCTTACAAATACAAATGGAACGTCACTCAAGTTCCTATGTTTGTGAAAGAGGTCAGCAAGGCAATTTTATTTGTATAGCACACTTTCAAAAACAAGGTAATTCAAGGTGCTTTATGTGATTAAAGGGTAAAATAAAAATAGCAGTAAAACATAGACAAAGCATATAAAGTAAAAACAACAATAAAGCAAGAAGCATACATCAAAGCATTACTCTAAGGCAGCTCTAAACAGATACGTTTTTAGTTGAGATTTAAAAGAGCTCAGTGTTTCAGCAGCTTTGCAGTTTTCTGGAAGTTTGTTCCAGATTAGAAGAGCATAGAAACTGAAAGCAGCTTCTCTATATTCCAGCAAATTCTTTAGAAAATATAGAGTATGTCCAGATTAACATTGAGCGTCTGAACGGTCCTGCTAAATAATGCCCGAATATCAGCGTGATTTTGTTATATTATGTCACTCTTCTCCTCCCAGGACACCACCTCATCACTAGTATAGTGATATAACCAGGTATAACCAGCCGTCTCTCTATCATCACCGCTGCAGCTGACCCTCATAATCGTCCTGCTGTCGCTGTTTGTCTTCCAGCCAGGCCGATGATCGCCACCCTGCCGTTACGGCCCACAGTCAACAACGGGACCGTCCTGCCAAAGAAAGGCAGCAGCACTCTGCCCTCCCCAGCTGCAACTGGGTCCAGGAAGGATGCCAGCCCAGCAACCAATAAGAGGTTGGAAACAACAATAAATCCTTCTTAATGTACTATTCCGTAGATTTCTACATTTAAGATTTTGTGGTATATTAATGAGAAATTCAGCAGCTTTTTTGGCATTGGTTTATAGATCCCTGAGGTCATGTTAATACTGTTGGAAAGCTTCGGTCCACACAGCTATGTTGAGGCGTCTCTCTACCATTTGCACCCTCACATTTGAGGCTTTCTTTCAGCCAAATTCACTGACATTTAACAGGGCCGATACAAGAAGAGGCTACTTTGTTACTGCGTTGTGTGTGTGAAAACCGAGTTATAAATTACCTCTGCCAAGGGAACAATAGCCTTTTCCCGTTCCTGGATGACATTAACATAATCAGATGAGGGACTGCAGACAGGAGGGACCTGCTCAGTCCAAACAGATGTCGCAGCTCTAACATCGGTGTGTCTGTTTGAGCTTCAATGACAGGATTTCTTTTTAAACTTTCACTGGAGAGGACAGTTTTAATAAATCTGATACTTTAAATGTCCGTCTACTCCTTCAGTCGGTTTTACAGTACATTTATGAAATAGTCTATACCATACATACAAGGACCACACATTAACTGTTTTCTTACGTATATTGTTTCATCTACTATTGTTTTAATGTACATTTTATTCTACTATTTTACTTCTTGTATTGTTTGTTGTATTATTGTTTGTGTTTCTATCTTGTTCGGCACTTTGGTGCAGCTTGTGTTGCTGTAAATGTGCTATTTAAATAAACTTGAACTTGACCTTTATTGAACAAGGCTTCACAGGCACATCTCAATAAATCTGAATATCAATTAAAAGTTTATCATTTCTGTAGTTCAGTCCCTAAGGTGGAACTGATATTATGATAATTAATTACACACAGAGTTATATATTTCAGGGGTATATTTCTGTTAATTCTCTCTGAAAATTAGAATAATACATCAGACCAGTAGGAGTTATTTTAATGCAAAAATGGGGACCTGCAGAAAAATATGTCCTGGGTGGGGCTCGTTTGGATGGATTACTTTGTCAGTGCAACATGGCATGGAAATAATCAGCCTGCAGTTCTGCTGAGGTGTTCAGGAAGACTGTGTTGCTTTAATTTGCTGATCAATGGTGATTAAAGCAGGTATTGGTTCTTATGAGAGTGTGAGTAGATGCCAAGAACTGCAGAAAAATGAAATTAGCATCAGAGACTTCACACTGGACCTCAAGCAGCTTGGATTTGTGTGCCTCCCTTTTTTAGAGTCTGGGACCTTGATTTCCAAATAAAATACAAAACTTACTCTAATCTAATGAGTAGGGGGGTTTAGACCATGGAGCAGCAGTTCAGTCCTTTTTCCTGTTTATCCCAGGTTAAGATGTTTCCTCTGGTAACAATTGTTTCTCTGGTATCGCAGTAAAATAACACAAGGAACAGTTGTAGCACATTTCCTGAACACTTCTGTGTGTGGCTAATGAATGCCTGACTCCAAAGTCTTGAATGGGCTTTGCTTCACTATACATTAAAATTTCCACCATACTTTTTCCTTCCACTGAATCTTCCATTAGCAATATTGGTTACAGCACTCTGAACTGCCAATTTATTTAACACAAAGGAATTTTTCTTTGTTAAAATGATTTGTTATTGCTCTCATGTAATATTCAAGTTCTATTAGAGAGTAAATTTAGCGAGATATTTGAGATATGTCCCTCAGTGTGTAATGAATCTGAGTCCTCAGTGATCATGCTTTGTGTTCCGTTTTCCTCGACCCGTCCCCTGTGCCCTGTCTCTGATAACATCCCCTGTTTCCATCTGATGTTTTGTCTGCCTTCCATGTGATCAGTCTCTTCACTTTGTCCTTTTTGTCTCTTCCCACCAGAATTTTGTCCCTCAGGTGAGAGTCGCCCAACATTTATAGCAGCTAACATCATCGCCCTTTAAAAAAACACCTGCTAAACTTTATCTTCGGGCATTTGTAAACAAAAACGTTAGATGTAATTCTAACTTTCTCTCAGTGATGTTTGTGCTTTATTGATTTAGACCGCAGCTTCGTCACAATCTTAACAAGCGCTGCCAAACAAACAGCAGCCTTGAAAGCCCTGCGGCCCAATTAGGCCGGTGTGATTCCTCACGGGAAAAACAAAGCAAACAATGGTTCCTCGCTGCTGCTCCGTCCTTTAGAGAACAAACACACACAGTTTGTGCAGAAGGCGTAACAGCCAGCGCCCATTTTCAGGGTCTAAACAGACTTTCCTCCTTTCGGCTGGATTAGTTGACCTATGAGCCCACTGGCTGGTCGGCTGCTGATTGAGCGCTTCCTTTGTTGTGGGAAAAAGGCCGGCTGCCCTTATGCAGATCTGCACAACTCTGTACAGTCACACCATGCAAGGTTGTGATTGGAGAAATACAATCTTAACAAATTGCACAATTTAACTTTTTCCGGCTGGTTTGATGCAGAGAATACCCCAATTGAGCAAATACCTTTTTATCAGCTGCCTAATATTCAGCTTGTCGCTTTGGAATGGACTGTTGCCCAGACTGTTCTATATGTTTTTTATGACAATATTAGTAGGTTTTGAAAAAAAAGACTGTAAATGGGTTCTTTTGCTTTTAAACAACACGGAAATCATCAAAGTAGGAGCTGGTAATTTCTCCCAATCTGGATAGAATCTGTTATTTTACCAACAGATTGTTCTGAGAATAGAATAGAATAGAATAGACACCAGTTATGGCACTTCAGAATGAAATTACGTTACATGATTTTAAAGATAGAATAAAAATATGAAATGAATTATTGGCATCTGAGTTTAATGATTCAATGAATAACTTGTCCGTAAATGGCAAAGAATCTCCACTTACTCCCTCTTCTGTCATTTTCCTAAAGATTTTTAAGTCTGTGTAATGAGTTTAAATTAAATGATAAATATGCTGCTTTTATCAAACCCCTTTCTTTATTTGTTAATCTCCAAAAGGCTATTTTCATTGGGGTTTCAGTGGCTTTTTTTTTTTCTACTGAAATGTCTTACCTGAATGCTGGGATAAAACCACCAACCTTCTGACTGACTGAAGACATTTCACTGTCCTAATAATTTAATTTAGATTGATAACACCAACTAATGACTAAACACTGTATTCTCTCATCATCCGGCAGCGGATGACTTGTTTGATATAATTACATTTTGTCATATTTCAACCACAAACTTCACTGTGTTTTATTGAGATTTTATGGAATAAACACAAAGTAGTGCATAATTGTGAAGTGGAAAGAAGGTGGTTTTCAAAAATCTTTCACAATATAAATCTGAAAGCCTTGTGTCAATTGGTGTTCAGCGTCATTTACTCTGATACGGTCTGTATGTGTGCAAAGCTGGTAGAGACCAAAACCCCTGCAGCTGTAGCTGCGGCGAAAGGAGGTTCTACAAAGCATTGACTCATGGGGGCTGAAACCTCAAATAAAAAATAAAATCCAGAAGTTTATGGTTAAAGTGAGAAAATGTAAAAAAGTTTAAGGTTTAGAAGCCGTTTTGTTTCTGTTGGAGAATAAAGGCAGGTTACATCATGATAGAAATCTTTATGGATGAAAACTTTGCAAGAAGGCTCACGGAAGCTACCATGGAGTCATTTTACAGCCCGTTTCTTAGTATCCTGTCTGCCTCCAAACATTGCTTTTGCTTTCCATCTTTTTCCCTGCAGCACCGTGAGGAGAGCCAACTCAAACGAACACGTGGGGACTCTCACCCGCAAGGATTCTGGCGACTCCAAGGGCAACCGAACTCGGGCCGGGTCCACGGGGAGCAACTCCAGCGGTAAAAGAAGCGACAGGTAAAACCAGAACAAACGCCAATTGATGCTTTAGGTTTTTAGTCTTCTAAGCTGTGTGAGAAGCTTCTAAAACAAAGCTTATGAATAAAGAATAGAGGCCTTATCTGAGCTTGGGTAGCTGATTGAGAGCTGTGTGTTTGTCATTTAATTTACAGCAAACAGAGGGATCCAGTGTTCAACACAGGTAAGAGTCCAAGCCTCTTCATTCTGTAAGCCTTCACCTTCTCCCCCATGAGTCAAACAGAGTCGACACTCACTGGTTCTGCTTCTCAAAACTCTGCATAGTTATGAGTTAGAGTCTAAATGCAACATTTATTATTGTTTTGTTTATTTCCAAAGAATAAATTTAATGTCCGCTGTGATTTCTGCATCCTGCTGAGTTTTTGAACACAGAGGCCGACTCTCAGCTTCTTTCCATGATGTCCTGCTGTAAATGTCATTGTTAAACATTCATTCTTCCCATTGTTCATTCTTTACATTTAACACATTCATCTCATATATAAAACATAAAACAGCACCGAGAACCACTTTTGTTTATTTGAACTGTTCACACACACATATATGTATGTATGGATGGATGGATGGATGGATGGATGGATGGATGGATGGATGGATGGTCTATCAAGGTCTTTTACTGGTCTTAGATCAGGAAAAGGTTAGCTAACATCTCTGCAGAGCCCACACGTCCTGGACACAAACTGTTAGCCGCCACAGAGACAGGTTCTTCAACAAGGCTGTGTCTCTGATGTTCACCTTAAAGTCGGTGCCCAGATCGATACCCTGCATATTAGCACTAATTCATACTTGTCTTTTTGTTTTCAAAAACACTGTGTATATTTACATATTTAGAAAAATATATATATTTTTCCCTTGTTATATGTTAATATGTAAAATATTTCCATTGAGAGCAAAGAGTCATGAAGTCAAAATCCTTGTTTGCGTCCACAAACTTTGCAACTAAAGCTGGTTTTCAATCTGATGCTGATATGTGCTATATATGAAAATCCTCTTGCTACAGCCTTATTGAAGTGTTATGTTCACTTGTCTTTCTGATTTAGAAGAGTGGCTAAGAGCATTGGGCCATGATGTTAGGTCATATTTATATACCCGGGCAACACGAAGCAATTTATTGCTTAAAGATGCTTAAAGTATTACTAAAATACAAAAAAGAATTTGGGGGGGGGAATTAATTTTGGCGCAGATGAATTTGGTAAACAAAATTTTTTTTCTCAACATTTTTCCCTACTGAATAAGGAATCTCAGGATTAAAGGTTGAATTCTGCTAAATTTTTAGGTGTCATATTTTGCTATTGCAATAAGAAAAAAGTAATTTATGGCTTTTACAGATATGTACCTTGCTGCCAATAAAAGTGGAGTTTTTAAACTGTTTGACTTAACTACACACACCTGTTATGTGGCAGATTTCCAGCGAAACCAACCAGTTGCTGAGATAAATATTACAAATCAAACTAAAGATGATTAAACTGGAAACTCCAAACGTGAACCTCCATTCTTTATGTCATTGTCGATTTTTCTTAAAACTGAAGCACAGTGCAGAAACTGCTTAGGGAATTTACGGAATTTAAAAATGTTGAATTTCCCATTTTTGGACTGCGAAATGTTAAACATTTTGATGAAATTTGCAGTATGCATGGGATTATAAAGAAGAAATGTCCTCATAGGTCCTGTTGCACTGATAAGTTCAGGACATCGAGTACGACACCATGGCTGTTAGCTGTAATGCTGCACATAAAATTATACCAGCACACAGAACATTTCACTTAGTTTTTCAACAGACATGCATCTTTCTTTTGCTTTGACACAATTTGTAAAATTAGAGTCATGTAATTTGTTTGTGCAAAAAAAATCCAAGTAGTATACAGAAGAAGAAGAAATGTGTTTTTAAAAAGCAGGTAGTGGGACAGAAGCTCTTAGAAAAGGATCGCTCAGTACGTTTACATGCACATCTAAACCGAGCTTTTGGCAATAATCGGACTAATAGCTTAACCAGAATGGGAGCATTTGTCCAGGTTTACATGTCACTCAAAAAATCAAATTATTGAAAGCATGAGCCCTTTCCAGTTGGATTATTCCTGTTGGTCTAGAGCGTCACACAGATGGTAAACAAATGCTGGTAGCAGTGAAGCAGACGGAGTAAAAGCAGGATATGCACACTAAGGGAAGAACTGGACGATGACAACGCTGCAGCACGGTACATTTAGTAAGTACTGTACTGTTTGATTGTGTTACACTCGTTGTTGCTGTTGTGTTGTTGTGTACCGGTGTTGTTATTCCCCCTTCCGCGGTCTCGTCACTTCCCGTGAAAAGCTCGGCTGAGGCAGGGTTGGAGCTTACATTCAGGGGAATTCGATTTTCTAGTCGCATTATCTGGGTGCCTTAGCTCGATTACTCTAACTCTAGTTCAGTTTGACTTCAGTCGGACTAATGTGTATACATGCATTTCGAAAGTCCGATTTCAGTCAGACTAAGGCAATAGTTCGGCTTTCTCTTGCTCCATGTAAAGGCACTGATTGAGGTTAATTGAGAACATCATGGACAGAAGCCGCTGTTCACCAGGAAACATGATGTGAGCTCACTGTAGGACACACCAAGAGGTGAGAAAGCTATGCCAGCCTTCATCTGGTGCTTGTGTGTCTCTCTGTGACCTTTACAAGGGATGCGACGTGTGACCCACTGCAAAGGTAGGCCAGGGTCTCTTCCACCCCCCTCCCACCTCCACCATGTCGTCTTCACAGGTCTCTGAACATTGCAGAAAATCAGTTTGAATTTTTTCATTCAAAAGGAAAGGAAAACTGATGTTCTTATTCTGAATTTGGGATGTTTTCAAACCTTTTCCTTGCAGTGAGCAGAGAGCTGTCCAGACAGGCGCAGGACTAACTACTGAGCTGTGTGTGAAACTTTACCTTTGAATATTTTGTGACTGGAAAACTTAACTCACAAACATCCCACTTGACCTCCACTCAGAGCTGCATCGGTGTGTTTGTACATGCTCAGATTCCGTCTGTTTGCACACAGCCTCACTTCAGTCGGTTTTTGCCACCATAGTAACAACACAAAGATGTCTGCCACTCAATGCCTTGCAGTTGCTTGCAGGTTTTCTACAACCCCTGCTGTAGATTTGGGCCTGCTCTTCCAGTCTCCCTGCACTTGGAATGAGTGTTTGCACATTGGCACAGTTTCTATTTAATGTTGTCTGAGTTTCCAGCTTTTTGTTTCCCCAACTTGTCTTGAAGTGTCGTCTGTATGTACACCAAAAAAAAGGGTAATTTCCTGAAACATGCAGCGCTCTCTCAGAGGGATTTAACCCTTAAAACAAACATCCGCGAAGACAGTATGGGCATTTTTTGTAAGGAAAGTTTATCTTTGTTTATGGCACAAAGAACTAAGTAAACCCAAGATTCAGATCTGTTGGAACCTTTTCCTGAACCTGCACCACTGTAATCAGCAGCAAACACTTTTATGAATTAAAACGAGTCTGAACTCTGCTACAACATCTGAGTTTATCCTGCTAGAGTTCAGTTCATAACTCCTGGCTGAGAGCAGCTTTAGCGTTGCTCTGATTGTTTCCTCTCTAACACTTTAAGCTTTTATCAAATAAACCTGATTCTTTTGACTCTTCGTCCAAATCAAATGAGGACTTAAGCCTAATTTCCACTGAGCGATACGGGGTGCTAAGTAATGGTGCAACATATTCAGAACGTCTCCCCCGCCAGCTGGACTGTTACTAAGCAGGCGGGGTTAAACCCAATCAATGGACCGTGTTGTGGGACGCCAGTAGCTCCGCCCTTACCGTACCGTTGTCCTGTGGACCTACAACTGAAGAGGGCCCAGGAATAGTGCGGTACAGATCGGTTGTCGGCTTCATTTACACTTGAAACGCACGGACCCTTGCCGTACCGCTCAGTGGACACTGTTGTTAGTTGAAACGGTGCTGTGAGAAAGCTATTTTGTGACATTTAAATGTTTCAGATCATCAAATACAATCACACAGATAATCTGAGTAAAAACAAAATGCAGTTTTCATAATGGTTTTATTTATTAAGTAAAAGAAGAAAAAACGTTTTCCAAGCTTTAGAGCATGAATGACCTGTTTTAAGGTCTGATAGAGCAGAATTACTGATTACATTAGTCCAGGTCCTAAAGCAGCAAAGCAGTCCCAGACTATGACTCTTCTGCCACCGTGTTTCACTGTCAGTATGATGTTCTTTTTTTTTTTCATGCCACCAGATGCAACGACGTATCCCACTGATGGGATTTCTTTTACGCCACCGTTTCTGGCAATAATCAGGACTCTGTGTGGTGAATAAAATGAAATCGGCTTTTAATAAAATGTGGGAAATTCTTGGTTTAACAAGGTGGGGAATTACAATTTTCTCACAGATTCAGGCTGGTTTGGATGGCTTTTTTTATTTTGATAAAAGAAGCTATCATTTAAAAACTGCCTTTTGTATGTACTCATGGTATTTTTGGTTGATATGGCAAATTTGTTGTATGATATGAAATATGTAAGTGCGACAAAAAAGAAAAAAACAGAACAAATCTAGGGATCCTACAACATTTTTTTTATGGCTTCTTGTTATTCTTTTCTATTTTGATATGTTTTTATATAAACATGCTAAATTAATTGTAACTTTCCAGGTCTTGATGATGATTTTTTAAAATCCAATACAGCTGTGAGATGCAGACCAATTTAAGTGTTCCCCACCTAAATAATCAAACTTTATTATTCTGTTTTATATAATATTAATTGATTTTTCTTTGTCCAATCGGTGTTTTGAGACACTGAAACTGAAATTTTAAAAAAAGATTAAAAAGAGTGGTAATCCATTTTTATCAGATTTTACTGAACCTAAAGATGTTGGTGATTTATAACAGTAGTCAGTCTCCTTTCTTTCCTTCTTATAGTAGCTTAGTTTGTGTCTTACTCTCACCCAACATGACATAAAAAAGAATTTGATTCATCTAACTTCTTCCAACTCTCTCCACCTTCTTCTGCACACCTCCTCATCCTCTGCTCTTTCCCCCGTCTGCACTACAGTCACAGTGCAGATATACCTCGGTCGCTCAGCCAAACGGAGGGGGCAGAGCTGCAGCCCTGCAGCTTTGTCTTTAGACAACAACCTCAAATGGAGCTCAGAAAGCAGCAGGGCCAGTGCGGCCCGGAAAGGGGGCGCCGCCGCGCTGTTATCTGTCAGAAAAAGCCCAAACTCAGGCCTGCAGCTGAAGTCAGAGAGTCTGTTTTCTCCTCTTTATACTTCCAGCTACTGCAGCCCTGTTAAATCCCCCAGCCAGTACTTTCAGATCTGTTACTAGCTCATAAAAGAATAAAATCAACACTCGACCCTTGAAATATTACTATTCTAGGATAATTCTTGGCTTTAAATCAGATCTGAACCCTCAAAAGGTAAATATTACTAGTGAAACCATATTAATATAGACTAATAATATCCTCTCTAATGAGCTTTTTGTTACAAAATGTTTTTTGTTGCATTTTTGTTTCGGTTCTTGCTCTCTACATGCATTTTTTTTAATTAACATTTTACACTGATGACAATGTGTCAATTCAGCTGATTTGCTTGTCTCTGCATTTTGTGTTGAGTCTCTGCTGTGAGGTGAATATTTATTAGTTTTAACAGCGTCTGAAGTTCATTTTGTGCCCCATTTTGTTTTCACACAGTTTACCAATAAAATCCAGTTTAAGACACTTGTTTGTGTTTCTGTCACTTTTCAGTTTTTAATGATCTGTTAGAAACATGAGTAAAACCTCACTTTCGTGTCATCCTACATCGCTCTGTTGCTTTTTAACCTTTGCACACATTCAGCTTTTTAACCCACCTCACTCATAACTCAGCAGTGCTGTGTGTGCTTCTTTTGCTCATTCATTTCTCACAAATTCTTTATCCTGCAATATTGATATGTTTGTGTATAAATGCATGGCTTGATAAGCCCTTTCTGTTACCTTTTCTAGAGGAAGGTTATGTGAAAATGTTCTTGAAGGGTCGCCCCGTCACCATGTTTATGCCTAAGGACCAAGTGGACAGCTACAGCCTGGAGGCCCGAGGCGAGCTGCCCAGCAACAAGCTCAAACTGGACTGGGTGTATCCTGCCACTGCTACCTGTGAGTTTTCTGCAGAAATAAAAGCTGAAATGAAAAGTTCAGCCGAGCAATTGTGTGTGGATAATAAATCCAGCCTGTGATGCTGGAGAAAGAAGAATCTGCAAATGTTTCCCCTCCTTGTCAGAGTCGATCTGCTCAGAGCGTTGTTTTCAGCGTGTGCCGCCTCCCCTCTTCGCCTTGCAGCCTGGAGTCGGTAATAACCTGCACACAGCTGACAGGCCGGTGGCGCAAGCAGTCAGCAGCTCTTCTTGTGCTTTATTGTTTTCTCTTTTCTAGTCATTTGTGAGCATGTTTGCTTATTTTCTGTGTTTGTCAGGAGTGAATGCGGCGTGCTGTTCAGAAAAGGGCCAAAAGGCATACAATCTGAGGAGGAAAGCACAAACAACTGAGACAGAAATAAAATGCAGGCTGGATCCATCCTGATTCCAGTTGATCCCGAGATTTTCTAAATTATTCACTCCATTTAAAGTTCATAATTATATAAGAAGTTTTATTTAACTTTTTCTGCAAATAAAAAATCTATAGTGTGGGGTGTCCATTTGTAGAACAACCCTTCGCTGCCGTTATAGTTTCAACTTATGTAGTTCTCAGTTTTTCACATCTAGATCTTTTAAAATCTTGTTACAGACAGTTGTCTTGAATTAGGTTTGGGCTTTGACTAGGCCATTCCAAGCCACTAAATATGCTTTGATCTAATCCAATTCATTCAGGGTTGATGTTTTGCTGGGAGGTAAACCTCTGCAACCTCTAAAAGATTACCTCCATCCGTCGTCCCATAGACTCTGATAGATGTTGCTGTCCCTGCTGAAGAAAAGCATCCCCACAGCCCTATGCTGCCACCACCGTGTTTCAACATGACAGTGTTTATTTCTATGTCTGGGCACTCTTTCCTGTTTCAGATGATTGTGGTATAGAGCTTTTTGAGATTTTCAAAGCTTGTTTTAAAACCTAACGCTGCTTTAAACTTCTCTATAACTTCCTCCCTGACCTGTCTGCTGTGTTCCTTGGTCTTCGTGATGCTGCTTGCTCTCTCATGCTCTCCAACAAACCTCTGAGGCCTCCAGAGAATATTTAGATTTATACTGAGATTAAATTAAACACAGGTGGACTTTAGAAGAGAATTGGTTGCACCAGTTTTTGGTGGAATCAGAGTAAAGGGGGTTAAATACAAATGCACACCTCACTTTTGGGCATAAAACAGTGAAACTCAAATATGAGATAAATATAGTATTTCATTAATTACATACATTTTATTTTCATTAAAGTATTAAAGAGTACCAACCCACTCATTCTTCTTTTCTCTTAAATCTGCCCTTCATGCTTTCATTGTACTTTAAGCTTCTTTGACAGATTCCTCTGCTGCAAAACGCTGCAAATCACTTGTGAGAAATCCATTTTGATTCCTTGACCCTGCCCGCTCAGCTACGGTTACCGCGGCAGAGACTGTCGCTCCAATCTCTACCTGCTTCCTACAGGAGAGACGGTGTATTTCATTGCCTCCGTGGTCGTCCTGTTCAACGTGGACGAGCAGCTGCAGAGACACTACACGGGACACACAGACGACATCAAATGGTGAGAGACACATGAGAGCTTCCGCTTCTTGTCGTCTTTATTTGAAACACTCTTGCTGTTCTTTATTTCTAATACCTGCTCACTGACTTTTACACAGTAAAGATGCATGTAGCTGTTATTGTGTGTTTTTCCCGTCTTCACCAGCCTGGCCGTCCACCCTGATAAAATTACGATTGCGACAGGGCAGGTGGCAGGCACCTCCTCAGACGGAAAAGTAAGTGAAGTCTCGTATCGTACATTTTACAATATATTGAACCACGTTCAATTAGAATAACATTCATGAAGTCTCATCACTCCTGATGAGTAAATGTTTGAAGCATGAATCCTTTTCCTTTAAAACAGATTACAATATTTGTTTACATGTATCTGGGTTTCAATTTATTTACAATCATTTAAAGATAATATTTTAAGTAAATATTTTAAGAAGAATTCAAAAGCTCTCGTAATCAGTGGAACGATGAATTTTTTTTCCACACCGAAAAAAAAAGCAAAGAATCTACTACATTATTTATCAATAATTATCTGTTCACTAAAGATAAAAAGTAAACAAGAATAAACCACTCTATTATAATCTACTATTAGCGAGGAAAGAAATAATGATCTACCGGTGGAAAAAACCCACTAAAACCTTAAAGTAAGGAACTTTTGTCGCTCAGTTCTGAGTTCTGATACATAATTTAATTTAAGAAGGGAAAAAAGAGGATTTGAAACCAAGATTGAGAACCAACCTTGATCCGTCACCAGAACCTGAACAACAGAACTGAAAGCAAATGCCTCCATGTGCCACTGAACTTGCTTGTTTCTCCTCTCGTGTGGTGAAGAAAGATGGAGTTTTCTGCTCTCAGACCGGTTCAGTCTGCATCACCCCAGTTCTAAGGTCCTTACACTGACTCCCTGTAACTCAGAGAATAGATTTCAAAATACTTTTACTAGTTTATAAGTTATTGAATGGCTTAGCACCAAAGTATGTTGAAGATCTGTTGTCACTATATCAACCACCCAGACCACTCATGTATTCCAACTCTAGTCTACTAATCATCCCTAGAATTAGAACCAAACATGGAGAAGCAGCTTTCTGTTTCTACGCTCCCCTTATCTGGAATAAACTTCCAGATCACTCCAAAGCTGCTGAAACACTGAGTTCCTTTAGATCAAGGCTAAAACCCATCTATTTAGAGCTGCCTTTGAGTAACTGATTAATAATAGTTGGAATGTCATAGGTTTAAATGTGTCATATGTTTTGTTTCTCTAATGTTGCATTTTATGCTTTTACTGTTGTTCTCACCTTGAATCACCTTGTTGTTGAAAGTGTGCTATACAAATAAAATTCCCTTGGCTTGCCTAAAGGTCACTCTAAGGCCATCGGGTGGCTCTTCTCTTCTGCTGAAGGCTTGTGGATGTCTGGAGCCTCCTCCCCTTAGGTTGCTGATACTAGGGTATATGCTCCTTAAAGCTATGCTGAGCATATGTTAGTGCACACACACACACACCTATGCTCAAACATGCCTTCCAGCATCTTATTTTTTTTTATTGCAAGGAGAACATCTTCAAGATTCCTTCAGAATATTATGCTATACAGAATAAAAATTTTGAAATCACCACTTGTATTGTTTAGTATTGAAGACTCCATATCCACCAAACTAAATAAACGGGTTCATGTACCCTAACATCTTATTGTGACTGTTAATGAGCATCCTTTGTTTTTCTGGCAGCAGCTGGCTCCTCACGTCCGCGTGTGGGACTCCGTCAGCCTCAACACGCTCCACATTCTGGGCACAGGGTTCTTTGACCGAGCGCTTGTCTGCCTGGCTTTCTCCAAGTCGGTGAGAAAAGCCAGTCAGAACACTGTAACACCATTCCAACTCTGATAGGAGTTATGTTTTAGCTCTTTTGATGTAAAAGTAAATAAGCACGTAGTTGAGTGGGGTTTTTTGTGTGTGTTTTTTTTGCAAATTAGAATGGAGGAAACACTCTTTGCGTTGTGGATGACTCCAACGACCACGTCCTCTCTGTGTGGGACTGGCAGAGAGAGGAAAGGCTTGCTGAAGCCAAGGTAAGTGCATCTTATGCTACAGGTTGTGTTCTGCGCTCGCTCTGATGTTTGTCCTGCTGAACTGAACTTGTTCCTTCCTTTTCGGGGATCTGTTCAGTGCTCCAATGAGTCGGTGTTTGCTGCAGACTTTCACCCGACTGACAGCAACGTTGTTGTGACTTGTGGCAAGTCTCATCTCTATTTCTGGACTCTGGAGAAAGGCATGCTGGTCAAAAAGCAGGGGCTGTTTGAGGTAAGAGAGCACCACAGTGGCACTCGTAGTCTAATCGTAATCTATCGTTAAACAATTTAAAGCACATAAAATAATCAGTCCATAACACATTTTAGAAAGTAAGTTCATTTCAAAAATATTTGTTAAAATCAAGATTTATTTTATCAATCAAATTCCTTTGCTGACTACTTCTGCAGGGGAAGGATTGAGACAGTGTGAAACATCAAAATATTATATCAACTGAATAACGGTCTAAAGTCTAGCAAACAAAATGTTTGGTCTGTCTTTATAGCTTAAAGAAAGGGTTTTATGGCCAAATATTTACTGCAATTTGATAGGTAAAAGGTTGGGAAAAGAAAAAAAAAAGCCACAAAGGATTAATTTTGGGAAAACACTCTAGATGTGGCTATTTCCCAGCACCTGAAAACCACTTTTGAAGAAAAAGCAGATGCCTTACTGGGGTCCGGATCTTGATGCGTCATACCAGAAAGGAAAGTAATGGCTTCGACATTACGTTTCTCATCTTTGCTGAGGGGAAGATCTCTTTGAATCAGCTTTTCAAACCTGAGCCTCAAGGCTAGTCTGCGGTTCTGTGGTAGCGACTTAGGTCACTCAGATGGTGTCCGACTTTGGAGCACTCCACAACCATTTTGGATGCAAAGAAAATAAAGCTCTTTAAGAAAGCCCTTAAGGTAGACTGATAACATAAAGGGGAAGAGCATAAAACTTTGATGGAACTCCACACCCAAATTAGACAAACATAACAAAGTGAATGATTCACACAAACATTTATCACAACCGAATCCTGCATGTTGATCAGGTTTGGTTGGACCCAATTGTCCAAACGGCTTGGTATTTTGTTCTTTGTCCTTCACTCTGTACACTGGGAGCCAAATGCTGGGCCATTTTGATCTTTTTCAAAAAATTTAAGAACATTTTTTCATTAAAGACACAAGAACTTGTAAGTTTGGTGACAGTAAATTGCAAAAAGACTCACATGGGTGCAGCTTCCAGAGAAGGATTCACCAGAAGTTTGATCAGCTACTCAGAAGAGGACTTTTGACATTTGGTCGTGTTGCAGAAGTATAAAATCAAATCAGTCCAATCAAATAAACTGATTGAAATCAAGCTACTTGCATTCAAATTTGACCGAAGTTATAATACAACCCAATTCCAATCCCTCATATAGGATAGCAAGCATGTGGTGACAGTGGAAAGGAAAGACTCCCAGCAGAACTTGGCTTTGTTTGAGCAGTCGGAACCAACAGAGCAGACACAAAAACGTGTTCTCATTCCACTGAAATGTCTGCAAAAATTAGATCATTCCAGTGAGAAATACTATTTTATGTATTCTCAGGCATTCAGACAAGAAATCTTCAGGGTCAAATAATGTTCATGCTGAAGGTTTATGTGAGATAAGAGGCTGTTGTGGCTAACAGTGTGAGGTTGGAGAAAACAATAAAATGTGTTGAAGGTCAGATATTGGGTTTGTGGTCACAATAGGTGCAACGAACAATCCTGAAAGAATAAAGTTTGAAACAAAGGCAGAAAATTTGTAATATTAATTCTTGTGTACTGGAAGCAATCGGTGGAAACTAAATTCCCTGAAACCCCTCACATGTTCTTTTGTTGTGTTGCAGAAGCAGGAGAAGCCCAAGTTCGTTCTGTGTGTGACCTTTGCTGAAAACGGGGATGCCATCACAGGAGACTCCAGTGGAAACATTCTGGTGTGGGGAAAAGGTACCAAGATTAGTAGAGAATTATAAGACATGCGTGGAAGTGATCAAATCTGTGAGCTGGAGCTAGGAAAAGGATTTATTTTTTTTACATATTTTTCTGATCACAAGCTCAAAGACATGTTGCAAGCAGAAGGTCAAAGTCAAGTCATGCTGAGAATAGATCAAAGCTGGATTTCATGAGCAGTCCTTTCAATGGGAAAATGCAATTCACTATCTCTGTCTCAGTTTAATCTATTGATCACCCTTCTGTCTCTCTCCCAGTCCTGAGTGCCTGCTTCATCTGTCTCCTCCCGTCTCACTTGTGCAGGCACTAATCGCATCAGCCGCGTCATCCAGGGAGCTCACGAGGGCAGCATCTTTGCGGTGAGCATGCTGAGGAACGGCACGCTGGTGTCCGGTGGGAAGGACCGCAGGCTTATTTCGTGGGACGGCAGCTATCAGCAGATCCAAACGGTGGAGGTGAGGAACCAAAACACCCCTTCTCTGAATAATACAAATCGAGTAAATCAGTTATCCATAATTTTTAGTATGAGTCACGATGGTGGAACTCCACAGGAACCTAATGAAGCACAACAAAGAAATGTGCTTTTCACATATTGCCCTTTATGAAATTAATAAAGATTAAACATACATCAAATATATCCGAGTCATTTTTTTCATACAGTGCTCTGGAAAAGTATTTGCCCCCTTACAGATCCGAGCAAATACAAGATACTGTTTTTAAATTATACAAACCTAAATAAATCATTAATTAACTGTAATTAACCACTTTTGTTTTACATTTCTAAATTAATAAACACAATCAAAGTTATGCAGTGGCCTAGTCAAAGTAAATATGATTAAGATGTCATTGCATGATTTTAAATAGATCATTTATGCTAAAAAAAAATAAACCCTCAAATGAATTAAAGCAACCCTTCAAAGAAGGCCTCGAACCCAGAGCCAGCCCTAGTGTTTTTGGTGACCTAGGCGGGAATGTTGTCTGGCCCCCCTCTCCGCATGCACTACACATGACCGCCCCCAGTGGCTTGGGGATTCTTTTAACAATTAAGATTTTGCATTGTTCAACCTTGTTAACACTATTTGCAACCTGTTCTGAAATGTGCAAAGCTAATTCATCCCCTTCCTCCTCCATAGGGCACAGTCCTGTGCTGCAGGGACGTTCAGGGGCGCGTAAATTAAGTGGGAAATTACAGTTATCGTATTTGATCACTTTCTGCATTTAATATTTCCTTTTACATTCTGGTCAGCACAACAAGAGCTCTAGATAGACCAGCAAACTGCTTATATTTGATATAAAAATATGTGTAAAAACAAAGTTAGGGCTGGCTATGATGCCCGTCCAGCAGGTGGCGGCCTAGATTTTCGGCTCTGCCTCAGACACTTGATTGTAGCTATTGCCGTCAATGGTTGCAGAACCAGACATCAGTAGGTTTAGGGGGCAATTACTTTTTCTACGATTTCTATTTGATATTTACTCCTGTTACCTTGAAAACCAAATAAAAGGTAAACAAGTTTACATTATTATCATTCCGCAGGTTCTTGAATTTTTTGGTCCCATCAGAACCATAGCAGAGGGGAGAGGGGAGACCGTACTCATCGGCACCACCAAGAACTTTGTTCTGCAGGGCAGCTTGGATGGAGAATTCATGCCCATCACTCAGGTAAATGTGCTGAGGTGGTGATAATCCAGTGAAGGGGTAATTTTGTTTTTGTTGTCATATTCACACGTTGTGACTGGGTGAATGATAAAACTCGTCTGCAGGGCCACACTGATGAGTTGTGGGGTCTGGCTGTTCATCCCTGGAAGCCTCAGTTCCTGACCTGTGGATATGACCGGCAGGTCTGTCTCTGGGACTCCAGCGCTCATCAGCTCATCTGGACCAAAACCTTGGAGGTAAGTTTGGTCAACACTGCCCCCTTGGGGTCATTTATGGTAATTACACCGCATCAAACTGTTGATGCTTGGCTTGTAAGTTAGGGTTGTCATATTCTTGAACATAAAAAAAAAAGAGTAGAACATTTTACGAACACCTCTTTAGAAATATGCTTTGAAAGTGAACATTAGTTTCTATATCTTGAGTTTTTCTTGTTTTCAAAAAGAAAATCAGGAATAATTTTTATGTTCAGAAAATCTTCTTTATTAGAATTTTAGGCTGCAGGTTGATTTCTCCCCAAACATGTGGGGTCTCCATATTTATACTTGCATATAGTGGTGACTGTGATAAAAGCTGCATGGTGCTAAACTGCATAGGTGAAATATATATAAAAAATATAATAATAGATGGAGAGGATTTTCTTTTTTATATTGTTATTTTTACAGGATACAGCCCAGTCTGCAGGTTTCCACCCATCAGGAGCCGTGGTTGCCGTAGGAACCCAGACTGGCAGGTACATATGCATCGTTAAAGACTTCAGTTCCAGATTGTTTTAATGGTGACAGGAAGCTCAGTGTGTCTCTGATCCTGCAGGTGGCTGGTGCTGGACACGGACTCGAAGGATTTAGTTACGGTTCACACAGACGGGAACGAGCAGCTTTCAGTGATGCGCTACGGGCCAGGTGCGTTGGTTACACCTGATGGTGGTTTCCCCGTTTTACCTGTAGTCCTGCATGTTTTCAGGTAAATATATTTCATTTGCCTCATTTAGTCAAGCGCAGGAGCGAGAGAAGTCAACAGATGAAATTCTGAAAGGACTTTAAATTGTTTGGCTTATGTTTATTCACACTAAAAGCTGATATTCATTATATCCTGAGATCTGCTAACACAGAATTTAAATCAGAATAAAAATGACGGCTTTCTGGCTTTCATATAGGCGCTACTTTGGGATGAAACTTAGGACCACCAGGCCTAATATTTAGCAGAGCAACATTAAAACATAACTCGCTTGCAGCATTTGGACCCTGAAAAACTGGTTTGAAAGACTGTTCTATTGTTCTGTTAGGTCCGAGAGTATCCAGTAGTGATGCCACAATGCAAAACATCTCCCCTTTCTTATATTAATAACCTGGTTGGTTAAGCAGCTGGGCCTAAATATTAAGGAGAAAAACTTCACGTTATGGCTGATCACGTTAAAATAGCTAATAATTAAACATCCTAAACAGCGTGTTTGTGTTCTGTTTGCTCCAGACGGGAACTTCCTGGCCATCGGCTCCCACGACAACTACATTTACATCTACGCTGTGGTGGAAAATGGAAGGAAGTACAGTCGTGTTGGGAAGTGCTCGGTCAGCTCCCTCTTCTTCACAGCTCCTTCCTCACCTTCTCCTCTTGATACCTCAGTGTTTTTATAGATAAGCCACATTTTTCTGGATCAACCACCTCTGAGGCTGTGAACAAACATTCCTGAGATAACTCCTACTGCTATAAGTCTCCCTAACGTTCATTATTTTATTCCCCTCGCCAGGGTCACTCGAGTTTCATCACCCATTTGGACTGGTCTGTGGACTCCCAGTACCTGGTCTCAAATTCAGGCGACTATGAGATTCTCTACTGTAAGTACGACTGTCCCTGCACACCATGCCGAAAGGTTCCCATCTCTACAACGTAACAAGTTAAAATAAGCATACTTCAATGGACACAGACCCCTCAGAGGTGACCTCTGAGCTCATTTTTAAAATGTCATCACTGATATTCCAGTTTTTGCCAGTATTTCATCCTCTCCAAATGTGTCTCACAACCAACACAGTGTAAGAGCTTAAGACCTTGTGGTTTGCTAGGCCTCAAGCTGAAAGTGGCGGTGGTGGAAAAATCTGGAAACCATGAATTATGCAGGATTAATAGCTTTTTATTTTATTGGTGATTGTGTCACACTCTCACCCTGAATGTGGTGCGGTTTAAGCTCAACAATTGTGGACTCTATGCTGAAAAACATGCAATTGTATAACAATCCTCACATTTAAAGTAAGTCATAGGTGGTGTTAATTCTAGCATTCCTCAGAGATTTTAGTCTAAACTGCTACAAACAACCTTTACTGGTGTTTTTAGAGTTGGAAGAGGTTGATTAATTAATTTCTCCAATGAAACAAGAAGTTAAAAAATGAAAGAAAAAACTGAAAGAGGGTGACATTTTTTTCTTCCATCTTCTCACCGATCACTATGTTTTAAAACGTGGCCCATTGCTGCAGAGTTTGCGGTCCTGAAGCTGCCGTAACACATCTTCTGTCTTTTGGTTTGTTCTGTTCTCCACAGGGATCCCATCCGTGTGTAAACAGGTCGTCAGCATGGAGACCACCAGAGACATCGAGTGGTTCACACACACCTGCACTCTGGGCTTTCAGGTGTTTGGTAAGACGCTGCCTTCTCCTTCTCTCTCAGTCGATCCATGTGCATCCACCGGCCTCTTTATTAAGCAGAGGGTTGGACTCCGTTCTGCCATCAGAACCGCCTAAATTCCTCATTTTATCGATTCAACAAAGTGTCGGAGAACATTTCTCTGAGATCTTGATCCATTTTGGCGTGATTGCATCACACAGTCGCTGCAGATGTATCCACTGGATTGAGATCTAATGACTGTGGAGGCCATCGGGGTCTGGTGAACTCATTGTCATGGTTTAGAAACAACTTTGAAAGGATTTGAGCTTTGTGAGAAAGTTCACTATTCTGCTGGAAGTAACAATCAGAAGATGGACAGGGCCAGCGACTGGGCGAGTGACTGTTTGATCTTCCTCGTTCTGATGCCCATTTTGAACTTCAGCAAGTCATCTTTGCCGCATCATCTAGATTGCTAAATACATTAGGTCACTGCCATGTGATTGGCTGGTTTAAATAAAGAGGCAAGTGAATGCATGTTTCTGTTGAACCTCTGACTGATGAGACGTTTCTGCTGCTATTTTCCTCTCAGGGCTGTGGCCTGAAGGCTCAGACGGCACCGACATCAATGCAGCGAGCAGGTCCAATGACAAGAGCCTCCTGGTCGCTGGGGATGATTTTGGGAAGGTCCATCTTTTCTCATACCCCTGTTCACAGTTCAGGGTATGACACTACACACGCTACGAACAGTGATGGTTTTTGATATTGACGATATGGCTCTCTACCGGGGGCAGGATTAGCACTCAAGAAAAATATATGAGTGGCATTCATGGAAGAGCTGCCGCTGGCTACCAATGTGAGCATTACCATCTTTTTTTATTCAGAATTGTATGAAGAAGTGTGTTTTGCTTTTTCTTTCCAGGCTCCGAGCCACGTTTACCGTGGCCACAGCAGCCACGTGACAAATGTGAGCTTCCTGTATGACGACAGCTACCTGGTGTCGACTGGCGGGAAGGATATGAGCGTCCTTCAGTGGAGGATAGTCTGAGCAGCCGGACACTAACGGAAACAGTCGGCATCTCAGCTGAACGGAACTGCACTAAAATGAACCAAACTAAAAACAATGACTCCAAATAAGAAGTGGATGTGAGTGATCAGAAGTGGTTGAAATACAGAACTCTTCCCTCATTTCATTTTTTTAGTCACGCTACATGAACAAAACAAAAACAAAAAATCCTTCTCACTGATATCAGCCTCGTCGGCAAAGGCACAAAATGGAACGAGTCAAACCGAACAGAACCAAAGCATCCAACTTTCTGACTGCGCTTATACAGTTTGGATGTCACTGTTCTTATTCCTGAGTAGCCACTACTCCCAGAAGGTTTGTTTGCTGAAACTGAAACGTTGGGATCCCTTTTGTAACTCATAAACTTTTGTTTTATATTGAACAACTCAGGAAAGCAGGAATGACCCAAACCCTTTCCCACTTACCATATCAGGAAGAGCCTCTGGCAGCCCTGAACACATCAAACTTACAATGGCTTGTATTGAACTTTTCCACAAATCTGCCACAAACGATGTGTTTTATTGGATTTTTATGAGATAGACCATCACAAAGTCGTGCATAATTCTGAAATGGAAAGAAGTGACTCTTTTCTATAGTATTTGCAAAGAAAAATCTGAAAAGTGTTGCTTGCATCTATTTTTAGCCCCCCCTGCTTTGGAGAACCAACTTTCTCTGTGATTACGGCTGCATATCTTTTTGGTTATTTGCATTTAGACCTGGACTTTCACTAGACCATTTTAAGCGATTATACTGTAGCTTTGACTGTATGTCTAGGGTCTTCGTCCTGATGGAAGCTGAACTTCTGGAGCCTCTAGCAGGTTTTATTTCAAGTATCCATCTCCATCCGTCTTGCTAGCAACTCTGAGCAGCTTCCACCTCCCTGCTGAAGAAAAAGCATCCCCAGACCACAATGTTGCCACCACCATGTTTCACCATGGGGATAGTGTGTGAGTGTTTTCATGCTATTGAAACTGTTCTGGTTCCATTAGATTTTCATATTTTTATCTGTAAAGAAACTTTACATGTTGCTTCATATTTAGGCCCTTTGTGTTGGTCTGCCACATAAAATCCCCAGACAATACATTACGGTTTGTTGTTGTAACTTGACCAAATGTGAAAAAGTTTAAGTGGTGCAAGGAACTGTAAGTATATTTAGAGATATCATTGATATCAACACAATGTCGTAGTTACACACAACAAATTAGGTTTCAGCCAATTGGAAAGTGAATATTTGTCTGGTTGACTCATCAAAAGTTTTTTTTAATGATTTGCTGCAACATGATCTTAACATATCTGTTGTAAAAGTCTGAAAAAGAAACGTTTTTCTTTTTATATAGGGATTTCAAGCCGAATTTCCCACTGCCAGTTTCACCTTGAAAATGACTTATTGTGTGGTCCTGAGTGGGTGAATATTTACTGAGACATGACACAGTTCTGTGGAAAAAGTGAGTGGATATTTGAAACTGTTTTACTGTAGGTCTTTTTTTGCATGAAATATGTGCTTGTTTTATGTGTCTCTCTAAAACCAAGAAGCGACAAAAACAAGCAAATATTGGGGGGGGGGTCTTTTTTTGTTTTGTTTCCAAGATTTGTTCCTGAAGAGGAAGGAAGAGACCGTTGCACTGTAATCGCCTGACTTTTGCACCAACACTGAACTGAACCCTTTTTGGAGGTGTTTTTCCTCTTTAATGCACTGCTTCCACCTGACAAACACAATGCAGGTTTCTTACTGATCAGCGTTAGATGGAACAATCTCTGCTCCTTCACTCTCAGTTAAGCCTCATGTCAACTTGTTTTCAGGACTTTGATTTAATGGGATGGAGCGGAGTGGATTTTAGTGTGAGCATCTCTGCTGATGTGTGCCGCGCTTGTAGTTTGAAGATGCTGAACTCTGACTGATGTTTGGAGCTGTTTTCTCAGTAAAATCTTCTAACTTTTTCCAGATGGATGTAACAGAACCTGTTATACCACTTAACACCTGAAGCTGCAGATAAATACCCATTAAATACCTAACAACTGACTGAAAGCAAATGAAACCTGAAAATCTCTTCATGTTGTTTTTTTTCCCCACATGATCCAATGAAGGCACAAAACCAAATATGCGGTGTCATTTGTAAAGTTACGCAGTCAAAAATCGTTAGAGAAAGAAATGGGGGTTCATATTTCAAGGTCATATTTTGACCATGTTATTCATACATTTATAAATGTCACAATTTATAACTAAATATTACAATTTCAAGCTTGCTAGCTAAATATTAGTTTGGAGCTAAATACTTAGCTTGCTAAAAATATTTAGTTTGGTGCTGAATATTTAGCTTTCTAACTAAATATCCTTGATATTTATTATGAAACTGTGACATTTATATATGAAAAGTGAATAGCATTGTTAAACTGTAAAAAAAAAAAAAGAAAAGTCCCTTATTACAGGCTAATTTACCCAAATTACTGCTGTTAATTTTTAACTCTTTAGAAAACTAGCTAAACCTTTAAACTGATTGGAATGTTTGTATTGAAATTACATACTTGTAAAGTGACAACTGTTGTGAATCGCGGCTATATAAATAAATTTAATTGAATTGACTGCGAAACTTTACAAACCGCACCCCATTATGACAAACATTTAGAAAAAAACTACAAAATACATCATATTAATCATTAAAAAAATAGATAAAATGGACTGGAAAAAATGCTTTTAAGTTTCCTCCGATACATTTTGTTTTTGCTGTCGCTTGAGAAATGTGTTTTCGTGAGAACGTCTACTTTGTTCAGTTGAGTTTTATCAAGTTGTCTCATTTTTTTGGTTTTGATTTGTTGTCTGGAGTGTTATTCTGTTTTATGGAGTTCCGTCATTATTTCTCTTTCTGTCTCTTTTGTCCAGTTTAGTTGATCTTGAACCCAGAAACAGAATCAGATGCTCACTAGATTCTCCCCAAGCATTCGTACCGCAGTCTGAGAACACAGACCGTGAATCCTTCCTTACAGGAATCAGTGAGTCAAGTACGACTGTCCCAGTGATTCTCACACTTTTCAACTTCTCAGCCATGACAATAACACTGGAAAACACAATCAGTTTAGTATAGAAGCATCACTATTAAGTCAATTAAACCTTGCTGTAGAGAAAAATACACATCCAGGGTTTAACCTGACAATAATAATGTTATGGCCCGTTCCCCTAATAATTTTGACTCGCAGGCAGAAGCAAGTGCCTATATGGTCCAAACTCCTCATACAGGTGGGTGTGAGACAAATACAACTAGTTTTCAAATTATGACTTCCTTTGTTAAAGGAGAAATTACTGGCAAAAGCAGTTTGACCTTACTGGAAAATGTTATCGTCGCCATTTCGTAAAACTTGATTTCACAGGCCTGCCACCTGTGAAATCAAGAAATCCTTTCAATAGAATCTTGGACGGCTTAATAAAAATACTCCAAAAGCTCATTGACTCACACAGGAGGTCACAGAGGAGCCCAGAACAACATCCAAAGCCCTGCAGGCCACACATGCATCAGTTAAGTTTCAGGGTCAAACGCTCTGCTAAACAAACAGAACACGAAGGTCCGTCTCCCAGAAAAATATTCTGTAGACTGAGGGGAGACAAAATTGTACATTTTTGGAAGATGTGCATCCTTTTACGATGGCATAGAACTAGCACAGTGTTTCAGAAACAGAACATCATACCTACAATCAAACATGGCAGATGTAGTGTGATGGTCTCTGGCAGTTTTTCTGTGTCCGAACCTGGACAACTTCCTGAAGTTCATAAAACTCCCAGTTTTGCTCTCTACCAGACAATCCTGAAGGAGATTGTCCTGCAGTTTGCGACCTTAAGCTCAAGTGCACTTGGTGCATCAGCAGCCTGGCAATGCAAAGCACACCAGCAAGTCCACCTCTGAATGGTTTAAAAGGGCAAAATGAAGGAGGCGCCCAGAAAGGTTCAGATGCTGAGGTATGACCACAAACATGCTGTTTGTTCTTGAAAATGAAAAGTTATATCAATATGGTAATAATTACTTTGATTTGTGTTTTATTATTCGTTTTATTTTATTCTGAGTTTCCACTGTATGTTTTTACAATTGTTAGTTTTGCATTTTTATTTTGAACTCTAAAGAAGACATCAAGACCAGACGCTTGGTAATTTGCGACACCCAGTGGAGTCCCACCTTTGGGAACCACTAGATTACCCACGGGTGGGAAGAGGGCGGGGGGTAGGATTTTTATAGGGGTGCAATGTGCGCCTTGGCCGCAGGGGGACACTCTTGAGTCGCTCATGTTCCTCCTCCTCCTTCTTCGCCCACCGTGTTAGCGATCCCAGAAATCTGCGTCCAGCTCACCTATAAACACTCCGAATGGGAGGAAATGTGGCGTGAAGGAGACGTGCGGCCGAGCAGCACCGGCACCGTTTACCGAGCGTCCCTGAGCCGAACATGGGCCTGAGGAGACGCGAGTTAATTACCGCCGGAGCACCGCTGATTCAGCGCGACACAAAGCGCATGGAGGAGCGCGCTCTGCTGGTTTAGCGTCTGCGGATCGTTTCAGCGCTTTTATCTGACTGACGCGCACAGAGGACGCTGTTCGGGGGCTGGAGGGCAGACTGCAGCCGCCCAGGCTGTTTTTTTTTTCTTTTCTCTTTTTCCCCCTACATATATCAGACAGATCTGATTCTCATCAGTGCACCACCTCCGGCTGGATAAAGAAGGAGGAGGAGGAGAAGGAAAATGAGGTAAGCTGCCGCGGCTCCATGCGCTCCGTCTGACGCGTCATGACAGATGCTCCCCGTGTCTGAATACCACTGCGGCCGCTTCGGCTCATTTATCAGCTCGCTTTTCACATCCAGCGGCCTCCTGCGCCCTCCCCTGCCGTTCACAGGGCTTATTTTACCCGTTCCTGCTTGTTTTTCCTCTCCCATTGTCACCACCGGACCCGCCCTGTGTGCCAAAAGCCGGACTCGGGGCCCGGTTCGTGTTGTCATGGGAACGACAGCGACGTACGGAGAAAGAAAAGGCCTGCTTTGGGGAATATGACCGCCATATGTGCGGGGGGGGGGGTGTAGGAGAAGTGGGGGTGCTCATGGCAGCAGGAGGAGAAGGGGGGATGTTTATTCTAGTGGTTGCCAGGCAGGTTAACAGACCACCCCCCACCCACTTTACACACACTCCTCCGGGACAGATCCACACGGGCATCTGTCCAGCCTGTGGAGCATATTTGCTCATAAAATAAAATAAAGAGACCATATTTCAAATTCTAATTAATCTTCTGGTTATTCGGTCCTCAGCAGCACCGTTTGCCTGTGCTCGGTTCTACCCCATTTGTTTTCCTCTGCTCAGACCGTCTGATTGTGCCGGAGCGTCTCTGCTGCTTCACAGGCAGCTCCACCTCTGACCCGTAGCCTTGCCGGGTCAGAACCAGCAGCTGAACTTCTTTCCTCTCAGACAGCAAACATGTAGGGATCCTGTGGCTCCTTCCAGCTGGATGAACACAATGTTTCCTGTCTTTCTGTGAAGCTCAGCTCCTCATGTCATGTGTGTTTATTTTTTGCCAGAGGCACGTCTGCTCTTTGACTTGGGCCCAAAAGGGGAAGTCTTAAATCTCCACAGAGAATCGACAAGGTGACCCGGCTCTTTTTTTTTTTTGCAGGGTATGGAAGAAGAATTCCTTATTATTCAGCCTCACTCTTTGCTTTGTTGCATAATAATGTTCATGCGTTTATATTTGTGCGTAAAGCGTAAGACACAAGCGTAGACATGAGTGTATTTTTAACTCGGTGCTTTGGCTATGCATTGTTTTACACTGTCAGATCTCATGACGTTCTTGCTGCTGGATGTGGTGGAAGCATTAAAACAGTTAGGCCTTAGTCCTGCACCATCACTGCAGGGTGATTTCTGTGGTGGTGACTCATTGTTGGAGAGGTGGAATGATGGAGGAGACACTGGAAGGTAAAATGCTGAGCTGAGCTGTACTGCAGGCTGCTGCTACTGCTGTCCATGTGAGCCAACTTCATCCATCTACAAGGTTTATCCTGCATGGCAGAGAGAGAGAGAGAGATTCACAATTAAGGCTGAAATTCAGGTGAAAGAGTTGAAGCTTCAAGGGAAGAAAAATTTATTTTAACTGTGATGATGTAGGTTCTTTTTATTTCAAAACTTCTAAAGGAGTCATAAAAAAGTTTTGTGTTTAAATAATTTTCAAAAAGTTTTTTTTAACCCTTAAGATATATTAGGGCCTTTTCTGCCATTCATTTTATTTTCAAGCCATTTTGACTGTCGCATGAAAATAGAAGAAATTTTTGTTTCATCAGTTATGTCAGTTCCTGAAGATGCAAAAACACCGACACATTTGTTCCTAAAGACAATAAATTTCCCTTGGAAACCTGATGAAAAGGTCATATTGCCAAAATGTGTTCTAATTTAACCTAAAAAATATATTTTTTGTGTCCACCAGATGGCGATACCTTCTCCCCATTCAACTCAGCCAAGTTTTCCATTTTCTGTTCAATTTCTCAAAGAAAATAGTTTGTACCGCTGTTGATGTTGGATAATTGTGTGCGTCTGTGTGAAATATGAACAATGAAATCTTTATTTATTTCAAACATGTAAAAAAAAAAAGTCAGAGAGGGAAAAGAATTATGGCAAAAAGAAGAAGAAAATAGGAATATAATCAAACATAAAAAACAAAACTTTCCTATTCAGGTCAAAAAGTAGTAGGAACAAGCCAATGCCTAATAATAATAATAATAATAATAATAAAACAGTGTGAAAAGTTTTACACCAGATTTTATGACTCTTGGCCTCAGAATCCCTGTTACAGCCAATTATTGGTCTATTTTAGAGATTAATAACAATAACAAAGTGTAACACATTACTTGGTGGGTTTTTGTGAGGTGGATTTGTCCTGCTGCATAAACCAGCTGCTCCCTCGTTTTGCGCCCCCAGACCATCACACCACCTCCACCGAGTCTTACTGTCACGATGATGGTTGCTGTTAGATTTACGCCAGATGTAACAGGACGAACACCTTCTGAAAACATTTTTTTTTTTTTGCCTCTTCAGTCCAAAGAATATGTTCCTAAAAGTCATGGGGGTAAAATGTTGATGCAAATGTAAGATGAGCGTTTCTGTTCTTCTTGGTCTGCAGTGGTCCTGGCAGTAAACTCTGCCATGGGGACCATTCTCCTTCCTTTTGTTATTATTGAATCATGAACTCTGACCTTAACTGAGAGGAGTGAGGCATGCAGAGCCCAACGTTCTGGGTTCCTTCGTGGCCTCCTGGATGATCCATTGATACTTTTTGAGTCATTTTCGTTAGCCGACCACTCCTGAAATGGTTCACTGGAATCCCAAAACCATAGAAATGGCTTTCTGGCCTGATTTGACTAATTTGTTCTTGGATTGCTTTAGATCGGGACATGATGTGTTGCTTTTTGAGACCTTTGCGCCTGCTTCATGTTGTCAGATTGGTTCTTATTAAGTGATTTCATCTGGAAAATTGGGATTTATTCCCTGATCTGAAACATTTAAGTGTGACCAAAAAGCACTTTTTTTTTTACAGCAAACCTAAAACTATTTAAATGCGTCTTATAAAACATCTTTGTGTTACTGTGGGAAATTCTAGTTGTTTAGTCATTTTAATTCACCAAACGTGATCACTTCTGGAGTTTGTTTCACTGCTTGTTGTATTTTCCTGACCTTCTCAGCTCCAGGCTGCATATTTCCTGCCATTTTAAGGCACACAAAGCCTTCTAATCTTTAAGATTGCTCTTTGTTTGCTTCCCGCACCTCGGCTTGCCGTAAAGAAGCTTAATGTCTGCGTTGCCTCAGCCAGATGGACCCCTGCTTGAGGATAAACTCACATGAAACCACAGGAGCAACAGAGAATAATATTTCGCATGTTGCTGCTTCGTATGTCTGAAATAGAATAATTTGATGGAGTGAAGTTGCCTTAAAGCGTTTTCACATGTTCAGATAGCTTCATGCTGTAGACAGACGCATGTAAAATCTGTTTCCTACAAGGGCTAACATGTAGTTTCCATCCTGTGGAAGTCATTCCTCGGAGGCCGGTCTGCACAGATCACATGATCTCTCCCTCTCCGTTGCAGTGCTCTTCATCTCCTTTCCTTTCCCTCCCAGTATCTCTCTCTCTCTCTCTCTCTCTGTGTGCCTCATGCTTTGCTGGCGTGGTGGTTTCTTAAAAAAAACAGCTTTTGAGGATGTGAAGAGGTGAAAGACTGAGTGTGCTGCAGCATGTGTAGCTCTCCGTCATCTCAGACCAACACTTCCCCCTCTCCTCCATAATCTTCCCCCGTTTTTATATCTGCTCTCATCTTCGTCCTCGAGGATCGCGTCTTCTCCAACGACATGTATTCCTTGGATGACTTCGGGTAAGGCTGCACGACTCTTCCTCACTGCCTTTCTTTCTGTGCTTGTGGAGTTGTTGCGAGTCGCTGTCGGATTGGTTATGGAATGTGTGGGAATGATTCTTCGCTCCTGAGTGTTTCTTTTTAAAGCTTGGCTCGGCTTTCAGGCCACATAATCTGTTTCCTTCTTGAGAGAGCATTTGTAGGAATGCTTGTCTGAAAGAAAGCTTGGATTTTTCTGCCATGCAGTGAAGAGCAGAAACACTCCTGGCATTGCAGAGAAAATGAGGAAAAATACGAGGAAAATGTCCTCTTAGAGCCAGTTTCTTTACACCCTCTCGTCTGTGTTTTCTTAGCTTGGAGAGAATTGATTTTGATTAGTTAGGTTCACATTTTTCCAGGCAAAAGGAATGAGTCTCCTTGTTAGTGCTGCCAATTCACTGCAGTGATCTGACTCAATGCACCACATAAGCAGGAGAGACAGGAAGAAAAGGATAGAGAACGTTAATCTTGGATTGCTGGAATACCAGGAGCGCAGATGATATTCAGACAAAGAGGTTTGTGCATAATATGGCAGATTACAGCTGCTTCATGCTGATTTGTTGCAGCTAACCTACAGATGTGGGTCAGGACGGATAATATTGATGGTTTAGACTTGACCACATGAACTCTGCTAGTAATCTATTTCAGCCAGATCACATGGGAAACCTGTCTTCATCGCATGAAATCTCACAAACACATGGATCTCTTATCAATAGATCCGGTTAAAAAGAAGAGGGGGGTACAGTTTGTATTGTACAGTATATAACCATCCCCATTAGCCTTAGGCCTGATTGGCATCTAAAGACATTTGGCATAAATAATTTATGTAATCTGTGGTGATCCGTGTGCTGATTTTCTACACAAACTAATATATTTCAAGGGTTTATTTTCGTTTATTTTAATAATTATGACCTACAACTGAAGAAACTTCTAAATAGAGAGAGGGGGGGCAGAAAATGTGAATATTATGTAAAATCTATTAAAAAACATTTCTGTCTGTCCCCTTTACTCTGCTACCCTAAATAAAGTTCTCTGTAACTATTTATCTTCAGAAATGTGTGTAATCTCAGTATAAATGTAGCTGTTCTACGAAGTGATTCAGATGTTTGATGGAGAACAACCAGAATCAGAGGGACTAAGAAACCCAGCAGACGGCTCAGGGAGAAGGTTGTGGAGAAGTTTAAAGCAGGATTAGGTACAGGTTCTAACACAACTTAAAACCTACCAAGCCATTTCTAAAGCCTATCTGTTTAGAGCTGCTTTTGCTTAATAATAGAATAGAATAAAACTTTATTGTCCACCGTAGTGAAAATCTTCCTTCGGCTCCCCAGAACAAACATTTGCAGACACATTTTTACATTCACATATTGTGATACCATTTGCTATGATTGGATCTTATCGTTTACATTGGTTAAGAATCATTACAGCACTTGGATTAAATGACTTCTTGTATATGTTTTTGGTTCTCAAAGGCACCATATAACGCTATCCAGAGCTCAGGGGTTCAAACTGGCAAAAAAGCAGGTGGATGCTGTCTGCTACAATGTTCCTTGCTATGTTCCTCGTCATTTCAGCAGCCAGTTGGGAGATAATTTTTTGTGGTCTGCCAACTATATTGTCTGTCCAAGAAACAAATCTTAAGAGTCTGCCCTTAGATCTGCAGTTTAAATGACCAAACCTGGCTGGAAGATGACTCCACTTTAAAATCTTGTTTTAAGGATATAATGAGCTCCTTTGTCTTGGCAACATTAATATCTAACTTGCTCTGACCACACCATGACTCCAGGGCATTAATATGAGATAAAAACAATGGTTCACCTGTAGAGTCTTGGTTTTCCATTGGTCCAACCAAGGGCATGTCATCAGCATATTTAATTAACATGAAGTTTAGATCATTGATCGCAAATTCATTCTGGAATGTCATAACAGTAATATCTTTTAATGTTCTTTATGTTTCTGTGTTCTTTGTTTTAATTGTTGCTGCTGCTCTTATTTATCCCCTATTCCTGTAAAGCACCTTGAATGGCCTTGTTGCTGAAAGTGTCCTATACAAATACATTTGCCTTGCCATGCTCAAACTCTTAAACGGATAAGCAGAGCAAGGGGAGCATTAATCAGAGGAGCAACTACAAACTTTATGCTAACTGTGGAGGAGTTGAAGAGATCCACAGCTCAGGTGGGAGAATATGTCCATTAATGAAAGAATGGCAAGAAGAAAGCCATCGTTAATAGAAAGCCTTAGAGTCCAGTTTGTAGTTTTCCCCAACCTTTTGTTCACTACGAACCGGACTTGCTTTCTCTGATATTTTTGCAGATGTTGACAAATCACAGCTTTCCTTGTTGTGGGGTGTGGGTGGGGAACTTGCAATGCAACCACAAACACAGAACCCTACGCCTGGCCCTCATGTTGCCTCTGCCATGTTGGCTCACATGCTTCTCTGGCTGTCTGCGTACCGCACTACTTTTTAAGCGCACAAGCACATGGATGCTTCCGGTTTTCAAAATAAAACCGCTCACACCCTCTGCTCATCTAAACTACATCTAGATAACTCCCTACACCAGTACCAATACACCCACAGCCAGGTGCTGGTTCAGAGCTCGCTGGGTGGGGACCCATGATGTTGGAGTCACAGCAAACATTTGGAAGAAAACACTCTGGTCAGATAAGATCAAAACTGAACTTTTTAGTTTGAATGCAAAACACTGTGTGTGGAGGAAAACCAGCCTGAACCAGTGGTTAAACAGGGTGGTTTCAGTATGCTGCTGTGGGTTTTCTGTTGTTCAGCAGGGACAGAGAAGCGTTTCCGAGTAGATGAGAAGCTACATAGAGCTAAATACAGAAAAATCCTGGAAGAAAACCTGTTGGAGGCTGCAGAAGAGATGAGACTGGGAAGGAGATTCACCTTCCAGCAGGACAATGACCCTAAACATGCAGCCAGAGCTTCTATAAAAGGGTTTAAATCAAAGCAGATTCATGTGTTAGAATGGCCTAGTCAAAGTCCAGACCTAAATCCAACAAAGAAACTGTGGCAAAACTTGAAAAGTTGTGTTTACAGATGCTATCCAAACAACCTGAGCTTGACCTGATTTGAAAAAAAGAAAAGACAAAAACCTAAGTCTCTAGATGAACAAAGCTGTCAGAAACATAAACACTTACAGCAGTAATCAAAGTGAAAGTTGATTCTGCAAAGTATTGACCGGGGGGGGCGGGCTAAATGCAAATGCATACACACATTTGTTTAAAAAGAATGGGAAAGCATATATCCTTTTCCTTCCAATTCACCATAGTGCTCTATGTATTGATCCGTCACATAAAGTAAAAAAACAAAACAGTTGACATGTTAGACATGTTGGTGCAGATGAGTCCACTGCCACGCTTCTAATGTGGGATACATCCTTATTCACTTGGCAGTCTTTTTACAGTTCTTGACACTATACTTGTAATCCTATACCTCTGTCTGTTTTTTTGACAAACTTGCAGATCAAACTATGATCAGGCGCTTGTAATGTTTTCTAAAGGTTGGTAAAATCTTTGTTAATGCATCTTTATTGTCTTATGTGTAGTATTAATAGATTCAAGTCCTGTTTCTGGGTTAAATATCCAGTCTTTGGTGATGACTCCGATCTCTTCTTGCATATTTTCCAGTCATTTTATGTTGACCAATTGTACGGCGCCTTGTTTTGACTGTTTGTCTTGTGAAGGCGCCTTTATAAATAAACTGATTTGATTTAATTAGACCAGAACTGCCCAAAATATTGAATTGCAGTTCTCATCAAGGTATTGTGTGCAGTCTTGTCACAAAGGAATGCTTGGATGAAATATTTTGTTGGTTATATTTCAGGTGCCATGTATTAAACCTGAGTTTTAATATATATTTGACACCAGTCCCTACAGCTAAACACCCCCCCCCAACATGATGCTGCCATCCCTGTACTTTACAGTTGGAATGGTATTCTCAAGCTTGCTAGCTTCCCCCCTTTCTTTTTAAATGTAATCATGGTCAGTATGGCCAAACACTTCAATTTTAGTTTTCTAGAAATTAAGGTCTTTGTCTCAGAGTGCATTTGTAAAGTGTAATCTGGCTTCTATGTTGCTTTTGGAGAAAAGGCTTTCAGCCTATTTCAGTACAGGACTTGTTTTACTGTGGCAGCCTCAGCTATCATCATCACAAGGTCTTTAGTTTTAGTTCTGGGGTTGATTTTCACCAAAACCCGTTCATGTTTAGGACACAGAGGCACAAACTAGCAAAAATCTCATGAAAGGAAAAACTCTGACCTCCACAAATCTGATTTCTTTAGATTTTTTTCCCATGATATCACACATGGAATCATTAAACAGTTTAAAAGCACAGTCATCCAGTTCATGTAACCTTGTGAATTTGAATAGAATAGAACAGAAATACCCTTTTGTCCCACGGAGGGGAAATTCAGACCTAACAGCAAAGTGAGAGTAAAATACTGTGCTATAATTAAAAATGGCATACTCGGATCCAAGAAATTTGCAAACTAAGCAGGAGAATGTAGGAAAATGTACATAACGTGCATTAAAAAAGCAGACTATTTACAAGAAGTGAAAAAAAACCTGTGCAAACATCAGAGATGTCCAAATACCAGCAGGGATATAAATAATTCATTGAGTTTGTTGGGAGCAGTGATGCTTATAGAGTCTTACAGCTGCTGGGAGGAAAGATCTGCAGTAATGCTCCTTTTGTCCACATAGGATGCAGCAGTCTGTCACTGATGGACTTCTCCAGTTCAGCAACAGCTTCATGCATGGGATGGGAGTTGAAGACTGTCATAAAAAAAAAAAAAAGATCTGGCGTATTTTGGCATTTAGCAAATAGGAATGATTTTGGTACTCCTAACTGACCTGAAACGGGAAACATTTATCGTGATTTCAAGTCAGACTGTGAGGAGGAAAAAAGTGTAACGTTTATTAGATGTGTAATTTCAGCTGTACATCAGATGTGGGCATGCAGGGCAGTCTTTCCATCCAACTGGCTAAATATATTATCAATATGCAGAAACAATAGTAGATTGTTCTATAAACCTGTCCCGGGGATTTGTATGCAGCTTTAAGTTTCGTTTTTCCCTAAAACAGAGACTGAGCGAACGAGGTCAGTCACTTTGTGGATGTTGATTTAGCCTGAAACCGTCCTGCGGCTAATGGATGTTGAATTCACGTACGTTTCGTGCCGCAGCCGTCCTCTGTGGCAGAGGGCATCCCAATCAATATTAGTCACCACAGTTTGGACCGCTGGTTGTTAATTTAGGCTCTGCTCGTCGCTGAGTGGCTCTGGGATCTGTAGGCTGGTGAAGAGGAGGGGTGGGAGGTAACCGCAGGAACCCCAACAACAGACTGAAAAACTGCACCACGTGTGGATGATGGAAGGGGGCAGGGCCTAGGATATGAGGTAATCTCCCCTGGGTTAACAATATGACAATAGCACAGAGGCTCATACACACACATGCTCAGTCACACAGCTGGCAGGTCAATGACTTCATCTCTGCCCGTCTGTCAGTCATCTCTTTGTTGCTGGAAGGATGGATTATTGGTCCCACTTTGGATGCACCAGTGCATGAATTCAGAACCTCTGGATGCTTCTCTACTCTTTTACCAGAAGGATCTTTTCTTTCTATTTAATTCACGTCTATTTGGCCGAACATGAGGATAAAATCCGCTCTCTGTGGGTTATAGTTTTGCTTTACAGGGTGCCGCCGTTTCGCTTGTGACCAAAATGGACATACATCGGGCCCAAGCCGTGCGTTACTGCCTCCCTCAGAGCGTCAGCGACTCTGGATTGTTTTACAGCCATATCGCTGCCAGGTTTGTGCTGACACTTTGTCTGTGGATGAGTGTTTCCCCGGTCTCTAAATGTCAGAGAAGAGGGGAGTGAAATGTCTCAAAAACTGAAATGAAAGGGGGAAAAACACTTTTTATGGTGATTTTACAATCAGATGGACAAAATGAGACCTAAATCAGAAAGGCTATTGTGGGCTAAGAAGGCTCCTCAACATTCCTGCAGCACAGATGGACAAATATTTCTTTTATTTTAATCGGAGCTTAAAATACTAATCTGTCATCTTAATCTGCTCTATAGAAACAGAATTGAGGTTATTTGGGATTAGTTGCTGTGTACATGACTGCCTTGAGGTAACTGCAGCTTGCAGTTATGTTTTTCCTGTGTAAGTGAAGCTGATCCACCTTTTTGAAGATCTTGTCTGATTGGATCTTTTCAGTGAAAGCCAGGAGAGGCTGCAGCTCTCTCTGTGACTCCACACCGAGCCTCGTCTTTATTCCGAACACTCTGCAGCTTCACACAGAGCATCTCCAAACAGCTGAGCTCTTTAAGGCCTCCATGCATTTTTAATTCACACATGTATTAAACACAGCTCGGCTTCTGGCTGAAGCAGCAGTCTTTCAGGCCGCTTGTCTTCTCATTTGTCCTCTCTCCAGCGGAGCTGCTGCTACCAGATGTTTTCATGACGGAGATCTTTATAAGGAACAAGAGGAACAATTAGAGAGTAGTTTGTGTTTCTCCTGCTTAAATTGTCCTGACCTTTGGTGTGGTATACAGAATCACCCTCTTGGTGTTTAGAACAAAAATATCTATGCTCTATGTTTAGTATGAAGCCGTTAGCTGCTGAAGCTCTTTTAATTTGTTGGTGAAGGAGCAGTATCTGCATGTAATTATGACATGTAGATAATTAAAGATCACATAAGTAGGAGAACCCCAACCATGGATCATATTTTTGTGTAAAGCTTAACTCACCAGATGGATCATCATGGCATGAGATTTGTCCTTTTGCACACAGTGACTGTGGCATAGAGCTAAGACCCCAACTATGTTAATGTGCTTTGCATTAATGCCATAAGGACTACAGGCTTTGCTCCCTCTGTTATGGTCATTCGGGAGCTTAACCATGCTCGATTGTGTAGTTTTAGTGTTTACTTGTGTAGACCAGCGGGGGGGGGGGGGGAGACTAGATAAATACACAGTCTATGTAAGTGGTTGCACTCAGAACAACATATGGGATTGGCATGTTTAGGCTTTGGACTATAGATTATAAACCTAGCACAAAATGTTAAATCATTTGTCTTTGGATTAATTTTTTCTTTGCTGTAGCAACATTTCTTGGCAATAAGACTGTTTATTTCCACCTAAATGGTGCCACATTAGTAAGGAGAATGCATCGGTGAGTTTAGTAACTGGATTTGTCCCATTGAGAACTTGCCAAATCCTCTCTACTGATGCCAAATACCTTTTTTTTTTTTTCTGTTTGGTAAATGAATAAGTTGCTAAATTACTGTATCTCTTGTTACTTCAAACTTTATTCACCCAGTAATGAACACCAGACAAAAGTCAATAGCAGCAAGTTTTCCACTTACTCAGCTCTGCTGTTCAACCTACAGATTCATTTTTCCCTATAAATGTGGCATCATTTAAGGGGTAAATAGAAAGGCTTTCTCGCTGTATACACTTTTTTGCCAAGAGATACAAAGAAATAATCGACAATCAACACAATTTTCCCTACTTTCTATGCTAAGTTTATGAATCACCTCAGTGCCAAGTTCAACAGCTTTTAAAGGTCCTGTCCGTTTATTTTAGAGGGTAAAAACTGTTTATTCTCAAGAGGATTTCTACTAGAGAAAACCAGGTTGCCTTCATTTTTATGCATACAAATGGTGGAAACCTTGGAAGGATTCCTTTGTAGAGGTTTAGCAGTGCATTTCTGCAGTTGTCTTGTTTGTTTCCACCTTTTGACTGTTTATTTACTGTACAATCAAAGAACCACAGTGCGCATCCTTTGGCAACTGAAGTCCAAGACCTGTACCAAACATTTAGCTTTACAGGTCATATTTCAAAATTTTTAAGACAGTTTCATTTTTTATGGTGTTTAGGATTTAGAACAAAGGTTATTATATTATATTCTGTCTTTAGTCAAGAAATATGTAAAAGAAAGAAACAAAGTCCAAGGCAGCTGAGAACGCAGCCAAAGATTGCCCAAATGTGGATGTTACGAAGTAGAAAGCAGTGATGGCAGACACTTGAGTTTATCAGGGGAATAAAATCGCTTTGTGGTGAGTCCAGGGTGCCTGTAACGCCCCACATTGGTGAAGTTCGACTGTTAACTTTGTTTTCTCTCAGTGTTTTTCTCTCCATAGAAGATACACCTGGTCTGGTATCCTGCTTGGCTACAATGCCCTGTTGGACGGGGGTCATCGACTAGGATGATGCTCCCAGTAACGTCATCCGTGTCCTGTTAACAACTTTTTAGTTTCTTTTATATAGAAAGTACTCTTACATCTGTTCTTTCCAAATAGATAAACTGAATTGAATTGTGACAAAAATTCAAATTCATAAAACCTAAATTCTGGCTGCATTCAGACAGACATTTTAATTTCTGCCCCAGTTCTGACCAGCATTATAACTCTGATCCCCACAGGTTTTAAACCTGCCTTTTTGTCCCCAACAGTCTCACTGTTCACAGCAGTGAATCAAAGCAGCAAAAATGTACCTATAATCAGTCTTTGTTTTACTCCTGAGGATTTAACTGGACTACATTAAAGTTGCTGTCAGAAATTGACCGCGGATGCTTTCTGTTACTCCACTCAACATTTATACATACATCCCCTGTTAGTTTTCTTAAAATATAATGTTTTTTGGCTCTATTTAAATTCATTTTATTTATATAGCACCGATTCACAACAGATGTCATCTCAAGGCACTTTGACAGAAAAGTCATTTCAATATAATCATACAAACATTCCAGTTAAAAAGTTTTCTATCTAAGGAATCCCAGCAGATTGCATCGAGTCATTGACTGGCAGTTGCGCCCCATTCATGCAGACTCCAACCACAGCAATCCCTCATACTGAGCAAGCATGTAGCGACAGCGGAGAGGAAAAACTCTCCTTTAACAGGAAGAAACCTCCAGCAGAACCAGAACCTGGCTCAATAGGAGCGGACATCTGCCACGACCGTCTGGGGGTTCAAGAAGACAGAGCAGAAATAAAGAAAGAACAGAAGAACTGACCAGGTGTATCTTCTATGGTTGGAAACTCACAAAAAAAACTGAAATAACAGCAAATAATGCAACTGGAGAAGAGAAAAGTAGCAGAGTGAAGAAAATTGGTAAGTCTGTCCTCCAGCATTCTAAGCCTATAGCAGCATAACTACAGAGCTAGCTCAGGATGACCTTAGCCACTCTAACTATAAGCTTTATCAAAAAGGAAAGTTTTAAGCCTGGCCTTAAAAGTAAACAGAGTGTCTGCCTCACGGACTAAAGCTGGGAGCTGGTTCCACAGGAGAGGAGCCTGATAACTAAAAGATCTGCCTCCCATTCTACTTTTAGAAATCCTAGGAACTACAAGTAAACCTGCAGTCTGAGAGCAAAGGGCTCTGTTAGGAACATATGGAACAATCAGATCTCTGATGTATGATGGAGCTTGATTATTAAGGGCTTTGTATGTAAGAAGGAGGATCTTAAATTCTATTCTGGATTTAACAGGGAGCCAATGAAGAGAAGCTAAAGCAGGAGAAATGTGATCTCTCTTTTTAATATTCATCAGAACTCTTCCTGCTGCATTTTGGATCAACTGAAGGCTTTTAATTACATTTTGTGGACTTCCTGATAGTAAAGAATTACAGTAGTCCAGCCTTGAGGTAGCAAATGTATGGACTAGTTTCTCAACATCACTCCTGGACAGGAATTAATGCCATCCAGATGAAGTGATTGACTAACCATCTTGAGTCTTTTCAAGCTAATGCTACACGTGTGAAGTGTATAGCAGGTCGAGTTAAACACTCTCCTTCATTTGGCTCAGACACTGAGGAAAACAATTACCCTAATTATTTTGGTTAAAACCATGTAGATTTGATTTAATGATTTGAACCTGTCCTTCCATACTTACTCCAAAACATTAAAGCTTACTTTAAAGCAAAGCATCTAATGTCCTGAGAAACTTCCTACTTGGTTGTCTGGCTCCTGACTCTGCTGGAGCTTTCTGTCTACACGGTTGTGTCGTCATCGCTCGTCCTTGGGTTTCTTTCCCCTGAAGCCAAGTCTTGAGGTCATTTGGCTCAGCGTTTGTCCTTCACTGTGTGCCTACATCTCTTTTGTATTCATTTACCTGTTAATGTGCCTGTCTGTCACATGTCAATGCTGAGGGACCAGAATCAGTGGAGCCAACAAAGCTCACGCGTTTATCTCTGTGTGAGGAAAGACGGCGTGTACATCAGGAGCAAAACGTAATGAGTTGTGTTCAAACTGTGATGTTTATGAGCATTTCATAGTGCGAAGGTGTGTATAGTTTCATGTTTGTGTGGCAGGTGATGGGTTTGGTACTGGTGGCGGTGGCAGTGGGGGGTATCCTTCTTGATCGATGTGTGACACTTGTTTCATGATGCGTGAATGGACCCAATCACTTTTACGACTCTTGCCTACATAGAGGATCTTTGGTGAAAGTAGGAGTGCTCACTCGGTTCTTTTCTGTTCCAATAAAGCTGTTTTATTGAAAAAGCAGCTGGATTTCTGTTTTCAGCAGTAGGTTGTCGTGTTCTGCTCTGCAAACGATACATCATCACTCCATATTCAATTCAATTCAAATTCAATTCAAAATTACTTTATTAATCCCAAAGGGAAATTAAATGTTGTTGTAACTCATTATGCAAGTTCCTTCAAAGATTTGTTGTAGATGCTGATGGCTGTGGGTAGGGATGATCTCCTGTAGCAGTCTGCAGATCTGAAGAAGCCTCTGACTGAAGACGCTCTGTAGTTGTATGACAGTCTGATGTAGAGGATGCTCAGGATCTATGGCGTCTTCTTTTCAACTAATCAGGGTTTTGTGGCTGTAGTTGAGGTATTATTTGAGCTTTTGTGATGTTAATCAGCTGCTGCCAGTTGTAAACCACCTTGTTGCCATGGTTATGCATCATAACAAATGTCCAAAAATAAAAAGTATCAGCAAAAATCCTTCCAGCTGCACATCATTCAAAACCAGAGAGAACAGTTGTCCAAAAAAACAATGTTTCTACCAAAAATGGAAGAATTAAAGTTTTTAAAAAAGAAAGTAACCAAAGTAACAGAGCTACTCCAACATGCTGCCACCTTGAGCGGCGCAATTCTGGAAATACGATGGTGCAGATTCTGTTTTATATTAGTCGGTCTTTATAGACTATTATATGATTTAGTAAAAAGCGGAAAGGTTACTCGCACCAGAATATGATTGAACATGTCCTTTAAAAGTTATATCTTATCTCTAGATTGATATATGATATAATAAATTTTTCCATGACGATGTGCAGGGTTTCTAAGTATATATAGTGTCTGAGTTTAGAATGAAATTGTCTAAAATCTTAAAGACTTGCATTAATAAGTTTGTAGCTGAATGTGACTCTTTTCCTGACTTCAGTATCCGTGCAGCAGTAATACTGAAACCCGGATCGTTTTTACACGTCTCCATCGGTTTGTTTTTAACAAGGAACAGGATCTGACCGGGCTTCTCGCTGCTCCTCTCTCATAAAGCTGGGCCTGTTCTGTTTTTAGTTCCCGGTGCCTGTTTCCCTGCCCGTGAGCAGTACTTTCCCCCGTGGAACAGATTAGAGGTCTTGCGCTGGAGTTAAGTCGTGGTTAATTTAGATTTAAAACTGCTGTGAGGTAATGATCCGCCCAACTTGGCTCGGTCTCTAATCCAACCTGTCAGTCTGCTGAACCCCACACCCACTCGAGCGCTGCGCTGTAAATAAAAATGTACACCTCCACCCAAAGTCCCGGCATTGCCCCTAAATGCCCGATGAACTTCGGGGGACTTTACAGTTCTCGTGGTTGACAAAGTAGTTACAGACATCTAATAAAATCTACACACTGGAAACAAACTGAGTGTATGAAAGAGTTTTATCGTGCTTTCTGTTGCCTTAAATAGTGACTGAGCTAAAAATACCCATTCTTGTTACTTTTGAGTGTAAGTACAGTATGGGTACCACGATGTATGGTATGCCGGTGGATAATTATAAGTTTCTATTCTTGTTTGAGGAAAGAAGCGGAGCAGCATGTCACAATGCAGAGCGAGCTGATTAAGTCTGAGCAAGCTGACCAGCTGAAGCAGCAATTTGCATCTCTGAGTCATTTTCCCCTGCTTTGCTTTGATGATGGAATCAATCCTCAAGTTGAACAAGCACCAAAAGATTAAGTTAGAACATTCTAATGTTAGCAGCCAACCTGATGGTCTGTAGTGCAGTGTGATATAGTCAGATATCAGATATGATCTGCAATCTCCTGCCTGGATTCAGATCCTCTCTGACGCTGGTTTCATGTCTCCGTCAGCAGCAGCGACCAGGGATGAATTAGGCTGTGTAATTATCCCCGCTGCTGCACATGAAAGCCTCTCTGGGTGCTTTTGTCATTTAGGAGGTTTGAGCTGGTGAACAAGCGGGAGCTAAAACAGATTATTTGAAGGAATGAAGTTGTCCCTTTGCAGGACACCTCCTGGTTGGCCTAGTTATGTGACAGGTGACAATATTATTCAGAGGAATCTGCTGTGGAAAGTGGCACAGAGGAGGTGTTAATGAAGACCTGGTTTGTTATTATGTGATGTGCATTTTTTTTTATTCCTGTCGTCTTTGATAGAAAAGCATCTCAGTAGATTTGAATATAATGGAAATTAATCTATTTCAGTGATTAAATCAAGAATGGAAAAACATACCAATTCATTATTAGTGATATATTTCAAGTGTTGCATGGGAGGGAGTAATGTTATTGTTTATACATTTCTGTGAGATCAGTTATTGAAATGCTGTAGCAGTGGCACAGACATGTGTGTGAAAGCTGCAGCGCTCATGCAGTAAAAAATTTTACACATTCAATGAAATCTGTGGCAAGTATTGATGATTAATAGCTTGCAGCCAAACCTCAGTTTCTCAGGAAATTTTAATATTAGAGATGATGGGTTAGCCACATAGGCTCATTACTGAAGAAGCTGGTTTTCCACATAGTGCTGTATCAAGCATATCAATGGAAAGCTGAGTGAAAGGAAAAACTATTAATAAAAAGGTGCACAAGCAGCAGGGATAACCACGGCCATGAGAGGTATGGAGGACTACGGGGGTCATTGGAAAAGCAATACAGCATTTTGACGAGGAGTGCTTAATTGTGAATTAAAAATATAGATTGCTAAATATAATTTCAAATTCAAAAATTAATTTATTTAAAAAAACACAAATTTGAAAAGCATTTTGTAATTACACATTTAAAATTGAAATACTAAAGAGGAATTGCCAATTGTATTCATTATTTGATTATTAAATACTGTGATTTGAAAACGTTTTTCAAATCCTATTTCAAAATGGAGAATTAAATAACACAATTAATAAATGAGATTGTAAATATCTTTCCTTTTCATACATTTAAAAAAGTTATTCCCTTTTCTACATCCGCTTTCTCTTTCCAGCTCTCATTTTCAAATCCTTTTTGCACTTGCATTTCCTAAATGGTTTACCCTCTCCTTTTAGCATTTCACTGACCCTCCTGGTCCCTGAGCACACTGAAAACCAAATTCAACCAATCACAACTGCTCCTCGAACGTAACCAGCTCTCTCATTGGTTAGACACGAGCTGTGCAGCTCGCCAAGGTCCACCCAAATATGGCTCTCTAAGCAATGAGAGAACTGGTTACGTTCGAGGAGCAGCTGTGATTGGTTGAACCTGGTTTTCAGTGTGCTCAGGGACCAGGAGGGTCAGTGAAATGCTAAAAGGAGAGGGTAAACCATTTAGGAAATGCAATTGCAAAAAGGATTTGAAAATGAGAGCTGGAAAGAGAAAACGGACACTTTTTAACTGATTGGAATGTTTGTATAATTGTATTGAAATAACTTCTTGTTAAGTGCCTTGAGATGACATCTGTTGTGAATTGGCGCTATATAAATAAACTGAATTGAATTGAATTGAAAAATACAGTATGGATCTAAAATCTCTGGATGGACATTTTAACAAGACCTGGAGTAAAGTGTTTCTTGCCATCTGTGGTCAAAAAATAAGGACATTAAAGGGATTTGCAAAGACACCAAATCCTGTCACGTCTTTAAAGTAAGTTGGTAGCTTTTTATTTACCTTTTCTAAGTCGTGCATGTACATTGGGATCAGTGGTGTGGAATTCAGTGTTCTGCTTCATCATGACTGGGGACATTACTGTTGTATTCATGTTGTTTTCTTTCTATATTTAAGGAAAAACAGAGTCTTCTTTGAGTGCCCACAAGTGGTCAGATAACAATTAGTCAAATTCATCAAAAAGTAGGCGCAGCTTTCAGTTTCACTGACGTTTTCAGGCATTCAGCATCCTGAGGTGCATGAATCCTCATCAGCTCAGACAGAACATCTTAATAGTGTTGCATGGGAGGGAGTAATGTTATTGTTTGGTCATTTCTGTGAGATCAGTCATTGAAATGCTGTAGCAGTGGCACAGACATGTGACGTGTGTGGGAGCTGCAGCGCTCATGCAGTGACATTTTTTTACACATCCAATGAAATCTGTGGCAACCTTACTCTTGTGAGGATCAAATTGTGTGAAATGCTTGGCACCATATATTCCTAAACCGTTGTGATTAAAGGCAGATTTACACGATAGTTTGACAGAGGTTTAGGTGAAAGGTCAGATTTGAGCAAAGAATGTCTCTCTCTTCTGCAGACTGGAATATTCTTGTCATTGCTTTCAGCCTGTTGATTTATTATTCATCCTAAAGATTTCTTTGCTGATGACCTACTTCCATACTGATTCTGTTTCCTCTTGTGCTGCTGTGTGTGAGGTTTAGTTTGCATCACATCACAGAGACAAAGGTCCAATAATAAATCTGTTCTGCAGCCAGAAGCCTGCCGTGCATGCTAGCGCTGAATGACTCATCGAATTTTGTTCGGTTTTGTTCGGGTGCCTTCCCCACTGAACCAGCGGGATGAATCAATTAACCCTGGCATTAAAAGCTTACTGTCGCGATAACAGAAGTCCTGTCCTTGGGCCATATCCAGAGAGGACACCTTATGCCTGTGCCCTCCTTCCCTAAGGGAACACTTTCCCAGCTTAAATACAGTTCAGTCATCAAAGCATAAAACTGAGCTTCCCAGCAACGTAACATTTTTAATAAATCCAGCTCAAATGCACTTATTTTCTGGGGATGCTCAGCTTCAGGCATTTTTCCCTAGCACTGAGGTTCCTGCTAATGGACCAATCTGTTCTAGGAGAGAGTAAGCGCATAGTATATGGGGAAAGGATTTGGGTGGAGGAGGTTGGGATGGAGACGGCACATATGTCCAACCATGTGTGCAGGAAAGTGCTTAAGTTACTTTATTCAAAGGGCTGGGAATGGGGCCTCCTTTTCGCCACTCGCCTGTGAGGCTTATTTGACGTGAGGAAGTGCTCAGAGCGGCAGAAGCCTTCATATTCTCTCTGCTCCTGTTTTTCCCTCTTTTCACTTCTCCCTCTCCATTGCCTTTAATAATATTTAGCTTCCATTGAGAGATCTGCTTATTCCAGCAAAAACTCTCTGCGCTGAATCGTATGATTTCCACATTAACGTTGGGGCACTTTTAAACACAATAAACCAACACCGAAATGGGGAACAAATGCATGTCAGCTTTTGTTACTTCTGCTGCTCGTCAGGGATGTGCAGAGGTGGCAGAGGGGGGCTGGGCACCTTTCCTCTGTGATGTCCCAAATGCCCTTTTTATTATTATTTTTTATTATTATTATTATTTTATTATTACTGTGTGTGTTAAGTTGAGAGGAAATGAGCATCGTGTGTGCGCACTGTGCAGCTGTGTGACATAACTGTCCTTTTACTAACAAGCATGGTCATTGACATTTGTCCCGAGCCGATGGTAGAGGAAGCCCTCCAGCAATCATATTATGGCTAAGAATGTTTATTTTATTTTTTTTTTAATAGACATGTTTGTGAAGGAAAATAAGCTGTAGTCCTGATTTTGAAGTTACATAAAACCTTCTTATTTTTTTTTTCTTCCCCATCGTCCTAGCAGTAGTGGTTTCAGATCCCCCCTCCCCAAACAGAAATGCTTTGGCTGCAGAGAAAACTTCTAACTTTCAGTTTATTAGCCTGCTCCAGTCCGCTACAGCCTGGGAGAGAGAAAAAAAAACGCAGCCTCAGTCGGTCCCTTCGCTCTGGGTCAGGCAGCCTCCATCACTTTAATATAAAGAAACAATTTTCACTTGAGAAACAAAGCTCAGGCACAGTCTACTTTCGGTTCGCTCTCCACTCTACTTTCACTTGACGTTACTACCAGGCACCTCACCACCATTGCTCACAGGATCTGGACTGGAGGTGAGGGGCTGTGAGTAGAATGAAGTCACCGCTGTAGAACCTTTACTTCTAATTAAAGGTTCGGCCCATAGCCTTTGCAGCTCGCACATAAACAGTTGCAGAGAATAGCCTACTGTACCAACTTTTCAGACTGCAGCAGGTATGGAAAGCCAGACGTGTCACAATTTGATAAATCAAAATGTCCCAGAATCGATATTTATAAATGTGAACATTTTTATGCATTTTTCAAATGAATTATTCCATTCTTATCTTTAACAAATATTTAACATTCCTATATTTAAATTTATTTGAAATTGTATTAATATTTTTACCTCATGTTTGTGTGCTGAAGATACTATAAATTTATGTTATCTCTCCACTTAAAATTTCTAAATTCTAAATCTCTCTGAGGTGCTAACACTACTGTAGAAAAGTAAAGCTAGCCCCTCGGAGCTGTTTTGATCTTTAAAGCAGTCTGCAGCTGAGTTGCTGTGGAGGTTTACCAGTCAAACATTAGAGTTGAATTAGTGAGACACAGCTTCAAGTTAAATTATTTAATAATGTACTTCATAACACTTGTTCAAGTGGCTACCAGCTCTCTTATTGTATTTTTAATCTGTACAGTCTCAGATCAACTCAGATCACTCTCAGCAGCGTCTCAACAGCAACATTGTACGCCATCAGATAGAAAATAGCCTACTTTTGCTTTGCGTGGTGCTTATCTTATTACAGTGATATATTATGTTGATATATTATTCCTTATGAGATTACCAATGAATATTGGTTGTTGTTATTCAGTATGGTAAATTATAAGTTATGTTGTTGTAAGGTGCTGTAAAGTTTTGCTCTATGTGCCCCTTTTTAACTTTGAGCACATGCCTCTCTAAAGGTCTCTGCACGGCTCTGGTGCTTGTCCACCTAAAATTTTGCTTTAAATAATTCTGACGTGATTAACGTGCTCACTCTGCACTTTGAAGTTCCACCGTGCATTATGTAAGTAAGTAAATCAGTCATGTTAGTACTTTCTTCCACATCTGTTGCGTGCTATGCCTGCTGGAAGTCTGTGATTCGTAGACATCAGCAGGTGCTCAGGATCTTCTCAGTTGAAGCTCTGCCAAGCCTCTGCTGCAGCCACTTTTAGCCCTCGATTGTTCCAGTGGATTGTTCCGGTAAGTTTCTTCTTCAGCATATGGAGGCATGCCCAGTTGGATTTAAATCAGCTGACTGGATTGGCCTATTTAGGAATTTTCCATTTTCTATCTTTAAGAAACTCGCGTGTTGCTTCATCAGGATGTTTGGGAACGTCGTCGTTGCAGGAAGGAGTGCCGATCAATTTATGTGAAGGTGTTTTTTTCCTATGATTTGAACAGATAACTGGGGTTTTTTTGCACCCAAGATCAGTGTTCCAGTCCCTGTTTGTGGCCATTCATGTTCAAACCATAACAACCCCACCGCCGTGTTTAACAGATGATGTTGTAGTAAGGCTGGGCGATATGGCCTAAAAATAAAATCTCCGATTTTTTTACACCAAATCCGATTTCCGATTTTAATAGATTTTTTTCCTTTCTCCCTTTACTTTCTTAAACAGAAATAACAAATGACAGAATCTATTTTTTTGAAACTCTTCTTCTAATATCACCTTTGGGAGTCTACCTGAATTCAAAGTTGTGTGCAAAGTTGGTAGCACATACCTGGCGTCCAAAGTTTTCAGTAGGTAAATAAAGCCAGGCTTTTTCACTGTATAAACTGGCACCATATATTTTTGGGAAAATCGAGATTTTCCCAAAAATAAATCTTCTTAAACTGCAAATTTGAATAAATCGATAAAATCGATTTATCGCCCAGCCCTATGTTGTAGACTTTGGATTTAGCCCAATTTCTTTTTCATTATTGCACTTTCTTTCTGCCTACACAGGTTCTTCTTGTTCTCATCCATCCAGAACATCTTTATCCAGAAATCTGCAATCTCTGAAGTACCTGTGTGGACAGATTTGTTAGTAGCTCCCTAAAAACATGCTTGATTTCATTTGAAACACAATTCGATTAAACGTTGGTTTTGTAGATTAAAATCGTTTACTGTGTTATGGTCCGCTTGCATGTATACTAGGGGTGTAACGGTACATATATTTACATTTGGATTTTTCGGTATGGCCCTGTCGGTTTGGTACTCGTGTGTATCGAACGAATCCAGCTGTTTTCTACCTGAACACATGCAGAATGTTAATGTGCGGAGCTCAGAGCGCAGTGCAACGTTTCCGCAGCACATCTTTAAAAAGTGACACCAAAACAAAACCGAAAGGACTCCCAGCAATCACTAACCTCGGCTATTTGGGAACATCAGTGGTTTCTCACGACGCTACAGTAAAACAATTTTTTTTTTTATGGACTGAACCAGAGGTTTGTCAGCGAAAGCATTATTCAACAGCAATACGGTCCATAACACGCTCTGCACTGAACTGAATGACTCGCATGAAACAATCTCAAGCTGAATGTAAACATCACTGATACTAGAGAAAAAACCAGCTGACATCCAACATGGCCACCAGTAGCATCCAATCAGCCCAAACTCCTTATTTTGTATAAAAGGCAAAGCGGTGACATCCCTGTTGATGAGAAGGGATTTCCCCAACAGCTGCCTATGCTGCATTCAAGTACAGCTGGGAGACTAGGCTGTCGAAATATCCAAACAACTCCAAAGTGATTTAACAATGGTTTTATTCTCAAATAAGGGGAAAGTATTAAAAAAATTCTAAACATTAACACTGACTGTTTAAAAAAAATCCAGTCAAATCTCCGGTAAGTTAATTCAATCTTGTTAAGTTATAGATCATCATGAAAGCAAATTAATTACAGGAATTGAAAGGAAAGAATTCAGAAAAAAAGGTTCTTTGTTCAATAACATTTTTTTTTAAAGTCATATGCACATTTGTATTTATTTTTATTGATTAAAGTGTACCGAAAACGTACCGAACCATGACTTTAAAACACCAAATACGTACCAAACCGTGATGTTTGTGTACCGTTACACCCCTAATGTATACAGTATGTAATAAACAAATATAGCTATCAAAAGAGAGGATTTGTTGCTTATTGTACTACAGTACAATAAAATAGCATGAATAGATTTGCTAAAGAGACCAGCAACTTTTCATTATCATCATTTCAATCTAAGTTGCATGCACCACTCTGAACAAGGAGCAGCGAAACCAAAGAGAGACAAAAGCTTTCTTCGAAGCTCAGATAGAAGATTGAAGCTCTAGATAGCAAAACCACTTCCAAGCAGATTTATCCTCCTGTGACCACAGAAATATTATTTTAAAATAAAAGGTTTATGGAACTTATAGGTCAAACTCACAGGATGTGGAGCCAACGAGGGAAGAGTAAAAAAAGAAAGCTGTGGAAACTGTCCAAAACCATTCAAGGTGGACCCTAAGGGCAAAGTATGCCTCTCTCCGATCGCACCATTCATCATGTTTTGAACCATAATGGGCTCGACTACCGCCAGAAAACCATCGACAAACCTGCCTGGTTTAGATCCTCAGTCCTCCAGGATGTCACAATCCGAAGGGCTTAAAGAGTACCTCACCCCCCCATCCAGAGTCCTACTCCGCCTACGTTTCCGGTTTAAAAAATGGGGCAAAAGGAGATGTTGCCTGGCGGACCGAGGAATGCTTGGGGGGGAGGGCTGGGTGGCATCAACACTTTCTTGCTATTTCAACTCGCTACGGAGGCGTGGCCGAGACCGGGCTTGTTTTATACTCCACAGCGACAGGATGGCTGACGTCAGTAAACCGAGCTGAGCCAGTAGCAAGGCCCGATTCAAATTCAAGTGCAGTGTAATGTTTGAACCTGAAGAGGGCACCCCACTAACAATTTTTGGTAAAAAATGAATATTTTTACTAAAATGTACTAAAATACAAAAAATAATAATGACCAGACATATAGATAGCACTATTGGACACTCATTCATACAGTTTATCAGCAAAAAAGTTGATTTGGGGGTGAGTTACACTTTAAGTAGAAGGAAACTGGCCTTTATCTCTGGTTTTTTGAAGATGTTTTCACCTTTTACTAGAGAAACCTCATATCCCAGTCAGCCGTCCTGTTGTCTGCTGCAGCTCCTGTTGCTCGTCAGTAGAGCTCCACAGTTTACACCTCAGTTATAATCTCTGTAACAATTTGGGAGAACTTCCTCTTCTCTAAATGTTGGCACTAAACACACAGCAAACATTTAGTTTCTATTTTCTCCCTTTTTTAACGTTAGAACATCTTGGGAGGTGATGGAGAGCAGCAGAGGGCTCGCCGTACAGCAGCGTTTAAACTTTAATATGCTAAATCCTACATCTTGTGAAATATCAGGTTTATATACTTTATATGAAATTACTCTGTGTATTTTATTTAAGTGCACCCATTTATAAATAACTTGCATCCTGCATCCTGCTCTGTATTTCTCTAGACGTCTGCTCACAAAGACAGTAGTTTCTAAAACAAAACAACAAAAAAGCAGACACACTACCTCCTCTACTGTTTAGATCTTTTTAAAAAAATGATCAGTCCAGCGTGCAGAAATTACAGCCATCCTGTAATTTCTACACGCTTTCATCTTTATGCATTTCCTGCATCTGAACTTTTGCTTGGTTCATGTGCTTTAGTCAGCCTGAAATTGTCTTATATATATGCAGGGATCTTATATGTAGACTTCCATAGATGGAAGTATATTTGTGTAAACTTATAGCGACTCTGAACATAAAGATTTCTTCACATTATTTCATGATTTATAATGCTTTAAACTTTTTCAAACTGAATAAATGTGTTTGTCTACCGTGAGGAAGGAGAGTCACTTATTTATTGTTTTTAAATGGTTTATACTAAAAACTTAATCTCAGAGAATGTATAGGGAACACTTCTATGGTAAAAGTTAAGTACACTCCGGCTGCTTATGAATAAAGGTATCAGCGAGGTGCTTCTTTTCAGATGCAATGATTAACTGATCATCATCAATGTGGGAACCTTTTGTAAAAGTAGAGGTTTAGGCTGTTTACTGACCTGGAGCTCCCAGGTATATGTTAACACAATGCCAGGATGTAAAAGCTTCAGCAACGATAGCAGAGATGCAGCTGCTGCTGTGCATCAGTCTGGGAAACAATTTATACTCCCTCATTCTACAGAAAGCAAGATTACTACATTTAAATGCCATTATTATTATTGGTCAAATTAATCACTGGACAATTACAACAACAAAACTGAACAAGAATGGCTTGTTTGGAAAGGTTAAGGGGGATCAACAGGACAACAGTCCTAAACAGCTGCAAATCTATAATATTGGCTGAAAGAGAAAATAATCAAGGTTGTTGCAATGGCCAGAAATCATGAGATGTACTTTGTATATGTGCCCCCTTTCTCGTGATATTTCCATTATTTCTTGCCTTGAATGGAGTGTATATAGCTTTGTGCAGGATGTCTTTTATCTGTTGAAGACTATCTGTATGCAAAGCTTTTGTGGGTTTGCCCAAACCATAGATTGTTTGCACGATTTTATAGATGAGGCAGAAACTCTGCAGAACTTAATCCAATCTTGCATTGCTCTTAAAACCATTCCAAAATCGATCCTTTGCAGTTGGTGATAATTTATCTTCTCAGTTTATTTGCTTGTTCTTATACATTTATGCCAAGCTCAGCAATTAGGCAAAGGGCACCTTGCTAGTATTATTATTATTATTATTATTATTATTATTAAAGACTTTTCTCTTCATGATAATGATCTAAGATTATGTTAACTAAAGAGGGTGTGTTTTCAAAGAGAGACGAGTTGTCAGAAATGCAGATAACCTGTGTTTTCATTGGCTATCACTAAGTTTTATTTTAGCTCCTACGGACATTTATGTTGACTTTTCTAACTTCAAACTTGGATATTAAAATGTTTCTTCCTTTTTTTTTATACTAACGACACAACACAGTAAGACTGTGTCACAACTAGGGCTGGACGATATCTTGGTTTTTTTTTAAATATCATCATGTTTTCATAACGGTTACAAGATGACTGAATATTGTTTATATCGATATAAATATACCAGTATGTCTTCTTGCTACCCCATCTATCTCTTGCGTTACTTCACCTTGTACCGCCTTCCTTCCTCGCTGAACGAATCTCACACTAACTGCACTCAAAAGCATGAGGGAAAGTATTGAAGAGGAGCCACTGGTTAGTAAAAATAAAACTACTGGCTCAATTATTTGGAGATTGTTCAAATTCAAGTCTCAGATGTGAAACGGATTAATGAGGTACAGAATGTTGAAAACGTGTTGACAAAGAACTGTAGTACTACAAATCTTTACCAACATTTACAATAGCGACAAAAGGAACAGTATAAGGAATGTGTGAAACTTCATTCTGCAGGCCGTCATAATCCTGCTGTGTGTCTGTTTGTGTGCGTGAGTGAGGCATCTTCCTTTATATGAGATCTTTGTAGGCGCTACTGGCAATGCCTGCACCTGCAGCGAATTAGTACCTCTCTGCTGCGCTCGATTCTGGAAGATTTGGAAATATTTCACAATGTTTTCATATCAGATATTTTAATATTGTTTGCTAGCTGCTACCAGACATCAGCAGCTCTCTTTTGCTTTTAAAGGACGGGCGCCCAAGCTCCAAATACAGTGTCGCCACGGCGCCTGATAGTTTGAGATGTTCATTAAAACAATAATTTTCTCATCTGTGACCCACCCAAATCAAAGAATCTTCTGCCCGCACTAGTACAATTTAAATCATGTATTTTTCACCTGTTGCAGGACTCTGATTTCAGCATTTGCTATTGAAATGTAATTGGCTCAGCCTCCAAATCAGTCAACAATTAAATAGTTGTTTTCCGGTTACAAAAAAGAAATAAAAGAGAAAATAAAGAAGAGGAGCAGACATTGCTAAAATAAAGGATACACATGAAAAGACAAGGTTATGCATGGGGGAAACTGAGCCAAGGAAACGACCAGATGAAGATGAGGGTTTTAATTTTTATGCACTTCCAGCTTCCAAAGATTTAGATTTGGGGGGTTTCTCACCATCCTCAACTCATTTTTATTTTGCTCATATTACTTAACACACACTCGTATGTTAGATGTTATATCTCATGTTGTTATACAACTAATAAAAGTCTTTTTTATTAAAATTATGGTTCTGCTTGCATCCTTAGAGCAATCAGATAAAAGGCCTCTCAGAACCAAGCTCCCAGGCTGAATTTCAATACCAGCCCACCCCTGCTCAAAATAATACTTTTTAATAGCAAGGCTATAAATATCTTTGTTTGACAAAATAGAACATTATTTTATTCAAAAAAGTATTATTAATAATGTATGCCGATTCTTTATTTTTGACACTGTTTCTAATGTACATACAGCTGTATGTCAATAAAAGTGCCCCTGTGAAATTTGAGACATGTAGCTTAGGTTCTTAATTGCCTTTTTGTCATTAATTTTTGGGAAAGAATAATATCTAGATGTATATCGAAAATAGGATTTCAGCTGAAAAATATCGAGATATAACTTTTGGTCTATATCGTCCAGCCCTTGTCAAAACTGTTTTCTACAGTTTTCTCCATTGTACATGGAGGAATTAGTATCTATAGAGGTGGTTCTTGAGTTTAAACGGTTGCTGGTTCTTTTGCTTTCATTTGACCTTCAGTATTCAGTATTATGCCTTCTACATCAGTTTGATGCATCGCGTTATCTTAATGTCACTGATTAGCATTTTGAGCCAGAGCTGACCTTTTTCAGGATGAGCTTTAGCTCTGATTTTCACTTCGTGTGTTGCAGCAACTTTGTCATCACTTCCACTCATCAATCGTGTCTATCCGCTTATCCTTGCAGGGTTACGGGGGGCTGGTCCCTACTTCCAGCAGTAATTGGCCGAGAGGCGGCGTCCACCCTGGACAGGTCGCCGGTTCGTCACATATAACACAGAGAGACACAGGAAAATCAACCATGAACACACACACACACACACACACACACACCTGAGGACAATTTGGAGAAAAACCAATTGACCTAACAGTCAGGATTTTGGACTGTGGGAAGAAAGCCAGAGTACATGGAGAGAACCCACGCATCCACATAGAGAGCATGCAGGCGTAGAGTTTCTAATTGTGAATAATAAGAGTGAAGTTTATTTATAAGACAATGCAAAAAATATTAATGATGTGCAATAAAAATCAATATTACTGCAAATTATTGCAACAATTGTGTACTCAAAGAAATGGATTTTAAGGAAATTATTTTTTTCTTTACTAAAAGAATGGAGCAATGTAAACATGCTGACATGTATTGGGTTAAAATCCCCAAAACATTCAAGGTGTTTTTTAAAAGATTCTCTTGTTTTAAAGTGGTACAAAATTAACATATTTACAGCAGTTTTTTGGAAGTTGACATTTTTAGTTTTAAGGATCTCGAGTGCGGGGTTTCAGTCTCATGCTGCAGAAAAACTTTCATTGAAATTAATGTTGCTGAATGACGAATTGGTTGGGATTTTGGAGCTCATTAAGGTTGAAATCTTTCTAAAGGAACTTTTTTCTTAAACGGCTGCTGTGTGACATTTTTAGTGACCTGACTTCACTCTGCCATGTTGCTCAGAGTCCACTAAGATTTGGATGGTAGATCTTTAGTTCAAGATTAGATAAAAATGTTATTGTAATCAAAATTGTCAGAGCAAAGTGGCTGCTCCATCCCTCTGCTGATCTAACCTAATTCCAGTACCAAGGTCAGACACGCAGAAGGATTTATCAGAAGAAGCAATAAATCGTTTTTTGAAATCAGAGCCATGTCGGGCTGAGTCTGACAGTTTTCCGTTCCTCTTTTTCTGCTTTGCTCCTCATGATGGAGCAACACAAAGCAGAACAAGACGAGTCAGTTTGTTTGTGAGTTTCAACATCATCTTCCAGCTCGAGGCGTCCAGCTCTGTGGTTTAAACGGCTCCAGAAATAGGAGCCGTTTTTGTAAGCAGAGACTCGGCCACCTCCCTGCGCCCCTCCCTTAATGTTCCCAGTTAGACCATGGTGGTCTGTTGAGCCTCTGAAGTGGAGAAAAGTGTTTATGTGATTAGAGACTCTGTTAGACACACTCAGACATGCAGGAAGCACAAAGTCTACAGCTATCCCACATTGTTTAACATTTACCACAGAAGAACTTGGATCTGAAGGCTTGCCGGCGGTTGCTCAATATTTTCCACTTAAAATTAATTTTGGGATAAATTTCCTCTAAACTATGCATTTGTTTCCTCATCAGATCTGATAAATAGGCAAGGAAAGGTAATTCAAGGTGCTTTAAATGATTAGGGGATAAAGTAAAAACAGCAATAAAGCATAAAACACACACAGAGCATATGACATGTAAAAACATTACTCAAAAGCAGACATGAATAGAGGATAAAGTAAAATGCATATTCACTGGTGCATTTCAATGAATTAGAATATCATCACAGATTTAATTTCTTTCAGTTATTCAGTTCAAAACATCTCAGACTCAGATATACTTATCACACACAAAAGTGATATGTTACAAGCATCTATGTCAGTTCATTTTAATTATCTTGACCATTCAGTATAGGTACTTGTAGGGCTTATATAGTGCTTATTTTGCATAAATTACTGCATCAATGCATTGTGGTATGGAGGAGATCAGCTCTGCTGAGATGTTGAAGAAGCCCAAGGTTGTTTTAAATGTCCTAAATCAGTTCCACAATAATCTCAAGGCTGTTGCATATGCTCCGGGTTTTTCCAGATTTTCTTCCTTCCACTCAACGTTCCATTATTATGCTGGGATACAGGCCTCTGTGATCAGCTAGATTCTTTGGCAGTTACCTGTTGTGAGCCACAAACACTCTCCTGGACAACATTCAAGTCAGCAGCCATAAAAAATCTTTCCTACTGGTTTTGTGTAATAGTCCACTTTTTTGGTTTTCATTAGCTGTGAATCAAAATAATCAAAATTGATAGAAATAAATTCTGGAAATAACTTTTTCAAAGGAAGACCTGAAGTAAATCCACTCTTGAGGGAAGTTCTTTGAAATGTCCCAGTTAATTAAAGTGAAAATATTTGGTTTTGCATCCGATGCTGCATTTGTTGAGCTTCTTAATCTCATGTACTTGTAGGAGCTTTTTGTTGGATTTCAATGCCGCTGGTCGTCCGTACTTATTGTGTCAATTCTCCATGTAAATCCCTTCTCTCCGCCTGCTTGCGGCATCCTCACATGTCCCATGATATCACTGTCACTGATTTGCCCTGCAGCGGTTGTATAGTGCAGATTGATGGATGTTTTGACAGTAACTGTTTTACACAGGCCTTCTTAATATTTAAATGCAGAAATAATTATCTGTATGCAGCTTTCGCGTGTCAAACTAGTTCTCTTGCTTTGGGATTTCATCACGAGTTGATTCTATGTTGAAAACCTTTATTTGGTTTCATCCAGCAGTTTTGAGCTTGGATAAAGCCAGAAGAAGAACTTTATCATCCCTGCTGAGTTGATAATATGACATTTTCCATGTTATATCATGTTGAAACTGCAGACTTCAGTGTATTTCATTGGGATTTCTCCTGTTTTTTGTTGTTGTTGTTTTTTATTATTATTCACAAATACAAATCTGAAAAGTGTGGTGTGCATGTGGAGTTTTATTGCCTATGCCCCTCCCCCCATCTTTACACAACACAAGAAATTCTAACTGGAAACTCCTGTTTGCAAAATATCTCCCAACAGTCTCTAATTGCTTTCTTCTCATCTCAAGCTCCACATTAAATATAAAGATTCAGAATTTATCGCAATTGCCACAGGCAAAAGTATTTGCCTCCTTACAGATTTATTTTGTTTCTTGCTTTTTTATGCTTAAATGTTTTCTGTTCATCAAAGTAATTTGAGAGAAAACAAAGATAAACTGAGTAAACCGATTATTAAGGCCTGATTAATCAACTAATCACCAAATGAACACAAAAGCATGTCCTGCAAAAGTCAAATGTCCTGGAAGGTGTGTATCCTGTTACATCTGGTGTAAAACTGGCACAGCGTTTCAGAAGAATGTCATGATGATTTGGGGCCCCTCGAGACTTGCTGTAATTGATGGAACCATGAATTCTGCTCTGCACCGGACAATCCTGGATGTGAATGTCCAGTCATAAGTTTTTGACCTTAAGCTGAAGGTCACTTGGGCAACAGGACAATGATCCAAGGAATACCAACACGTCCACCTCTAAAAAGCTCAAAAGAGACAAAGATGTGTTGGAGACCCTAGGTCCGGTCTAAATCTGGACTTTAATCCTATTGAGACGCTGCGGAATAACCTTAAAATACACCCTAATAATTGCCACAACTGATTATCAGGGTGATTAATTCTTTACAGTGAGCCAGGCTGGTTTGGATATCATGAAATCATCATCTGAAAACTGCATTTTTTATTTTTTTTTTTTACTCAGGTTGTCTTTAAATTTGACGATCTGAAACGTCTGAAGTACTTCCTTCACTGACACCAGAAAATAAGTTGCATTTAATTTACCTGGCATTGGTTTGTTCTTTGTGACTACCTGATGTGCGTCTGTGTTTCCCTACATGCTGCCGGAGCTGAAACTGTATTCACGCTTGAGATAGTAAACTAAACCTTATTCAGTCAAATCACATCTGTTCTCACTGTTGATTTTAGCCGATCACAAATTTCTCTTTAAAGTGACTTTGTTAGCTGATAAAATAAAGGATTCTTCCTCTAGTGACATTCTTATGGATCAAACCCTTGTGTTTTTAACACCCTATACCGTCATCCTCAACACACACCCTTCTTTGCTCACACTTAAAGCCCCTTTCAAACAGGCCATGAAAAACGGTAATTTTCCGGACTTCGTCTGTTTTGCTTTTGTGTCTGAAAGCGATCTTCCAGACGTTGTACGGATACCCTTTACCGCTAATTTTACGGATGAAGACCTAGTAACAAGAGCGGACTTTTCGCGGTATGGTGTTTGCATTCAGACAGTCAGGTAATGTTAAGCGAAAGCTGGAGGGGTGTGGGGCGATGGGGAAAAGGGGAGAGGGGCAGGGAACGCTGTGAGCGCACAAGTTGATGACGTATAAATGTCGCTATTTTCCTTTCAGCTTCTTCGTCAATGTCTCTTAAGTGTTTCCATGTGCGCAAAATTGCATACATCACAAAGACGAGCCCTGTAGTAGATCTGCTGTTTCGTCTCCCATCTTTGCAATAATGCGTAATATAACCCCCCCCCGCCATTCATCAGGATCCTCCGGTACATTTCTTCCTGTGTGAAAGCAGCAGAAAGGCAATGTTCCGGAAACAAGGGGTGTATTTGAAAACACAACTCCGGTTAAAGACCGGATGGAATCGTCCGCAAATATTCCAGAACTTCTGTCTGAAAACGGCTTTATTAATACCAGTGCACCACAGAGAAGACCACTACAAAATCTGAAATCCTCCAGGGTTCAGCTTTAGCCTGAGGTCTTTGTTACAGTTTTTACAAACCCTTGATGCTTTTCCAGAAGTGGGTAAAAACAAGAAGATAGGCCGACCCAGGGGATTCCTCAGATTAGCATGAGACAATCATATACAATAATAGACTTTTATTGCTGCCAGAAACAGGAAAATGTCCACAACAGCTCAGTATAATGTTTTAGCTGTTTACTGAGACAAATGAAAGAAATTCCCTTCTGTCTCCTCCTCCTCCAGCGAGCAGAGCATCTGCCAGGCGCGGGCCTCTGTAATGGTCTACGATGACGCCAGTAAGAAGTGGGTCCCCATCAAGCCGGGGCAGCAGGGCTTCAGCCGCATTAACATCTACCACAACACTGCCAACAACACCTTCAGAGTGGTGGGCGTCAAACTACAGGACCAACAGGTGAGAGGTCACTGTGGGCATTACTTCCACATGCAAAACATAACTACAGTGTTGAATGAAAAACAATCAGCTGGCTGAATGGGGAATGGTCATTTAATCATACAATTAAACTTGACATGCCTTTTTCTTATTTTTTTTCAGGTGGTTATCAACTACTCAATAGTGAAGGGTCTAAAGTACAACCAGGCCACCCCGACCTTCCATCAGTGGCGGGACGCGCGGCAGGTCTACGGGCTGAACTTTGCCAGTAAGGAGGAGGCCACCACCTTCTCCAACGCAATGCTGTTTGCCCTCAATGTCCTCAGCTCCCCCGACAGTGGAGGTGAGGTGCCCTCCAACCTCTGTTACATATGCTAAACTAAACCTTCACTGCATGGCATGGGGTTCCTACAGAGTCAGGAAAAGGTCTGGTGCCTATGTCCAGCTGTCCTTAGCCGAGAGGCCAATGTCCCCCTGGAGAGGTCTCCAGTCCATCGCAGGGCAACATGGAGACACACACTCGCACCTAAAGACATTTTAGAGAAACCATTTTATTTTTGGGGCTGTGGGAGGAAGCCACAGTACCCAGAGAGAACTCACGCATGCTCATGGAAAACATGCAAACTCCATGCAGAACCCATGACCTTCTTCCTGTAACGTAACAGTTCTCCCAACTGTAGACATTTCTACCATAAACCCGCACAGACATCTTGTGTTTATACTCAAAAAATTGACTAAAAGTGATTGAAAACTAAATAATTTTTAAGAGTCCTGAAAATATTTTTGGTTAATAGTTGGTTTTGAGAAAAAGCTGTTATTCTGACTTCTAGTTTCCACCAGGTGGTGGTAAAAAAACTCTCTGACGTCAGTTTTATCACTATATCAGCAGATTTTTAATCGAGCCGTGCTCCTCAGCAGAGAGTGGATAGGAGTGCTATTTACAGTGGCTTGCAAGAGTATTCGGCCCCCTTGAACTTTTCCACATGTTGTCACATTACAGCCACAAACATGAATCAATTTTATTGGAATTCCACGTGAAAGACCAATACAAAGTGGTGTACACGTGAGAAGTGGAACGAAAATCATACATGATTCCAAACATTTTTTACAAATAAATAACTGAAAGTGGGGTGTGCGTAATTATTCAGCCCCCTTTGGTCTGAGTGCAGTCAGTTGCCCATAGACATTGCCTGATGAGATCTACAGCTCAGGTGGGGGAATCTGTCCATAGGACAACTATTAGTCATGCACTGCACAAAGTTGGCCTTTATGGAAGAGTGGCAAGAAGAAAGTCATTGTTAAAAGAAAACCATAAGAAGTCCCGTTTGCAGTTTGCCACAAGCCATGTGGGGGACACAGCAAACATGTGGAAGAAGGTGCTCTGGTCAGATGAGACCAAAATGCAAAACGCTATGTGTGGCGGAAAACTAACACTGCACATCACTCTGAACACACCATGCCCACTGTCAAATATGGTGGTGGCAGCATCATGCTCTGGGGGTGCTTCTCTTCAGCAGGGACAGGGAAGCTGGTCAAAGTTGATGGGAAGATGGATGGAGCCAAATACAGGGCAATCTTGGAAGAAAACCTCTTGGAGTGTGCAAAAGACTTGAGACTGGGGCGAAGGTTCACCTTCCAGCAGGACAACAACCCTAAACATAAAGCCAGGGCAACAATGGAATGGTTAAAAACAAAACATATCCATGTGTTAGAATGGCCCAGTCAAAGTCCAGATCTAAATCCAATCGAGAATCTGTGGCAAGATCTGAAAGCTGCTGTTCACAAACGCTGTCCATCTAATCTGACTGAGCTGGAGCTGTTTTGCAAAGAAGAATGGGCAAGAATTTCAGTCTCTAGATGTACAAAGCTGGTAGAGACATACCCTAAAAGACTGGCAGCTGGAATTGCAGCAAAAGGTGGTTCTACAAAGTATTGACTCAGGGGGCTGAATAATTACGCACACCCCACTTTTCAGTTATTTGTAAAAAATGTTTGGAATCATGTATGATTTTCGTTCCACTTCTCACGTGTACACCACTTTGTATCGGTCTTTCACGTGGAATTCCAATAAAATTGATTCATGTTTGTGGCTGTAATGTGACAAAATGTGGAAAAGTTCAAGGGGGGCGAATACTTTTGCAAGCCACTGTATGATAGCATAAATAGCACTCCGATCAGCTCGTTTTAACATGAATAAAGGCCAGAAAGAGACGGAGGAATCTAAGTAGTCTGTCGGGTCAATGACATTCACCTGGTTTGTAGTTTTGATTTAACATGACGGGCCTGTTCTGTCCCAGAAGTTGCGGTTCCTCTGCAGATTTGGTCTGTTTGGTGTAACTGCAGGGAGTCATGCAAATCCCCGATGCTGCTATGTTAGAAAATATAATTAGATATGGACAAGCAGCCTCTCCCTGTCCAGCTGAATTAATTATACTTTAGTTGCTCTGTTCAATACTGACACGCTTTGATTCAGTAACACTTTCGTTGCTCCAAATTGAATTTCCAAAATTATTTCCAAATGTTAGTCTTTTTTTTGGCTACCCTGACATTTTCTCACTTTTTTTAAAGTACTTTTTTCTGAATATTGTTAGTCAGGTGGAGTATTTCATGTTTAGATCGATTTTTCACATTCAGTGAATTCAGTAAAGTGTAAAAAAAAGTGTAACTGCTAAATTAAGCTTTACTGCGCCCTGCTGGTTGATGCTGGGTACTGCAGCTGTACTCTCAATATCAATATAAATGGGAGAGTCGTTGCGTTTTATCTGCATTGTGTTTTTTCTAATTTGTGGATTTTTTTAAACTTTAAATTCCTTATAAATATTCTTTTTAATATATTTTATGACTTCTTCACTTTTTTGCTTATAATTCAAATCCTGTATAAAGCTAAATTTTCCTGCGTCAGAAAGTCTTCCTGCAGTCGGATTCACAGATTTTGAGTTATTGCACATGTGCAGTGAACAAACTCTGTTAAAACCCTGAAGTGTATTTAAAGCTAAACTTACTCATACTCTTAGTTTACCTCATAGCTTCAGAGCATCTCTGGTTACAAGCTACTTATATGCTCGGTGTGTGTGCGTGCGTGCGTGTTTTACTGCACTGTCATTCCATCCCATCCTTGTGACCCTCCTGATGGCTGCTGAAATATCTCTCGTGGAGCCTCAATGTCTTACCCTTTTTTTTCCATCATTGCGTCTCGATCTATGCGTCCATCCATGGAAAACGCTGTCATGTGTCTCCAGCTGTTTGCTGTTGAAAGCTGCTGCTGTTACAGTGCTGGTTGTTTGCAGCTTGGTGAGTTAGGAAAGTTTGGTCAGCATGCTGCTGACTCCTGAGATTTCAACCTGTGACCTCAGACGGGTTTCTTCAGCCATCATCATCCTCAGTAAGTCTCGTGTTGGGAAGGAACGTGCCTGACAATCCGGCATGTTTTCCATGCTAATGCATTGTTCAGCAGGTGGAGAGAAACAGCACCTTCTCCTAATTTAGAGCGAACGTCAGGGTTTTTGTCTGCTTTGCTGATTTCTTTAAAGTTTCAGTACAAATATAAAAAAAATTAAGAGTGCTTTAAACTCTTCTTCCAGCTGTAGTCACTGTTCCAATAAAATATAGCTTTCAATTAGAAAACATAAAGCAAACTGAATTCGTTACTTTTTATATTCAACATAAGAAATGGAAGAAGAAGCTGAATGTAGAGAACTTTCATATATTTCTGACTAGCAAATCATTGATGTTACCTCAGATTTATCTTCTCACCCTTTGGACCAGGTGCTACAGGAAAAAGGCTGCATTCACTTAAACAGAAGAGTTTTATGAGTAAAGCAGAACTTTCCACGTGCTTATAGCTTTATTACCAGCTTTCCTGGGCTGCTTGGAAAAGACTTAAACTTGCTTTCCAGGTAGAGGTTTGCAAAAGAGAAGACATTGAATGTCTTTCTTTTCCGTTATCTGAATTGGTGCTTTTCACCAGGTTTGTTCCGTTTTCTTTTCTCGCTGTCTCGTTTTTAATTAAGACTGAACTTTTCTTGCACAAGACAGTTAGAATTACTGAAATTACAAAGTATAAATCCAGCTTTTCTGTGAAGGCCTCAGAGGGGTTTTTTTTTTTTTTGGTTGTTTTTATTTAGAGAAAATGGGTGAGCAAACGACATCAACAGACCAAGAAAGACAGGTCAGGAAAAATGTTTAAAGCAGGATTAGAGTATAAAACAGGGTAACTATTCGTCATGTGGAAGAAGGTCCTCTGGTCAGATGAGACCAAAACAGAACCTTTTGGATACCCGCAAAACTCTATCAGTGGTGGGAAACTAACACTGAACATCAGGCTGAACACACCACTCCCAATGTGAAGCACGGTAGTGGCAGCATCGTGTTGTGGGGATCTTAATTTCCTGGCTAAATGGGGATACTAACTGGCTGACGAGAAACTGACATCTATTTTTTCCATGGACGTCCAGTATCTGAAGATCCAATTGCAGAAGGCACTAATTGAAACTACTGAAACACGCCGAGTTGAAAGCATGGAGCTAAATGGAGAAGAACTCACTATCTGCCAGCACTGTAATCCAGACTGAGCTGCCCCCGTCGCCCCGCCCGCTGCTGCTGCTGCCGACGCTCCGGACTAAAATATCACCCTGCGGGGGATCCTGATGGCACACTGGCCGTTAGAGTTTAATTACTGGTATTCTGGTGATATGCGATAATGACCCCTGATGCCCCCTGTTGATAGCCACTTTAGAGTCGTGGGTGTGCTGCACTGAGCCGATCATGCCACAAAATCATCCCTCAGACGTTCAGCACCACCTCCTTTTTTTTTTTTTTTAGTTCAACCCTTATTATAGTACTTTTTTCCCCTTTCATTATCGCCAGTTTGTCCCAGTGTTTTTGGATTTTGTTCTCTGTTGTGGCTTGAGGGTGAAATTCCTGTCGAAGCTGCTTGCTGCCCCTTCAGGGCAAAGTCGCAGTGCCTCACATGATGCCAGCTGTTGTCTGCCTGTTTTACAGTTGATTTGATCATTTTTAAGAAGTTTTTCCATCTGTAAAAAATATTCCCGGACAATCTCACACATCTTGAGCCCATTTTTACAGAGTCCATCTGTTTTCTCTGTAATAATGAAAGAAAACGATCGTATTTTTGTTGTTAATCTGGTTGTTTTTAGTTTTAAAATAATTTCTTGTGTCTTTCAGGTCCTGTAGTTCAGCGTCAAAATGGTCCTTCCTCAGAAGAAGGCGAAGCACAGAGAAGGTATGGTGCTAATGAAGGATTTCCTTTTGATAGATTTTCCTGAGTGAATCAATTGGCATTAGAGGGGTGTTTACGTTCAAAGTTCAAACTAATGCAATTTTAACATTAACAAGCAGTTTTTGGAAGGCGGTGCTTGTTTGCTGTTATAATCCAGACGCTCACATCTGATAGAGGGGCCAAAAAGATCATTGTAATGACCGATGAGGACGAGGAAGACAGGAGTGAGAAAAAGGGGACAGATCATCTCAGTTTGCAGGAATAATATCGCATCAAATGATTTCCTGGTGTTTTGCAGCCCAACTCCAAGCTTCTCCTTCTTTGCTTAATGAAATCACCTAGCAGTAAATATTAAAGTAAGACTCTTAAACCCCAAACTGACTCATAGAATCGTCATTCAGCACCTAAATAGTCCTCTATGACAACATCCAGGCTGTGGCTGCTAAAGAGAACAGATCATGATGCATTAAATATTGATTGAAAGAAGCTGGAGAACCAAAGTTGTCCCATTCAAATGTTTCAGATCATCAAGAAAATGATGTCAGACAAACATAACCCGAGTAAATGAAATAAAAAAAAAACAGTTTTCAAATATTAATTTATTAATGGGGAAAACAATCCAAACTTTTTTTCTGTTTTTCAAACCAGTCAAATACTGTAGGAGAGATTTATGGTCAACAATGTGGAATGCTGCGCTGAAGTGACTGAAGTTACACAGGTGCCTCTCCATTCAGACGGATGCTCCAACTTTGACTGGCTCTTGTGTTTTGTTGTTTCAGAAGCAGTGCAAATTTTTTTTACTGAATCGCGCCCTGAGGTTTTAAGTCCAGAGGTTAGAGCTGATGGGAATCAGAATGATGAGAAAAAGTGTTTGTTTGTTTGTTTGTTTATTGAAAGAAATCTGAACAAAAGCATTGAAACTTCTCTGTGGATGATGTGAAGACATTTCAGCCTTTTTTTTTTTTTATCAAGCAGTCCGTCAATCGTTGTTTAACCCCTGGTCATGTGACCACGAACGGTCACATGAATCAGTGAGTCTAATTTGCTAAAAGCAAACGCAGCTCTTCAGAGCAGTGACATCCTTCCACTTGATAGGATGATGGAGCAGCATCAGATGCAGGCGCACAAGGAGAGGGAGCGGCGGACGTCGGGATCAGGTGAGGCTCCAGCAAACACCCCCCCCCCCCCCCCCACGTATAAACACACACATCGAGGCCGAACACAGTGTGTCATATGATCCCCCGCTGCACAAACATCCTAAACAAAACACTCACCTCCATCTGCCAATAAACAGTCCCGAGAAGAGCCAATTAACTTGTATCCGCCCTTGTTTGGTTTAACGTTCAGTAGGTCGAGCTCTCTTTATGTTTCCAAAGCAAACAGATGACTTCACCCGTAGGGAATACCAAAGAATTCCTGGATGAAACAGGTTCCTGGGGTTGACTAGGCCTCCCGCTGTGCTCTGTGGTAGTTTTCCCCTCAGTCTTTATGCTTTTTATTTGAATCCATGCACACATATAAATGTTCAAGTCTGTTCTTTAGCTACACCCACAGACTTAAACATCCTCCTGTGTCCCTGATGTGGATGGTAATATCAGTGGCCCCCCATGTCCCCCCTGCAACATGCTCTACCGCCATCTTTCTTCCAGCTGTCGTTGGGGGGAAATGCCACATGCTCTCTGGTCATGGCTCAGTCATGTTGCATTCTGCTGCTTGTTCTTTTTTATGATAATTTGCTTCTTTCTTATTTGCTGTTGGCTTCTGTTTTTTGACTGCTCCTGATTTTTTCTCATCTTACTTGCTTGACTGTTCAGTTGCTTTTCATTATTCTCACGTTTTTCTCTTTTCTGTTCTCCTTTGTTTGTTACCCTCCTTCGTCTGCATCTCCTCTTCCTCTCTCTCTCTCTGTCTCTCTCTCTCTCTCTCTCTCTCTCTCTCTGTCTCTCTCTGCCTGTCCCACCTTCTGCCCCCCGCAGTCGTTTCCACCCTCCAGTATAAAGTGTCCACCCCTCCCACCCACCCAGACACTCCTCCCGAGTACAGACAGTTCAGAGCTAGCACACTGCCGCCCTCCTACGTCCGCGTGGCCTCCTCCTCCTCCCCCCCGTCCTCCATCTCTCCATCTCAGGAGAAGGAGTTAGGGGGTGTTAGGGACAAGGCCCAGCTGTCCTCCCAGCTCTCCACCTCGCTCGCCTCAGCCTTTTCCCCAGTCCAGACAGGAGTGAGCACCCAGGGCCGACAGGTCCGCCAGATCCCCCTGTCCCCCCCCACAGCCGCCCGCCACCTTCAGCAACAGCAGCAGCAACAAGACATCCTTCTCCCCCCCAAACATGGCACCTGGTCTGCCTCCCACATGCAGCAGATGTACCCCCAACCATCCTTGTCCCCTCCAGTGATGATGCCCGTGCCAGTGAAGCAGGGTTTACCCCCTCAGCCGGTCCTCCCAGTAGCTCACCCCCTTCCTCCTGTCAGCACTAGGATGAAGCCCCCTCCCCTTGAACCTCCTGGCGTGGGGGGCCTCAATCAGTACCCCCAACAGCCGCCCCACCCACACTCCAACGGCCAGCCAGACGATTCCTACTCCCCTCTCTCTCAGCATCTCCCGCTCACACCGCAGTACTGCGAGGCCATCCCCCTCCCTCCTCTGATAGGTCAGTCAGGCCCTGGCCCCGCCCCCAACCACCACTCCCAGAACCAGTTAACCTTCCATTCTCAGCAGCATCTGCACCAACAACACCAGCAGCAGCACCACCACCAGCAGGCCCAGACCCCCACCACCACCACCATCACCTCATCTTCCTCCTCGCCCCCCTCTTACACTGCCATGTCAGACGGGGGCTCTCCCAAGAAGACCCCCTCCCCTGTCCCCCATCCGGCCCCCGCGGCCAGCAGCAGTAAGTATGAGGAGAGGAGGAGGAAGTGTCTCAGCAGGGCTGTGACAGGAGCTTACACTCTGTGTGTGTGTGCGCGTATGTTGGATGGCTCGTGTGTGAACAGGAGTGTGTTTGGATTCTCATGAAGGTACCACACCCACATCGTTAGACACCAACATGAATGTCATAAATGTGCCAACAGCCTGAACAAACTTTGTGTCCTCCCACAATGAGCTTAATCTCTCTAAGATCAACCCCCCCCCCCCCCCCTTCCCGGTTAAACAGGTTGGGTAAATCCCACAGAACTGTGCAACCTTGTTAGGCAATAAAACCGAAGAGCTTCTCCTGTCAAACCTGTTCTGTTCCCGAGGACCAGCTGTTGTCAGCGAGTCCCTGTTCTTCTTGTCAGAATAAACTGGGCTGTTTGAGCTTCTCACAAAATTAAATTAGAGACCGGGAAGAAAAAGTATTTGTGTCACAAACTATCTAGAGCCGCCTTTTTTAGCTGCAAATAAAGCTGCAAGTCTCTTCTAGCTCCATCTGTTGACTGAAATGTCTGCAGATTCTTCTGCAGCTCAAGCTCAGCTGGATGGAGAACATCTCGTGAACATCAATATTTAAGTCTTGCCTCGTACGCTTAGTTGGATTTTGCGAGGCGACAGCCAAGCATGGTGGTGATAGTGTGATGGGCTGTGGCTTCTTTGCTCACTTGATAGAACCATGAATGAACATCATGATGGTGAATGTGCAGAAATTAGTTTTCACCAAAAGCTTAAGAGCCAAATTGATTATGGAGCTGATCCAAATGATCCAAACCACAGCTGCAAGCCCACCTCTGAACGTTGAAAAGAAAATCGAAATAAAAAAAAGATTATTTTTAGAGTGGCCATGCAAATTCTGGACTCAAATCGGCTTTAGGTGTGGAATTACCCTAAATAAGGCTTTCGTGCTCAAAAGCCCTCAGTGTGGCTGAATTGAAGCAGTTCTGCAAAGAAGAGCGTGCCATAATTCCTCCAGAGGGATGTAACAGAGTCGCAGCCAATTACAGCAAACACTTGATGACAGCTGTTTTCTCCAAGAGTGGCACAACCAGTTATTAGGTTTATGATGCAATTATTTTATCACGTAGTGGCAGGTTGGTTTGGATAGCTTTTTTCCCTTTTTTTACCTAATGTGGTCGAAGTTCTTAAATAAAAGAGATGAGAGAGATTCCTTCAGATATTTGGAGGTTTTAATACAAACTTGGTTGAGCAAGGAGGTACAGTGTCAACAAAGATTGTCCAATACTGACCTGCCTTCCAAAACAAGTAATCCTGACTCCTATCAACATGACATCAGGAAACATTTCTTCAGTATGAGAACTTTAGACTCGCAGGCTTCAGGCCCTTGATAGTGGAAGCACAATCAATGTATGTCAGGACTTCCTTAGATGTAAAAGAGAGTTGCTATGCCAACCATGGGCACATCTACTGGGGTGGCATAGGGTGGCAGCTGCCACCCTAAAAGAAAGCCTTGCCACCCCTGCTGCCACCCTAGCAGCTATGAATTCAAACCCGTTAACTTTCCGAGGGCCCGCAGGCGGGCCCAGCCCATTTTCTATTTTTTATCCATCGATTTTCTGACTTCTACCTTCTATGAACCTATACATATTTTATATCATTGGAAAGCTAAGAGTCTTGTGATTCCAATTATGGATGGCGATCAAGGATACAATCATAACTGAAGACACAGTGAACGCTTTTGCCAACACAAACGTTCTCCTGACGGAGGTATAAAAATATGGAACTCACCACTTTGTAGTCCAATAAACGAGACAAAACTGATCCATTTCGAACAAAAATTGTCTTTTTACATCAATAAGGGTCCGAATAAAGTCCTCCAATAAAGTGATTAGTCCAGGACAACAGCAAAACCAATAAAAAATGTAAAACAAACAGTGAAAATGCGCTTCCGAAATGTCAATGGCCATTTTTGTAGTCTTTACGGCTTTGTTTCCGATTCCTTCGTTTCCACTTCTGCTTACAAAGGTCACTGAGCATGGCCAGAAGAAAAAAAAAATTCATCCGGTTTATTCCTTACGTACGGTAGATCTCCGACCAATGGCGCATGAATGGAAAGTCACGTTATGGTAAGTAACTCGAACCAATCGCGGTCCAGAACTCTGATGATTGACGCATCAAATAGCCAATGTAATACTGTAAACGCAGATATATAACTTGACCGGGCGGACTTAGTCGCTGCCATAGTATATGACGTGTGTAAAATGTCTTATTCATGAACAGATTACGCACAGTGCGTACCAGTAACATACTGTTTCAGCACCGTGTCCAAACACCCTTTATAATCAAAATACAAGAGAAGATGCAGTTATGATTCCGACGATGTTTTTAATTCAGTGAGGACTACGGCATTTACCCAGGAGATGGCGCATGTGGCACACTTTTGACCACCTTTGACCTGTAGTTATAAAAAATATGTGCAGAACACTAATTTTTTGGTTTATTGCTGTCAAATTTGGTGTGGATCAAGGTAATACTTCAGGCTTTAGACCCACAGTGTGTTTTAGGTCCCAACCTATTTTTAAAGCCATTTTTACAGCATGTATTTATATAAAATAAATAATCGGACATAAAAAAAAATTTTTCAGTGCATTAAAATACATATTGCTTGGTAACAATAGCACTCAGAGATATTAACACAGTTCTGGGATAAATTTTAGAGTGTTTGCTTTCCAAAGAGACCCAACCATGTCTCTACTCAAAATGGTTCAAGAACAGCTTTAAGTTAATTTTGGGTATGCGTTTTAAAAAAATGTAGGGCGGAAATTGCAGGAATGTTAAGGGGGTAAAATTGGACATTAGGAGCTTGAAGCTCATGAAAATCGTTGCATTATATTCTCTTTGGTGAACCTTTAAAGCTGCTAGTTTGCTGAAATTGCTGCAGAGAGCGCACCATGTGGCCGTTAGACAAACTGCAATTAGCAAAATGCTCACTCCCATGACTCTCAGGCGTGTGCTCATTATTCCGAGCTCTGCGACGGTCAGAGGCCATTTTTGCTCTTTTTGTGATGCTGGATAAAATTATTTTCTTCTTTGACTTACAGGGAGCTTGTGTAGGTGTCGTGGCTGGCTAGCTTAGACCGCGTACATGGGTACGTGCGTGCATCATTACGTCACGCTACGCGCTCTCCCAAGCCCACACGCTCACCCTGAACCACCTCAAAATAAATGGAATTGCTGCCTCTACATGCAACCGCGGTAGAATCAAACTACAGCACTTGATTCAATTGTATCGTCAGGAGATGAAAAAACTGACTGTAGATTTTTTATTTTTTTTATTTTAACAAAAATATTGCACAATGCAGCTTTAATGTGCTTAAATAACCTGAAGCAAAACAAATACATGTATGTATCTATCATATATGTAAATACTGGGGAGTGAAGAGGTGGAACATGTGTTTGACTGATCAATAAAACCAATATATATATTTATATAAAATTCCGGCATATGCTGCCACCCCTGAAAAATTCTTGTCTTTCTTGCCACCCCATAAATATTTTTCTAGATCCGCCACTGATGCCAACCCAGGATGTAAGAGCCTAAATCAGTAGAATTTGTCCTGACCCAAATTCATACAGTGTCAAATAATCAGATTGGTCACCATATCACAAAGAGCTGGCACACAGTAACTATCAGTACATGAAAAACACAGAACAGATCATTCTTAATAATTTATTATCCATAACACCTAATAATGGAGATTATTATTTTGAAACTGTTTTACTGAGGCTATCTTTGTCCGATAATAAAATCAGTTTGCTCAAAAGCTGTCAAAAAATCAAAAATAGAATAAATCTGTTAGGAGGTAAATATTTTTTTCAATGGTATTCAATCAAGTTCAAGGAAGTTTTAGGTCAATATTTACTGAATAAAAACTAAACTAAAATTGGAGCACACTTCTGTTTAGGTGTGTTTTTATATTCTACACTCTGGTTTGTTTTTACTTATCCTCTCGGGTGCAAAAGAGAAAATTTAAATTTTATTGGATAAGGAGCCATATTTTATAAACAATGAATGTAAATTTGTTGCCTATCTATATCGAACTGTGGTTAAAATCTGATAAACTAATAAGATTTCTCAGAGCAAAATTCCTGTGTTGTGCATTGAGATTAGTGTTGCATAAAGTTTTATAGGACAAAAATATGCTAACCAGAGGAAAGTTTTAGGATGAATTTGGAGGTGATTAGATACCATTTCTGTTGGAATATTGTGTGTAGAAGTTCTGATGAAAAATTCTCACAAATTTTTACTTACAAACTGCGACACTGGAATTTTTATCATTGTTCTGTTCATGGTTTTCTGTGGCCAGGATACTACATTCTAGGTCAATAAGTCTCGATTAAGGCTTTCAAGGTCAGTCAGATTAAATCGATACAAAATCAATGGAAATTGCTTGCGAAAGTTAAAAATAAAATATAACAATGTAAAGTTTATTATCATCTAAACAAAAGACTATTTGGTGATTCCGTCGGTTATAAAAAGAGATAAATGAAGGTTAAGATATTTTAAACTGCATGAGAAAGAATCTTAGCGTAGAAAATATTTACTTGAACTTAAGAGTGATGCATGCTCTTTTGGGCCAATAACCTGACATTTCTTTTACATTTTAATAGAGCTCAGCGTTTACCAGTAAACCATGGAGAGGCTGCTAGCCTTTTGTTTCCTGGTTTCAATAAAAAGTCACTGCTGTTTAAAATATAACTTCTGGTGAGATATTAAAAGGACTTTAAGGACGTAAAAAACTAAATTAAACTAGTATCTCAGTGGTCAGTTGCTGGTCTTTCAAAAAAAAAATCCTACTCTCTAAACTTTTTCACGTTTTTTCACGTTACAAACAAAATAAAATAATTATGGTATTTTATTGGGGGCTTTATGAAACAAAAAGTAGTGCGGGGGATGCAGAAAACATGTTGAAAAAGGTTATTTGGTCCATGAGGAAACATCCCCCTAGACCCACCATCCCCATGGTGAAACATGATGTCGGCAGCAGCAGGAACAGAAAAGCTGGTCAGAGTTGATGGGGAAGATGGATGGACCTAAATAAAGGGAAACCCTGGGAGAAAACCCGCTGGAGGCTGGAAAAGACTTGAGACTTAAAAACTGGTGTTCACAGACACTTTCTATCCAGTCGGACTGAGTTTGAGCTGTTTTTGAAAAGAAGAATGGTCAAAGACTAAGCTCTCCATGTTAGAGACAGACTTTCAGTTTTAACTGCAATAAAAGTTATGCACTCCTTTGTGTAGCTGTATGATATAAATCTCTAATAAATTACACTGACGTTTGTGCCTGTAACATGATAAACAGTGGAAGATTTCATGGGGAGTTCCTGTCTGGTCATTTAAAGCCAGACTAGCTAGGGTGAAGAAACAGGTTCGACTACTCTTTAAAAAGGTCTGAAAGGTCAAAGAGATCAGAGTTTTGAAAAATATGAATATTAAATTTGCCAGAAATATGAAAAGCAATTCAGCAAATGCAAGTTCACCAAAATCTCAGTTATAAATGTACTTTTATGATGCATGCTACTTTGGAAAGACTCATCTGCAGTCTTGAACAATCTGCAATGATTTTCACAAAAATAGAAATAAAAGAAAAAGACCAAAAGTTAGTCAAATGTCCATACTTTTATATGCACATCTCCCTCAGCACCAAAAAAAGAAAACAAGCTTTCATGGGAATATTGCAAATAGACTATTTTGTTTATTCCAGTTGCTTCCCCGTAGTCCTCATTCTCGTATATTAAGTGCTCAGCATTTATTGATTCTATATTTGACATTAAAGTAGCACTTCTCAGATAGTCTTTATGCAACCTTCCCTGCTATAAAAAAAAAAAAAAATGTCCCCCACACACTCGCAGGTGTTCATAAAGCTGTAACTTTGCCACGTCCAGGTGGCCCCGTCTCTGCAGGTCACCCAGCTATGCTTTCTGTGGCCCCGCCTCCAGCTGCGGCTCCAGCACCCATGGCTGGTCCTCCAGCTCCCCCGCCACCGCCGGGTCCGCCCCCCCCAATGGCAGTGCCTCCACCCATGCCCCCTCCTTTGCCCACCGGTGGAGGGCCTCCTGGGGGCCCGCCTGGGGTCCAGCCTTCAGGACTTGCTGCAGCTCTGGCTGGAGCCAAACTACGGAAAGTGCATCGGGTGAGCTCTCCTGTTTAAGCAACATATATTTTAAAGACTGGGGCCAAAATTCCTCCACAGCGATGCCAAACACCCATTGCTCAAACGGCCGATTAGGTTTCCGCAGCAATGTTCTCACAACTCACAACGTCGTATATGAAATGGTGACATCCGTGTTTTAACGTGTTCTCCAGGATGAGAGCAGCCCACCCGGCTCTGGGGGTAAATGTGACTCCAACCGGTCGAGCGGCGGCAGCGGTGGCGGAGGAGAGGGTCTCATGCAGGAAATGAATGCCTTACTAGCTCGCAGGTAAAACACCAGCACAAACAGGTTCTGACCTTTTTGGTTCTGTTTTATAATCAGTAAAGGAATGAATTCTCTGAATCTGGAACCACGGAATGCTTTTAATAAGAAAGTTGTTCATTCCTGAAGCTCATATCCCTTTTCTCTCGTCTCTTAGACGAAAAGCTTCGGAGAAACCCGACGAAGTAAGTTGTGCCTTTTTAACAAAAAACGAACTTTTCTTTATAGTCAGAAGATCAGGGCTGCTGTCATCTCTTTTAAGTCTGAAGTCCTAGCTTGTCTTTTTTTTTTTTTCCTACAGGATGATTCAAGTGGTCGAGGGCCAGGTCAGCAGAACTCAACAGGTACAGGAGAACCCTCACCATAGATCATCAAACAGCCTAACTGAGTCATGAATACTTTAAATTTACTGAACTAACAGAAAGTCAGACACTGATTCACACGTATTTTCACAAGCACAAAAAAAAAGTCCAACCTTGGATTTGTGCCTCATCTGATTTAACCCCAAAGAACCAAACTGATTGGTCTGCCTTAAGGTAAAAAGTGTCTAGAAAGGTTGTCATCAAATGTGTGTCCTAACTCTGTACTGGAAATAAAAGTAAGCATAGCTCACTTATTAGAGCTCACCCATTTGTTCTGACACCACTGTTCTGACACCACTGTTCTGAAGGCTTAATTTTGTGTTTTTATGAAGCCTTGAATGAATAACTTGAATTTGGTAAAAATAAAATAAAATAAAAATCTGAGAACAATAACTGAAACCAGATTGGACAAGAAACATGTGCTTTTAAAGGCGTGGTATAACGGTTTAGTGGTTAAGGTGGAAGTTTCCAAAGAAGAGGGACCTAGATTCTGTTCTCAGTTGTTATTTCCATGCATGTGTGGGTTTCCTCTGGTCTATCACACAGCTAACATACCCTGAATAAAGTGCTTCATAATTAACCTCAGGGGGAATTACTGCATGCACGAATTTTCTTTTTTTTTTTTGCCCTAATGGCACACTCCTGTGTGAGATTTTCCATGCCTGCACACCGATAAGCAAACATAACTGTGGTAAACATATATACAGGTCTTTCCCAAAAAATTAGCATATTGTGATGAAGTTCATTCTTTTCCATAATGTAATATTAAAAATTTAACTTTCATATATTTTAGATTCATTGCACACCAACTGAAATATTTCAGGTCTTTTATTGTTTTAAATCTGATGATTTTGGCATACAGCTCATGAAAACCCAAAATTCCTATCTCAAAAAATTAGCATATCATGAAAAGGTTCTATAAACGAGCTATTAACCTAATCATCTGAATCAACTAATTAACTCTAAACACCTGCAAAAGATTCCTGAGGCTTTTAAAAACTCCCAGCCTGGTTCATTACTCAAAACCGCAATCATGGGTAAGACTGCCGACCTGACTGCTGCCCAGAAGGCCATCATTGACACCCTCAAGCAAGAGGGTAAGACACAGAAAGACATTTCTGAACGAATAGGCTGTTCCCAGAGTGCTGTATCAAGGCACCTCAGTGGGAAGTCTGTGGGAAAGAAAAAGTGTGGCAGAAAACGCTGCACAACGAGAAGAGGTGACCGGACCCTGAGGAAGATTGTGGAGATGGACCGATTCCAGACCTTGGGGGACCTGCGGAAGCAGTGGACTGAGTCTGGAGTAGAAACATCCAGAGCCACCGTGCACAGGCGTGTGCAGGAAATGGGCTACAGGTGCCGCATTCCCCAGGTCAAGCCACTTTTGAACCAGAAACAGCGGCAGAAGCGCCTGACCTGGGCTACAGAGAAGCAGCACTGGACTGTTGCTCAGTGGTCCAAAGTACTTTTTTCATATGAAAGCAAATTTTGCATGTCATTTGGAAATCAAGGTGCCAGAGTCTGGAGGAAGACTGGGGAGAAGGCAATGCCAAAATGCCTGAAGTCCAGTGTCAAGTACCCACAGTCAGTGATGGTCTGGGGTGCCATGTCAGCTGCTGGTGTTGGTCCACTGTGTTTTATCAAGGGCAGGGTCAATGCAGCTAGCTATCAGGAGATTTTGGAGCACTTCATGCTTCCATCTGCTGAAAAGCTTTATGGAGATGAAGATTTCATTTTTCAGCACGACCTGACATTTGCTTACAGTGCCAAAACCATTGGTAAATGGTTTACTGACCATGGTATTACTGTGCTCAATTGGCCTGCCATCTCTCCTGACCTGAACCCCATAGAGAATCTGTGGGATATTGTGAAGAGGAAGTTGAGAGACGCAAGACCCAACACTCTGGATGAGCTTAAGGCCGCTATCGAAGCATCCTGGGCCTCCATAACACCTCAGCAGTGCCACAGGCTGATTGCCTCCATGCCACGCCCCATTGAAGCAGTCATTTCTGCAAAAGGATTCCCGACCAAGTACTGAGTGCATAACTGAACATAATTATTTGAAGGTTGACTTTTTTTGTATTAAAAACACTTTTCTTTTATTGGTCGGATGAAATATGCTAATTTTTTGAGATAGGAATTTTGGGTTTTCATGAGCTGTATGCCAAAATCATCAGTTTTAAAACAATAAAAGACCTGAAATATTTCAGTTGGTGTGCAATGAATCTAAAATATATGAAAGTTTAATTTTTATCATTACATTATGGAAAAGAATGAACTTTATCACAATATGCTAATTTTTTGAGAAGGACCTGTACATAATCACTCAGGCCACACATTTGTCAGCCGTTTATTGTGAAAATAATCCATCACACTTAAGCGATGTGTCATTGCTGTTGAACAGATTGCCTGTCTTATAATAAAATAATTTCTGGTACGTCTTAAGTAATAATAAAGGCATGAGAATATCCGTTACTCTTGATCTTTGAAATAAAACATATATATATATATATATATATATATATATATATATATATATATATATATATATATAAATAATCTAGATGTGCAAAGCTGGTAGAGACATACCCTAAAAGACTGGCAGCTGTAAGTGCAGAAAAAGGTGGTTCTACAAAGTATTGACTCAGGGGGCTGAATAATTACGCACACCCCACTTTCAGTTATTTATTTGTAAAAAATGTTTGGAATCATGTATGATTTTCATTCCACTTCTCACGTGTACACCACTTTGTATTGGTCTTTCACGTGGAATTCCAATAGAATTGATTCATGTTTGTGGCTGTAATGTGGCAAAATGCGGAAAAGTTCAAGGGGGCCGAATACTTTTGCAAGCCACTGTATATATAAGTAATTGTTCCAATGCAATTTTAAAAAAAATTATTTTTTTTGCATATTTGAGCAGATGCTCTGAAGAAGCCGTGGGAGCGGTCCAACTCTGCAGAAAAGTCCTCGCTGGTGTCCAGGTGAGCAGATCAGAAAAAAATATTCTGAAAATGAAATTGCCACGAAGCAGCTGAGAGTAAATTCCATGGTGTATTTCAGAGTGAGGCCCATCGGCAGCACCAGTGAAGCCGATACAGAATTCGACAGAATGAAACAGGTTACCGTGCTGTTTTTACCTGCAGAATGTATTGGATATCAGTGTTGAAAATAAACTCAAGTAGATCTTGCTTCTTTGTGACTCTGCAGGAAATTTTGGATGAAGTTGTGCGCGAGTTGCACAAGGTGAAAGATGAAATCATTAATGGTAAGCAGTGCCTTTAAAGTGTGGGTAATCTTTTGCGAGAATCAGTTTTTGAGATGCATGACCGATAAAATATTTATCTTCTCAAACTGTGCTCTGCACTTTATCGATCAAACTCGTTCAACCTGATGGTCTGAAAAGCAAAAACGCCGTGCTTCAGTTTCCCCTCCTCTTTTCTTTTCTCTTCCTTGCAGCCATCAGACATGAAATCGGCAGAATCAGTACATCCTAATCTCATCCGAGTGAGCCGGGTGAAGGAGCGGGAGGGGGAGCGGCAGACGGAGGACGGATACGCGGATGCACAGACATGAGGACCAGGGAATGTTCTCTCAATGTTTCTGTGACCTCTCGACGCCACGGTGCAAGTTGCAGAGATGTTGTGCCAACATTTAAGTCTGCTGGACAGCGAAAAGAAAATGGAAATAAGAAAGCAGGCATTTTTATGAAGGAAGCTGAAGGACTGAAATGTTCTGGTTAAATTCAAAGGAAAGGAGGAAGCATGGACTTAAAGTTGAAGTGAAGAGACATTTGTACTGAGTTTGGTGTTGTGGTCCTCTCTGTGCACCTAGACTCAGTCAGCCCAGTGTTGCAGCTTTTTTGTTCTCTGTTGAGTCTTATGAAGAAAATATTTTTGTTTTCTAAGTTTTTACTGGTTTATTATTTAAAACTGTGGTGATAATGATGATGCTGTCGATGACCAGGAGTATTACATGGTATTAGAGAAGGACGAAGGAATCTTGCACACCATTTCTGTCAGCTTTTTATATTTTCTATGGTCGCTTTGGTTCGGTTTCTCCCTGACCATTTCATGAGAACAAGCACAATATGGGCAAAGCTGCTGATGCGGACCCAATTGCCCTCAAACGGCATATTTAAAACGAGAAAAAAAAGTGGAAATCGTTTTTATAACTTTACTCATACTGGTGTTGGATGTCTAATCTTTTCTCTCCATAGATGGAACAATTACCTCTCGGAGTTAACTAAAGTGCAGTCTGAGGAACACAAAAACAGCCTGATGGGCGCAAATGTGCCACCCTGTTTTACCCCCCCCCCCCCCGCATATGGAACGGTGTATTCTCTGTTAGTCATCCTATGCTTTGTGAACCTCCCAGTATGCATGAACCCCACCCCCTGCGCGTCTCTATTCGTTTTCTATTTGGTTCAAAACTTTTTAAAATCTATATAAATGGTGGTACATTTATTATAGTGCTTTGTTTCCACGGAGGTTCCCCCTTTTCTGTAGATGAGATGTTGAACGTGATGATGTGGGGTATTAAAAAAAAAAGAGATGCAAAGGGTGAAGCTCTGTAAGGCTTATCTGGAGATGAATGTCCTGAGGAAGGTTCATGGCGAAGGCTTTTGTGATGGTGGTTTAACCTGTCTTCTGCGGGATGGATTTGGATAAATATTAGCTGATTAATTCTGTCCACTCTCGACTCGTCCTGATTTAAAAAGCTGGAAGTAAATTTATTCAAACAAAATCAATAAATAAAATCAATCTCATTTGATGTGTATGTTCCAGTCACTTTACATGTGTATATTTAAATTACACACACGGATCACCTTTTAAATTAAATCATATAGCATAAGTATCACTACAATGCAATGGTCTTCTCCCTGCAGGACCTCCATCTGTTATATACCTGCTTGATATCTGGACGATCACATCACATGCATGGAGTATGGGATGCCATTTGTTAAGTTACAGTCAAAAATTAACGCCAATCATTTGAGTTATTTAGCCCTTTCAAAATAAATAAAGTGGGGGTTCATTATTCTAAGTCATGTTATATTCATTTTTAAATTTCAGTTTCAAATTAAATATTAACCGTAACTAAATATTTAGCTCACTATTTAGTTCACAAACTACATATTTAGCTTCATAAACTGACAAATGAATAACATGGTGAAAATGACTTGGAAATGTAAACTCATTTCACTTTTGACAGGCTAAATAAGTTATTAGTGTTAATTTTTGATTGTTACTTTACAAACGGCACCCCATAGAGAAGAACATGCCGACTATGATCTTCATGCAGCTCCACCACATAGTCCCAAAGCAGGACACTCACTGGCAACTTTATTACTCAGTTTACTAATTAACTCAAATTGTGAATCAAGACGGCAACAAGGCACGTAGATGTGGTGAAGATGACTTGCTGAAGTTCGAACTGATCTTACAAATTATGAAAAATTAGAATTTTAGGTTCAGAATTTCCCGTAAACAGCCCGAAAGCGTTCAGGCTGCTGCTGCTGGTGGTGGTGGTATAATGGTGTGAGGGCATATTAATCTAGCATGGATGGTTTACCTGCACACAAGGCTGGGCTAACATTTGAAACCATGACCTTGTTGCTGCCAAGCTGTCACACAAACCACTGTGCAGGCCTCAGTTTGGACGATGCTAGGACAATTGCGCAGTAATGGTGTTTGAAGTGGATCTGTTCCCACCTCTTGCATCCCAGTTGCACAAAAAAAAAAAAAAAAAAAAAAAAAAAAGACTATTCTCTTTAAAACAGGGTCCTGCAAGTTTGGTTCTTGAGTGGCGTGGTCCTGCAACTTTTGAATGCATCCCTGCTCCAACACTCCTGAATCAAATCAATGGTTAGTCACTAGGCAAACCATGCAGACATTAAAAAGGAGGTAATTCAGCCTGGAGAAGAAAAAAAGTTAGTTGGTATTGTGAGAACCTTTCCTGAACTCCAAAAATCACCAGCTGTGCATCCGTCAAAGCAAACCCAAAAAGATCAGAAACAGAAAGCATCTTGCAGCCCGACACCACAGGAAACCCACAAAGGTCCCATTTCCTGGCAGAAAGCTGCAGGTTGAACCAGTGAAGATCAGGCTGCACTCTCAGGTAGTGGACAATGACACAAACATTGATGACACGGATCAAATCTTTATTCCAAAGTGCCAGTTCATCGCGTCTCCTGCTCCGCTTTCACACAGAACAATAGAACAGCATCACAAACACATTCAATATTAATTTTTAAAAAGTGGTTAGAAACAGACGGAATATTTCACTAACATTAAAAAAAATATATAACCACACAAAAAACAATCCCGATGGATTCAGAGAAACAAATTCCAGGTTTGTTTTAAGGTTATTCCATGTGGCTCCAGTCAGTTTACAGCAGAACGGAGCATCACTGAAGAAAAGCACCTCTTACTCAAAGTGTCAACGCCTAGTTTCCTCTTCAGCTTCGTTCTGCCTAATAATAAATCTTGTTATCATTGACATGAGATTAATAATCACAGCCAGATATTTCAGGGACGCCTGAGTCATGCTGACACCCAGCAGAGGGAGGACACCGGTGAATGCCGTGACAATGTATGTGACCCTTATCTTATTAGATGCGACCTCCGACCACAGATAAGGACTTTTCATTTTATTGCTCGTTTCTCCTATAATATATCTTTCTGCAGGAAAAAACTCCTCCTGACAACTGTGTATGTTTACAACTCCAAAGAGAATTTTTTTTTTTTTTTACAGGACAACAGGTGTGAGAATGTTCAAATAGCAACATTTCCTAAACATTTCTCTCTGTCTTCAAGTAGAGGTTTAGCCCCTTTGAATCACTTTATAAGCTACTTAAATACATCTATTCCAGCTTGCTTAGCTTGTACTCCCGCTTGACTCTTGCGTAGGGACCGATGCTGTCGTCGAACACAAAGTCCCACAGTACCTGGAACCAGGAGGTGTGCTGCGGCAGGGAGTCGTAATACTCCGCTGCAATCTTTTTCACCTGCCGACAAGAAAAGAGAGCAGCTTAGAAAAACAAACAAACTTGAAAGTCAGACAGACATTTTAACTGCAGATTCTCCGAAAAAAGAAAAAAAAAGAGATTTATTCTTCTCCTTCTGCTGCTGCAGACAAATATATCACGAGCAAATACGACATTTTCACGTTCTGATTAGAGCTGCTCGGATCATCAGACAGTCCAACATTGTGGCGTAGTGCTGCTTCACTTTAAGCTCAAGCTAACCTGGGTTCTGTAGCAGAACAGTGACCCAAACCACAGCAGCGAGTTCACCTCAAAATAAAAGAAGGTTTTGGAATGTCCTAGTCAAAGCAGAGAGATAAATCTTATTAAGATGCAGTGCTAGGACCTCCAAACCCAACAAATAAAAGAACGTGGCAAAGATGCATGGACCGAAATGCATCCATAATGACTCGAAAAACTAATTTCCAGTTATTGTATCTCCAATATTAATCATTATCTCCCAGTGTGAGAGATCCAATAAAGTTTTTTTCTCCCCGTTTTCTCAGGTTATCGTCATCTGATAATAAAACGAATTTGATGATCTGGAAACAAAAAGGGTCAGCAGACATTTTAGGATTATATTTACAACACGGGGAGTATCAGACTGAGCTCCCTCCCCATAGCAGTCGAATAATATCCATCTAGTTTAGCTGCTGCGAAAATTCCTTCTGATTAATGACAGACTCACCTGAGGTAGTTTACTCCCGGGTATGCTGGGGAAGTCATGGTGCTCCATGTGATATCCAACGTTGAAGGTGATGGAGTTTAGTACTCCGTAGTACGAATATGTCTCGTGTCCCTTCAGAAACATGTAATGCTCCGCTATGAAGTGTCCAGAGAAGGGATGGATCCCCAAGCACAAAATGGATCCAGCAATGAGGTAAGCGATGGGCTTCAGCCCCCAGAAATAGAAGATGACAGCGTCTGCTACGAGCTGCACCACTGCGTTCTGGATCTCAGTCGGGCCCACTGGTTTAGGGTTGACCACCAGCGGTCTCAAGGCATAGAAGAACGGCTGCAGGAAGAGCCACAGGACCTTCCTAGCGGGCGTGCAGAAGAACCATCCCTCCCACTCTGTCGGGATGTCCACATCCAGCTGGTCGCCCCCCAGATACCGGTGGTGGTCGATGTGGTACTTCTTGAAGGAGGCGGAGTAGGGCACCCCAATGGGCAGGTTGGCCCACATGGCGAACCAGCGGTTCCACTTCGCCAGCTTGTTCCCGAAGGCCACGTTGTGGGAGATGTCGTGAATGGCCAGAGTCAGCGAGTGGTTGACGCAGCCTCCGAAGGCGTAGGCCCAAAAGAAGACCCACTTCCACGCAAGGCTGCGGACCAGGTAGCAGGCCACGAGCTGGGTTAGGACCAGGCCGGACACCACCCACTTCAGCTGAGGGTCTGGACCCATCAGGGTCTTGATTTCTGGATATTTGGCTGAAAGGAGAAACACAGCGAGGAAGGGAAAAGTCAGAATATATAAAGGTATAAATTCATTTATTGGTCACTGGGACGCAGCACTGGGATTAATTAGCTCAATTTCAAGAGGAGCACATATTGCAAGGTGCCCGCCCTCCTCCTCCTGGGAAAAAGGCTGCTGACAAAAGTCGGCTACAATTGGCGGAGGTGTTGTTTAGCTCTGTGGTTCCCTAACTTTCCAGCTCCTGACCCGCAAAAATAAAAATGTTAGAGGGTCCTGAACCTAACTCCTCATTGAGCATACTTGCATTTTTAACGGGTGTACTAAAAATTGGTACAATGGCAACACGATCGGCAGCAACAGGCAATATACTGACCAAATTTCATTCACAGAAATCCTTTAGTTTTTTCCTCTTTTATAAATTGCATTTGGCTCCTCATTACTATTTTTTGGTATATAGGTCATTTTCTTAAGAGGATCTCAAGACCCTATATGCTTACATGTAAGTGACCCCAAGTGGGGTCCCGACCCCAACTTTGAGAACCACTGGTTTAGCTGATGTAGTTGAAAAACATCCTCTGACAAAAAGGAGCGGCTGCTTCAAGCGACATGATCCGCTCGGCAGGGCATGCAGGCCTGGATCTGCTACACTTGACCACACCTTATAGGAGAGCACATGAGTGTGGTCTCCATAGACTAAATACTGGGGTGGGGGTCACATGCAAATTGAAGCTGCTGCTTTGTGTACAGTTTCCCTGTTTCGCATCTCTATGCAAATTCTGCTTTCCCACATCTCTAAAATGGTGACATTTTCAATTTGTTTTCCCTGTACAGTTTGAGTCTCCTAGAGCAAACCTTCTGTTTCCAGGTGATGTTGAACAGGTAGGAAGTCCCTGACGCGTCACAGAGGGACAGACAACAAATCATCACAACAGAGAGCTGCACAACATAACCAACAGGGGTTGGGTTTTTCCTCTTTTTTTACGGTATTTAGAAGATTTTTTTTTTTTTGGTATTGACACAGCCCACCAGAGGGGCATAAAGATAAATGAATAACCAGCCACCATAAAAGGCTGTTTAAACTGCCTGATGACTGCCAGCACACATATCGAGGCCATTATTGTAGTTCTACTTCACCGTGTCAGAGTCAACCTTTAGGATTGACTAACTAATAGAGGATTACACATAAGTTTCAAACTTATGACGTTCAGTAGCTATCAGTGGAGTCAAGCGGTAATTTGTCATCTTGTGAGCTCAGGGGCGGGGCTGGTGTCCTTTGAGCGCTCCTGATGATTAAACGGGTTTATGTGCGAGTTAAAAGCCAATGCGGTCTGCAGACGTGCAGCGAAACCACAAACACACGGGGTTGTTTTTCCTCCCCCCATGCATGGGGATGGAATATCATAATTACGACAAAACACCTTTAATAATTCATGGCGCTTGGAGGAGTAAAAGAAAGAAAAGAAAAACACCTTGGAGGTGCTAATTTCACGGCAGGGCGACGGCTCAACAAAGCCGGGATCAAATATACACTTTTAAAAAGAGAGAGAGAGAGAGAGAGAGAGCGATCGATAGATAGATAGATAGATAGATAGATAGATAGATAGATAGATAGATAGATAGATAGATAGATAGATAGATAGATAGATAGATAGATAGATAGATAGATAGATTTATTAAACTTTTATTTTTAAAGTCATCCAAGCATTCATTTATTACGTTTATTAAGTTGTCAAGTTAAACCAGTGTAAATAAATCAAGTTGGATAAACTTAATTCAATTATCTGTGACCAATTAATGTAATGTATTTAAGTTGGAGCTGCATTCTCTTTTTTTTCAAAGCGGTAGGTTGCCACCTTGTTAGCTTTTAATTGTTAACAAGTAATTTGTTTATTTATGTTGGACCAGTTTGTAACCATAAACAGGAGGGGGAAACAATGCTGAATAGGAGCGATGATTGATAAATCCTGGTGAGAGGCGGAGTGTGTTGAGGGGTTAAGATTTAAACTATCTGCAGCCTGAGGCGTTGTCACCTGTATGCCGTATCAATAGAGGGACGCCTTCAGCTGGGGAAGAGTTTTTATTCTTCTTTAAATTATTTTAATATTAATGAGGAAACGGACGTTTTAGTTTTAAACTATTCACCCTCATCTTAAACTCACCAGATTGAAAGTCATTCCTGGTGTGAAGTCATTAATCGGTGGTGACATAATTTCCATGCATCCACTGTTAGATGGTCCGTTAAGCAACAGCGATTGAACAGGTTTAACCGGATATGGCTTTTATAAGTAGGGTAAACTGAAGAACCAGAAGCCCAGGTTCAGCTAAAGGAGAAAATAAATAACTCCACTTTGAATGAAAACTTTCTGATCTCACCTAGGATCTCTTTCCTCCTGGAGGTGTGCGGCTGGTCGGTGTAGACCCACTCAAAGTCTGCCCTTCCACCTGTCTTCCCCATGGCTCTGGTCGCTCTCCTCAGGAATCAGGAATCTGGCGCTGGAGACTTCAGTGTGTCATCAAAACCCTCGCAGTATCGGGGCACACCCACTCGTACAGGTCGCAATGGCCTCCGCCCCCTTTAGACGCCGGCGCGACGGGGAGGTGGGGTGGGGGCGGCGGCGGCACACCTGCACCACCGCAAAGCGTCGGAGACAATTATTCTCCCCACCACCAAATATCTCCTACAGGTATAAAAGCCAAATAATTAATGTAGGCTAACATGAGTGAGCAGATTTACTGAAACATCTGGGTTTTGAAAATGCAAAATAACGAGCGGGTGATGGCTGAGAAATGTTTCAATCTACTACACACAAAAAATAACTTAAATAAATAAATAAGGCTTCGACACATTAACCCTGTAATAAGGAGCCACACATCTAGACAGACACCTAATCAATTTACCAGATTTCCACAGCACCCAATCCACTTCTCATCACCTGACGCCGCTTTATGCGCCGGTGAAACAAAAAGGGGCGGACCCGCATTGAAAGTAAGGCGTGATCTCAAGTCCCCTCCCTTCCCCGCGCTCAGGTAAGGGGGCGGGGAAGTGAGGAATACACTTAGCTGTGCACCTGCTCACATGAGCGTAACCTCTCCGTGGGTGTTTTCCACTCGGTTAGAATAAAACACGCTGGACAACAGAAGATGCAGCTAACCTGTCCACTGTGAAATCTTCGGGGGCCGGTTTTTTTTTTTGGGTGGATGCTGTCCCATCAACTATCCTCTCACCGTCACAAAGTTTATCCCCATAGCAACCCAAGAGGTTACTGCGTTTCTGTAGCAGGTGCGAGATTTCCAGCGCCCCAAAGACGTTAAATTGGCCAAATATTCCTTATTGTTACCTAGCAACCATATAGCCTGTGATTGGCTATTTAGCTCCACTTTAGGGAATACAAATGATAGGAGTCTGTGGAATTAAATTCTCTGTTCAATAAGAGGCAGACGGTGGAAATATTAGTGGACATAACAGCAGAAACTCTAAAACAGTAACAAAATCATCATCATCATTAACAATTTACAAAAAGAGAAATCTTAGGAACATTTAGGTCTAGAGCTGAATTAGTACCATGCTAACCAGACATAAGAATCATATGTGAACCACAGCAACAATCACAATAGTTATCAATAAAAATGATAGCGATGATGAACAGCAAAAGTAAACAAGTGCAGCAATATGGAAGCTAAGACTATAATAAAACACTCTGGACAAAAGAAGATGGAGCAAACTTGTCCACTTTGAAATCTTTGAGGGGTTTTTTTTGGTAGAGGTTGTGCCCTCCATTGGCTTATCACCATAGCAACCCAAAGAGGTTAAAATCAGGGTCAGCCTCCAGTGGTTTTTAACATGTTATATATGAAACAAAAATTAAAGTATATGTAAATTCTTCCTGTTCCCAAAATTTTCTCTATTCGACAACAACACTAAAAACGTCTTGTAGCCTATTTGAATTTCACATTTTGCATTTTAAAAACAAAAGTCAAATAACGCACACATAAAAAACATGCACTCACTGTAAATATTTGAATTATTATGTTTATTCCATTCACGTAAAACTAAAAAGGTGGATGCTTTTGAGATCAATACAGTATGTACATTCTGTTAGAACAGTGCAAAATACTTCCAATGATACTATTAATGTATATTCACTTTAACATAAACTGTAGATGTGTGTCTTCGTTTGGTACATTTTTGGTTAAAACAGCCTTGTTCTTCATTCAGTTAAGTAATTTGAGGTGGGTGGGGTGACCAGAGCATGTATTCAGGTATGAGTAGCTTTACTTCAAAATGTTCTTATTCAAGTAAAAGTAAAAAGTACAGTGCAGTTAACCTACTCTTAGAAGTACTTTTTTTAAATTTACTCAAGGAAATGTACCTAATTAGTACCCATCTCTGAGTTTTATTATTTAAAATATGTTCAGTATGCAAAATTAAAAAAGATTCAATTCCTACTCTTCTGTTATTTACAATTTCATGTGTTTGTAATTTGAAAATGGAATTCAAATTAATTTACCCAGCTACCAGAATATGCACAGACCCCTTGTGGCAGGGGATTATGTGTCTTTCTTTATTATTATAAATATAAATCAAACCAAATTTAGATTTCTGCCCATATCCATTTTTAGCTACATAAAATAAAACAGTATTTCTCTGTTATATTTTTTATGTTTAAACAAACATAAAATACTTGTGTTCTGTTTTTCATATGCCAAATATTGTTTGTGTTTTATGTAGTTACCGATAAATACGCAAACTGATCCTGCCAAAATTTGACAATAAATGAATAAATAAATAAGGAAAGGAAATAAAATAAAATAAAATTTAAAATAAATATACAAATCAATGAATGTGAAAATAAATATATGTTGTACTTATTTATTTCAAAATACTCCTACTAGTTTAGAAATCATTGAATGGCTTAGCACCAAAATATTTTGAAGACCTGTTGTCACCGTACCAACCCACCCAGACCACTCAGGTCCTCCAACTCTAGCCTACTAAACATCCCTTGATTCAAAACCACAGATGGAGAAGCAGCTTTCAGCTTCTTGTTTCATGCTAAATTGCTGTTTTTGATTTCCAATTGTTATCTTCTATGTTTTTCTTTATCCCCTAATCATGTAAAGCACCTCGAATTACCCTGTTCTTAAAAGTGTCCTACACAAATAAAATTGCCTTGCCTTTTTATTCATTTGTTTTCTATTTTGGCAGAATCAGTCTTCCATATAGATCAGACTAGTCAAAAAAATATATCTGAAAGTCATTAAAATGAATTCTAAAATGCACTCTTCAGATTCCACCATTAATCCAGATCACGCGAGACTTCAAAACTAGAGCACTGTGGCGACGAGAGTACAGTAGTGGAGAGAGTTGTTGTCGGAGTGGGAGGAAGAGAGCTGCCAGCACAGGGTTGGGAGGTGAGGTAAACTATATTATTTACAGATAAATAAACACGCCGAAGGAAACAGGATTATCATGGCGTCAGGGGACACCCTGTACATCGAGACGGACGGGACGGAGATGCCAGCAGAAATAGTTGAGCTGCATGAAATCGAGGTGGAAACCATCGAGACGACGGTTGTCGGAGAGGACGGCGAACAGCAGCCGATGATCGCCTTACAGCCCCTGGATGATCCGCACCATCTCCACTCGCACCAGGAGGTGATCCTGGTGCAGACGAGAGAGGAGGTAGTCGGAGAGGAGGACTCGGAACTGCATACGGAGGACGGGTACGAGGATCAGATCCTGATCCCGGTGCCCGCCGTTGAGGAGGACTACATCGAGCACACTCTGGTTACTGTGGCCGGGAGAAGCTCCTCCACGGGCCGGGTTAGGAGGAGTGGAAGCGGAAAGAAAGCGGGCAAAAAGAGCTACATGAGCGGCGGAGAGATCGGTCGAAAGTGGGAGCAGAAGCAGGTCCAAATAAAGACTCTGGAGGGGGAGTTTTCAGTCACTATGTGGGCTTCAGGTCAGTTCCTGCAAGCTGCTGGTGTCGCTTTGTTCTCGGTGTGAGTGGGCCCAGCTGGGGCCTTGTGCCCCCGCTAAAGTTGGACTCTTTTTCACGGGTCGAAGCGAGTTAAATACCCCCTGAAAGATGTTTGTTTTTATGGGAAGCCATGTTTTATGTGTCAATGGGCGCCGCCATATTTCCCCGGTCCAGAAAGTATGGCGGCCCGAAAAAATGGCGTTTATTTGGCCGACGAAGATGGCGGCGAGAGGGGGAGCGGTAGCTGCTAGCTCCGCTGGGCCGCTGTGGCGCAGTTCAGTTAGCGGTAGTACGGGATGCCTTCAGGGACGCCTCAGACTTTACAGCTCTGAGGCCGTGATCTCAAGTTTCAGGATTTCATAAAATGAAAATGAGTCCTGTGTCAACATTAACGCGTACATATTCAGAATAAAATAAACGAATTGAGGGAGGGGGGGGCATTAAAATGCGCGTTTAAGCAGGAAAGGCCAACAAAAATGAAGCGGAACAGTAATAATTAATTCACTTCCATTTCGTGACTCATTAGGAAATCAAGTTCACTCAAATTTAAGGAACAATAATAACATAACAACAAACAAGGTGGTGCAGACGTGAAAACAAACAGTAAGGGTGGCTTAAATTAACCAAATAAAAGCTTTGGTGATAACACTCCACATTTGACAAATATAAATATTACAGGTTATAACTTAAGCAGATCTAAGGTATTTAAAGTGGCACCAAAAAAAAGCTGTGCAATTGCTCTTTATTCAACTTCCCCATTTCTAGGTTTCTTAATGGTTCTCCTTTTGCGCTGTTAAAACATGCATGGAGCCTTTTAATCACAAAGCAGTGTGATCTATTTCCACATCTTTATGCTGTATTCTAATGATTTAACATAAAAAAAATTAATACGCGAGGTTAAAGTTAGATTCATCTAAGTCATAAAATATCCTGACAATTCCAAAATCTATGCAGTATTTCCTATTGAAGAAACAACAGATGATTGATTTTCAGTTTTCTTCCTGTCCCGTTCTTGCTCAGATGACAAGAAGGACATTGATCACGAGGAGCAGATCGCAGGGGAGAACTCTCCTCCGGATTATTCTGAATATATGACTGGAAAGAAGCTCCCCCCAGGAGGCATCCCAGGCATCGACCTCTCAGATCCCAAGCAGCTGGCAGAGTTTGCAAGGTAAGAAGTCGACAGGATGTTGCTGCACAGTTCAGGGAAAGATGTAATGCGCATATAGTGAAAGCGGCACATTCGGCTACACCTCCATGCAACTACATGTCTTTTAAAATTGTTACCTCTTTAATTTGCTCTGCAGGATGAAGCCAAGGAAAGTAAAAGAAGATGACGCACCCAGGACAATAGCCTGTCCTCATAAGGTGAGTGAGATTTTCCCTTTGGTAAATCTGTGCAAACGGGTTGGATTCACAAACGGCACTTCCCTGATATGTGCATCTTGTTTCTGACGAACGAGCTTCATCCCGTTTGTCTCCCTCTTAGGGATGCACCAAGATGTTCAGGGACAACTCAGCGATGAGGAAGCACTTGCACACCCACGGGCCTCGCGTGCACGTCTGCGCAGAGTGTGGCAAGGCGTTCGTGGAGAGTTCGAAACTGAAACGACACCAGTTGGTCCACACAGGAGAGAAACCTTTCCAGGTGAGTTTCTTCGCCTTCTGCGTCTCAAATGCACATAGAGGCGAGAGAAAAACGTGTGTAAATATCTGAATGCATATGTTTGCTCTTATCCCCTCTCCAGTGCACGTTTGAGGGGTGTGGCAAGCGCTTCTCTCTGGACTTTAACCTGCGTACGCATGTGCGGATTCACACTGGAGACCGGCCGTACGTGTGCCCCTTTGACGGCTGCAACAAAAAATTTGCTCAGTCGACCAACCTGAAGTCTCACATCCTCACACACGCCAAAGCCAAAAATAACCAGTGAGACGAATGAACTGGGCTCAGAACCGACAGGGGAACTGGAGGACCTCAGCTCCGTCTGCTTCAGGGTGAACTTGGACTGCTTTTTCTGTGAGAGGACTCTCTTTGTATAGCAGATTTAAAAAAAAAAAAAATCTAATCCCTTTTTTTTGTGAAGCTTTTGATAATAAACGGAGGTCTGAGGAAGGGGGTTGCAACAGACCGACCGGTCTGAGCTGGCCTCCCATACTTTGACTCTACCTGGATGGAATATTTTAGAGTGTCTTCTGATGAAGATGTTAATTCATGGATCTGCACCTGGAAAACTGTTATTTATACCTTTACACAAATAGTTGTGAAATTTGCATTAATCTTCACCAGCTTCTCCGTTTTGTACCCCCCCCCCCCCCCCCCCCCCAAGTGTGCATATTGTACACTGTTTGATGTAAGCTTTGTTGTTTGTATGTATTTAAAACAGTCCTGTAGACCTTCTTGCAAGGTTTCAAAATTAGTTTTGCTTCCCTTTGTTCTCCTTCATGGCACAGTTTCTAAGGAGGAGAACGGGCGGGAATAGCATTTCATTTTCTACAACACGTAGATAACCATGTGATTTTTTTATTTTTATTTCAGTAGATATCATTGATTAAATTTTTTCTCCCAATTGCATCACTGATAAGGAGCGTGTGATTTGTGCTTTTTATAGGGCAAACCCAGGAGGCGTTCCAGATCTAGTAAATAATTAACACAACCTCCAGGCAGATTTAGCTGGGATGTAAGCGCAACTTCTAAAAGGCTTTATATTCATGCATGACATTAATGTACCGGGTTAAAGTCAATCATTGGCTAAATGAGTTCTGTAAAGGCCATGTTAGTGTTTAAAGTGGAACTTTCATTGGGAGTTCAATAATCCAGATTAAACATTGCTTTATTATTTAACTGCCTTGCAGCAAGAAGGTCCTGGTCCAAATCCCTGCCTGGGGCTTGCGTGTTCTCCTCATGCATGTCTTCCTCCCACAGTCCAAAAGCATGGCTGTTAGGTTAATTGGTCGCTCTAAATTGCCCTTGTGTATGAGCGTGTGCACAGTTGCCCTGTGATGGACTGGCGACCTGTCCAGGGTCAGATCTTCACCACCCGACCCTGCAAGGATGAGCTGGTAGAAGACAGTGGATGGATGGATGGGTATTTAACTGTGACAGGTACAAGATGACATCATGCTGCTGTTACCTGAGATAACAATGGTGTTTTGTTTGTGGAGTAACATGAGATGCTGAGACTACACACAGAGAGCTTGTGAGAATTTGCAATGGAAATTAGCTTTCATCACAGCTTAAATGGTTTGTTACGAATTTAGGTATTATGAAAAACCTAAACACAGAGTTATAGATTTTCAAGTAATTATTTTGATGATTATGGCTTAAAACGGATTTTAAAAAACTCAAACTCCTCTCAGAAAATGGGAATATTAACATCAAACGATTTAAAAATGATTTTAATACTGAACTTTGGTCCTGCTAAGAAATATGTCCAGGTACTGTACAGCAGAATATGGAGTTAAAACTATCATTTTGTAGTATTGAAAATAGATATATTGCAGCTTTTTTTTTTTTTTTTTTGCAAGATTGTACGTTCATCACTGCGGTCGCCATCCCATAATTAATTAAAACGAAGATTTTTCCTTCCAAGCAACTTCCCATTAACTTGCTTGGTTAAAGCACTCTGAGCTTCTATAGCAGTGACCTCTTAATGGACAACTGTTAGATCAGCAGTCTTCCTCGTGTTTGTATAGACCATAATTTAATATTTCTGTCCTAAAGCCCATTTCAAATTGGTCTGTAATATTCTAATTCTGGCTTGAAAATGCTTAACCTGTTAAAGAAGGCTGGTTATCTTCTGGGGACGACTGTGGAACCTCTGAAGATGAGGGATTCTTCAGAAAATCAAGAAGTCTGGACCACCCCGAACATCCTCTTCATGAGACTATCCTACAACAGTGTGTCTTCAGTCAGAGGCTTCTTCAGTTTCACTGCAACATAGACTGTTACAGGTAATCCTTCTTGTCCACAGCCAGCAGGATCTCTAACAACTCCTCGAAGAATTAACTCGTTTTAATAATTTTTTTTATTTAATTAAGATTTATAATGTAGGAATTTTGTTTTTGAATTGAATTAATAATAATTTGAGCTCCTTCCATATTTGCCCTTTTGTTGTTTTTATTCAGAAAGTCTGTCGATTAATAGTCTTTCACTGCCTTATTTGATGGATTTCACACAAACATCAAAACTAAAACTTACATTTCAAAGAGGATTCAAACATTTGATGTTTAAAGTATCAAAAAAATCTTTTATTTTGTCTTCTGCATGTTTTTCCCTGCACAATACAACTAAAAGACCTTTCACATTTCATGTTTAATTCATTTATAGGAGAAAAAGAACAGCATTTGATTTGTGGTATTGCAAAACAAAAAGTGCATTGTGGGTAAAACTGCTGAATAATTTCCTAACCCACATGACGGTGCATTTTGATAACCAGCAGCAACAGCTTTAAGAAGAGCCTGTTAAATCACAAATAGTGTTCCTGTTTTATCTAAATGATATGAAAGACATTAAAATGCGTGCATATGTTTGGATTAAAGGAAGTTTTATTCAATCCCTTCAGAGAAAAGGTAAAAGAAGTGCTTTGATTTTATATAATACTTTTATCCAGTGCAGTGTTCTGAGTTTATCTAAAGCTGCTTTAGTTTACTACGTTTTTACTATTTCTGCATATCTAAAATTTAAAGGATTCCTGAAAAAAAGCAGTATATTTTCACCCAAACTTAAGACAAATACTGTTTAGTAAAAATGTGGTTAATTGCAAATAAAAGGCAGCAGCAGTAAAGCTTCCATAATTCCATGTTAAAAAGGTTTTTCCTTAGCAGATTCAACACAGCAACCCCTAAATGGAAGGTGATTATAACCCATATTTATGCCTCAGACATAATTAATAGTTTATATTTAAATGTGGGTAATAAAAAAACAGCAGCAATAATCCAATCCTCTGTCCCGCCTTTGGCATCAAGAACCTGATCGTCGGTTTTATCCGAGTGGAGCACCCACTCTAAGAGCATACATCAGTGGCTTTTTCAGCTCTGATTGGTGGGTTCTGTTCATTCAGACAGCAGGGCAGCCAGTAGTGCAGGGTAGTTTGGTGTCCCCCAGCCTGTGACAGGGTCCCACGACGGAGCGGCGCAGAAGCCTTTCCCCTGAACCTGCTCGTCTAGGCAGCCCAGGTGACACCCTTCGGTTACCTGGAGAGGAAAACGGGCCCATAATCAGCTACAGGGCTTTGTTTTCCCTAAAAACACCTTTATCTCTATGCATGACCCTGTGAAAAACACTGTGGCCACTGAAATGTAAAGGTTTTTGCTTTTTTTTTTTTATTCACCCTGAAATGATTCAGATCAAACCATTTCAATCTGAGTAAAATCAGAAATGCAGAAGCCACAGGATATACTGCGAGTATTGCTTAACAGACAGAAATATCTTAAAAACTATACCTAGGATCTGTCATATTTTGACTTAAAACAACCTGATCAAGAAGGCTGGGTCTGTTCTTGGCACAACTGTGGAACATCTGGAGATGATCATGCAAAGAAGAATTCTTCATAAAATCAATATAATTATGGACAACCCTGAGCATCCTCTTCATGATACTTCATTCAGAGACTCCATAGTTTCGCTGCAACACAGACCGCTACAGTAAATCCTTCCTGCCCACAGCCATCATCATCTACAACAACTCCTTAAAGAATTAATTGTATGAGCTACAACAACACCTAATAAATAAGTAAAACATTTCTGAAATTTGAGTGAGAGGAGAAGTAGCTGAAGAGGTTGATGTATATGTGAATGGTATGAAAGTACAGTATAGGCAAGTTGGGTCATTAAAAAAGTAAAACCCAGTTTCGATCATTTCCGATATTACATTTTAATGCTAGTATCAGCCGATAACTGTAGGTTGATAATATCGGACATTTCTAGTCTTACGGTCACAAACTGATGACAGGACATTTTCTTTAAGGACTTTATGCTTGAGTGTTAGTGTCTGACTGTAGATACGATGTCCTAGTTCAACGCTTGATGTAACATGAAGCCCATTTTCCAGGAAAAATCCACTTGGTTGCGTCAGTACACAGAATAATTTCCTAAAGGTCTTGGGGATCATCAAGATACTTCGCCTTTGTGTTCTTTTTGGTCAGCAGTAGCTTTGGGTCTTTGAGCTCATCAATACAGCCCATTTCTGCCCGGTCTCTGTTCTTATTGTTAAATCATGACCTCTGACCCTAACTGAGGCAAGTGAGGCCTGCAGAGCTTTAGATGTTGTTCTTTGTGACCCCCTGGATGAGCCGATGAGCTCCTGCAGAAGTCTAGAGAGTTAAAAGTGAAGGCAGCTGGACATCTCTTATTTTGATCCTTTAGCGGGGGAAAACATGGATTTCACATGGGCAAAATCACATAAGAGCACATGTGAAAAATCTTTAACCCATGTGAAATTCACATGAGAAAAGATGTTAAAAAAAACATGTGACCACCTGTGTTTTGGAGACATTTCCCGTGTGAGTTTGGAACATTTTCATGGTAATAAACTGTGAAACCTGTGGACATTCCCATGTGAAGCCCGTGGGATAACATGCAAGCCACATGTGAAACACGTTATTTTCCATATAAAACCTATAGGTGAAACCCATGTAAAACCATACATAGTCCATGTGTGCTACACATGTGGTTTACCAACATGTGATCCCATGTGAAAAACATGTTTCAACCAATCTGACTTTTCCATAATGGGAAGATGTTTCACCCCTCATCCAAAAGGCTTCTTCAGTTCTGAAACTGCAGTTGGGAGTATCAAGATTTCATCAAGAACAAAAATACTAATAGGGCAATAGAGACAACTAACGAGGTGATCAAGATCACATGAAACCTTGGCCCTACTCTCTATTCAGTACCCTGAAGGAACCGTCGGCACTAGCGATCCTGATGAGACAACAACAATTCAACATGCGAGTGGTTTTGGTCACACGTCCCATGCTCCTGCAGTAATGTTGGTCTCCCAGGAAGGTTCTCCGCCGTTCCGTGTTTTTTCCACCTGTGGATAATAGCTGTCATGGTACCTACCACCAAGACCACTCAGGTCCTCCAACTCTAGCCTACTAAACATCCATAGACTCATAACTAAACATGGAGAAGCAGCTTTCAGTTTCTATGCTCCCCTAATCTGGAACAGACTTCCTGACGAGTGCAGAGCTGCTGAAACTCTGAACTGCTTTAAATAGAGACTAAAAATCTGTTCAGAATTGCCTGTGATTAAATGATTGATGTCATATGTATGAAATGTGTTCATGCTCTCTTGCTTTATTGTGTATCATGTGTTATTGTACATCATGTGTAATGTGTGTTTCATGCTTATTTTCTACTTTTATTTTTAATTTCCAATGTTATATTCCATGTTTGTTGGTTTTCTTTTTGTTTTTAAATCACCAAATCATGTAAAGCACCTTCAATTACCCTGTTGTTGAAAGTGTGCTACACAAATACAATTACCTTGCCTTGCCTTGCCCCTGTGGTTCATAGCAGTCCTAAAGCATTTGAATTGACTGCAACCCTTTCCAAACTAATCGATAGCAAAGCCCTTATTCTGCAATGATGTTAGCTTTCTAGCCTACTTCATGTTGCCAGATGATTACTGTAGAAAACTTTTTTGGGGGGGGTCTAACGGCAATCAGGCATGTGTGTGGCTAGTTATGTTTCTAAAAAAATGCAGTTGATCACAGTTAATTTCTGATTTAACAAGCTGGTCTGAAATTACGATGATCTGTAAACTCAGAAAGTGTGAAAACAAAGAAAAATCAAACCCATTTTCATGAACAATGTTGGGAATCTTGGAACTGGATTCGTTGGACATACATGCTAAGCGTAAATAAAGCTGTGACTCACGTCAAACAAGCCGTGGCCTTTCAGTTTGTAGAGACGTGGGTTGAGGAAGCCGAGCGCTGGCAGGCCCTTCGACAGTCGCTGGCCGTTGATGAGGGACAGCATGCCTCCAACCACGGGAGTCGACGCCTGAAAGGAGCGGGAACGAAAGCCGCAGGGTAACTAAATGATAACCGGAGTTATGCAAAGAATGTAAGCTATCTGTGAATGCACACAATTACTTCGCAACACTGTAGGGAGCAGAAACATTAATAATGTTTGCAGGGTTTTTCTTTTTTTTTTACCGAGGTTCCAGACACCCAGGGGATGGGCACTCTGTTGCTGACCACCCAGTAGTTATCAGACAGGGCAGCCATGTCTGGGTAGGCCCGGCCGCTCGTGTTAAAGTATGACTGAGGAGGGAGAGTCGCTGTCACGCTCCTAATGTACCCCTCCACTGCGCTGGCCTAAAAAAAAAAAAAGTAGTTAGTAATACCATTAAAATAAAACATTAATGCATAAACATAAAGTCTGATTTCTGTACCTGGTAGTCGGGCATCTTGAAGACGTTGCTGAAACCTCCTCCGCTAATGTAATCTGTGACTTCATATGTTACTTTAAATGGGTTCTTAAAGGACGTTCCTCCAACTGTTGTCACATAGGGGCTGAAAGAAAGAGGCACTTGATAACACAGCCGTTAATTAGCTTTTTATTACCCTCTTCACCTCTTTAAGTTTTTAACGTTTTGACACATTTCAACTACAAATCTTAATGTCTTTTAATGGGAATTTATGGAATAATTGTGAAAGGAAAATCCTAGATGGGTTAAAAATTTTGTAGTAATAAAAATCTTAAGCACCTCTGCAGGTCCTCTAAGAGGATGTCTCTACCGGCTTCCAACATCTAGATGCTGTTGTTCATGATTGGTTTGAGGTCTGGGCTTTGACTGGGCCATTCTAACCCCTGAATATGCTTTGCTCTAAACCACCCCATTGTAGCTCTGACTGTACATTTACTGTGGTTGTGCTGCTGGAAGGTGAACCTTTGCCCAAGTCTCGGGTTTCTTTGTTGCCTCCAACAGGTTAGTATTGCACAGTATTTAGCTCCAGAAGTGGCATTTTCTCACCTGACCAGAGGGCCTTTCACACATTTTTTGCTCTGTTGCCCGCAAACGTGACTTCTTTGGGCTTTCATTCGTCAATAGCTTTCTTCTAGCCACGAGTTGCGGCTCTCATGGTGGCATCATGTGGGAGTAGCTCAATTTGTTCTGATTTGTAATTCTTATAGACTTTTGTTCATATTTTGGCATATTTGGACAGTTTTTTTCCCTCTATTTCTGAATGCTGAGCAACTGGAAGGATCTTTTATCTTACTTTTTTACTTTCGGACAGCTGTTATGATGCATAACCGTGGCTACAAGGTATTGTTTTTACAACTGGGAGCAGCCGATTAGCACCCCCAAAACTCCAATAATGCCTGAATTACGACCCCAAATTCCAGAAGAGTTTAAAAGGAGATTTCAGGGATGCAGGATACAGAGCAGGACCAAAGAGGAGAGAGAGAAGGATCCATACAGAAAGATTTAAAGAGGAGTGGGAAAAGCAAATTAGGTGGATTAGCTGTGCTTGCCAACAACTGATGGTGTCATCCAGAACCTGTTACAGTGGAATATTCTCTCTGCTGCCCAGATATTGAGTTGTTGGTGTGTCATGATTGTCATACAGCAGCAATGTCTTCAGTCAGAGGCCTCTTCAGATTCACTGCAAGACAGACTGCTACTGGATATCTTTCCTGGCCACAGCATCATCATCCATGACGACTCTTTGCAGACACTTGGATTATATTAGTTACGACAACATTTAATTTCCCTTTGGGATAAATGAAAGTATCTTTGAATCGAATTTATAGAGCGCAAGACTAATAGCTGTCCTTTCAAGAGATTCTTTCACCCGAGCTGTGGACTTCCTGGCTACTTCTTTGATTTAAAAAAAAAAACTCTTCTTGCCCTGTCAGGTGGACGGGCATGTCTTGGTAGGTTTACGCTTTCCATGTTCAGATGATGGATTAAACAAAGCTCTGTGAGATGTTCAAAGCTCGAGATATTGTTTTTTAACCCAGCGCCTCTTTAAACTTCTCCACAACTCTCTCCCTGACCTGTCTGCCGTGGTCCTTGGTCTTCATGATGATGTTTGTTCTCTAATGTTCTCCAAATAACCTCAAACTGGATTTATATAGAGATTAAATTACACACAGGTAGACTCTATTCACTAATTACGTTACTTATGAAGAATTTCATTTGTAGGTATCAGAGTAAAGGGGACTGAATACAAATGTCATTTTTATTTTGGAAAAAAAAAACAGTTGAAGCCCATGTATTACTTTTATTCCATTTCATAAATAATCCCTTATTTTCTGTTGGTCTATCACATAATAAAACACATTTCTGGTTGGTGCGTGACAAAATGAATGAATCCGTGTTTGAAGACTTTAGCAAGGCACCGTTCATAGGTTGGATTTCAGACTCAGGAGGCCTACCTGGAAGCAGGAAAACTGGGCCTGAACGTGTTCTTGTCTTTCCCCACATGCCTGCATCCAGCGCCGCTGTCACCTGAACACAACACCAGAGACAGAGGTAACCATGCTGCATTCCTGACAGACATTTGGCAGCCCGTAGCATATTGTTACACACAGATAAGGTCACAAAACCCAATGTTATCTGAGGTGTTTGCGTAATCCTGATAAATAAAAAGCTTTTGTCCCTCACTGAGGGTTTCTGAATCATGAAACAGGAAGTTACAGTACTTCCATGGCTAAGTGTCACATGGATCCTTCATCACATGACTGTCAAATAACCTTAACCGTGACTAAAGCCCATCATGCTTTGCTGATGGGGAGCAGATTAGCTTTTTACAAGTGTCGTTGAATGTCTCCAAATAGCTACTGACCAGAAGCGAAGAGCAAAGAAAAGCCTCGGACCCCAGCCTTCATGAACTCCGTGTTTATGCGCATCATGTAGGCGGTGGACAGGCTGTCCTCGTCGTCCCCGTAGCTGATGGTGTGAACCCAGGGCAGGTCAGACATGTTGCTGAGCAGGACCATCCACTGGAGGAAGGGTTCCTGGGACTCATGACGACCTGGACAGGAACAGGAAGAAAACATAAAATTAGACATGATTATAAAAGAAAAATGTAAACAGTGATTTACTTGTACAGCTGAATTCAGGATTAACTAAATTTTCAAATGCAAATTAATGTTTTTTAGTTTTTTGTCGTTTCATTTAATCCACAAATGTCTGGATGTAAATGACAGCAGTCCAATCTTTCGATTTTGGGTGAAAAAACGGCCAAATCCAAACCCTTAAACAAACAAACAAAAACCTATAGAAAGCCCAGAGACCTGATAAAAACTTTAATCCTCCTACTGTAGGTCTCTGGGCATTTTTTATTTAGATTTATGCATAATCTGAGCTGTTTGGATGCAAATGTTTTCAAATGTGGTCAGGCTGTGCAATTTGGGGTGAATTTTAATTTTTGGTGATTTTTTTCCCCCTTCAGGTGTTCCATATCGCTTTTAAACTGCACAGATCAATCCATGTTCATTTGTCATTTTTTGCCAGTGATAAATATTTTAAATACACTACCATTGCAATTGGATTTCCATTTTGAACTTTGACGTTTTACTTGGAATTCAACTCCAATCAAGGCGATTTTATTTGTATAGCACACTTTCAACAACAAGGTCATTCAAAGTGCTTTACATGATTAGAGGATAAAGTAAAAAGGGCAATAAATCAAAAAACACACACAAAACATATGACACATTAAAACATTACTCAAAGGCAGCTCTAAACTCCAGGGAATAAAACATTCTTTATTGTTTTTTCACTAGTTGAAAATACTTCTGCATGTACAGTAAATCTTCCAATTTGCATATATGGGATGGAAGGGGGAAAACTATTTTTTTAAAGACCTTTTAATGACTTTAAACAAAAAATAAAAAGTTGGCATCAGTATTGATGCCAATCTTTGACACTGCCAGGCTCGGCTCACTAACTTTGGCGGTCTGTTGTCCCTGCTGGTCGAGAGGGGTTTACACATCTTCAGCAGAAACTTGCAGAACGACAACCATACACACAAACAATCAAACCTAAAGCCAATTTAGTGGGGCCAGTTATCTCGATTAATGCTCAAATTATAATTTGCATAAATGGGATCGGGGGGGGAAATGGCTAAAACTGGCATGTAAGGGATTCATTTTTTGTATGTATGGGGAGAAATGAAGTTAATGACTTAAGAAAGTGAAAAATATGTCGACATTTCTATGGGAATGCTTACACAAGCAATTATGTGTCCAGGGGACACAGGTGGAGCATTTTATTTACAAAAATGCCTTAAAATTATAAAAATGATCAGAATCAGTGTTGCTTGTTTTTCAGGAGCTTTTGATTAAAGGAACTTATTGTTTGAAGCATAGTATTGAAGCCTAGAGTAAGATGGGATATACACTTCAATTTAACGTAGGATTTTAATTTTCCTTTAATATCTTTATTTTAACACCCGTTTTTTTCTTTTGTGCAATACTTTTATGTTCATGTGGTTTTTTTTTTTCATTTCTTTGATGTCCTGTGAAGCACTTTGGGTAACCTTGTGTATGAATGGTGCTAATTAAAATACACTTGCATTGCTGCCAACAGTACCCTTTCCAGAACATTTAATTCTGCATACAGGGGATGGGAGAAATAAAAATAAAAATAATTTAAAACAAATCCAAGTTGTGGATTTTCTCAGAAAATGCAAATAATTACTCAAGCTGTTACTTAAGGTGTCTACGGGTGTCAAAGCGAAGAGACGCTCAAAGGTTAACGGATTACAGCTCAGGCTCCTTGTAAAACAAATTAGAGGCCGTTTGAAACTTTTGCACAGCCATGTCTTTATCCAAATGTTTGTGCTCTGCCTTTAAAAATGTGTTAGAGCATTTGGCGTTTTTTTTGTATATACATTTGTTTCCATGCAGACCTGGATTGGTGAAGACCCATGTGGAAATGTTGGCTCCGGTGCTCATGATGTACTCAACGTCCAGACTGGCCTCCAGGCCAGCTTTTCCTCCCCCCTGGGTGCCCACAACCCGATCCACCTCAGACCGATGCTGGAAGGTCCGACCAAACATCTCCATGAACTCGGCCAGGTCAGCTGGGTGATAGTACTGCTCCAAAAACTGAAGGGAGGAGGAGTGATGCTCAGAACATCAGAGCTGGTCCCTTAAACGTCTACTGGTAGAATAAAATGATCCAAACAGTGCATCATACTTGAGCAACAGCCTGACTGTTGTTCTGAGTTGATCCCACATCAGCTGCCGTCAGGTTGTAGCGAGCTCTCAGGATGGCTGGAGTCACTCCGAGGTGCACCGCAGCGTCGGACCGCGACTGCTTCAAGCCAAGGTCTTTCGTTCTAGGTGGGACACGGTGAAGCCCCCCAACTGTGGAAGAGCAAAACAAGCCATGAGATCCTGACCTAAAAACCCAGCATGAACTGCCCCTTAGCAGTTTTTAGTCAAGACAAGCCTCACCGAAATCCAGATGTTGGTGAACCTCATCATGAACAGAATATGGAGCTGAAGACCTCACAATGGACTGGCCGTCTCTGACGTAACGGTGAAATCTACTTCCTGGAAGAAGCGCCTCTGCAACCCTGAGCATTAAACAATAAAAACATATATGCTGACAAAACCCCAAACGCATCATTAAAACGGACAGGTATGCAGCGAAAAACAGTTTGCCCTCGTAGACATGTCTTGTTTTTGTCACACTTAAATGTTTCAGATGACCACAGAAATTTTAACACCAGACAAAATGGAGTTTTCAAATAATAATTGCATTAGTTATGGGGGAGAAAAAGTTATCAAAAGCATCCTGGCCCTGTGTGAAAAAGTAGCAGACCCTTGGAAAACCCTTGAAAAAATAGCAAAACCCCTTAAAGAGTACCTTTCTGACAACATGAAGAAGGCTAAAAGATCTCTAAAAGGAAAAATAATTTAAAGAAAGAACTGATGAAAAACAAAGTCAGTGACATCTACCAAACCATCACTAAGGCTTTGGGACTCCAAAGAACCGCAGTGAGAACCCTTATCCACAGAGACGGAGAAAACATGAAGCAATGGTGAACCTTCCCAGGAGTGGCCGACCTACTAGAAATTACTCCAAGAAGCCATCAACAACTCAAACAGGAGGTGATAAAAGAAACCACAACAACTTCTAAAGCACTGCAGGCCTCACTCGTAGCAATTAAGGTCAGAGTTCGTGATTAAACAGTAAGAAAGAGAGACTGGGCATGGGAGAGTTCAAAGGCCAAAACCACTGCTGATCAAAAAGAACATAAAGGCCCGTCTCATATTTACAGAAAAAAAAAATATATATATAAATATATATATATATATATATATATATATATATATATATATATATATATATATATATATAGATCGTCATCAAAACTTTCAGGAAAATATTCTGTGGACTGAAGAGACAAAAGTGGAACTTTTTAGAAGGTATATCTGGTGTAACACTGACAGCGCTTCAGAAAAAGAGCATTTTACTGGCTGTTAAAAATGGTGGAGGATGTGTGATGGTCTGGAGATGCAGGCTCTTTTGGGTAGTCCACTTGTGAATGGCTCAAAAAATGTTAAGCTTTTAGAGTGTCAAAGTCCTGTATTAAATCCAATTGAGATGCAATGGCATGAACTTAAAAAATTTAATTTGTGCTAAAATACAACAAACTACCAATGTGTCTGAATTAAAGTAATTCTGCGAAGAAAAGCGGGTCAAAGTGTTGTCAAAAAGACGCTGTTAAAAATAGCTCTGTTACTTTTTGTTCAGCTGCTTTAGAGGAAGCTTCCATTTCACTGGATTTCATCAGCTCTAATCTCAGTTTCTGCAAGTTGCAGCTCAGTTTGATCAGTATTTAAAAACTCACAGCAAAAGCAGGAACCGCCTCACATGATACAAGCGGAACCTTTTCCACTTGGTTACGAAACCACAGAAATAAAAGTATCTGTGTCGACTCCCGAGGGAGGGAAGAAAGCAGCTAAGAACAGATGTGCTTACTCTGCAGTCAAGGTGCACTGCAAAAAGTCCTGAGTGCTAACAGTGCGACAGCTTGAAATCCCGTGAGTCTGCAGCCAGCGACGCACCACCTTCTGTGTCAGCTCAGACGGACGCACGAGAGAGGCAACTTCCTGCAGACTCAGATGTTTACCTGCAGAGGACAGAACATTTGTCTCACAGTTTACCGTTTCGGTAAAGGACACAGAGTCAGCCCTAGTGTGTGTTTAAACCATACAGCATCATTAGAGGCCTACCATACTGATCCGAGTCAGGGTCCGACACCCGTCTGAGGGTTTCCTCCAGCAGGTCAATGTTCTGTTGCTTCAGGGCAAAGGTCAGCTCCAACTGCTCTGAAGGATCTACTCGACCTGCATGGGTACAGTCCTGCGGGAGCCTAAAAACAATAAGTTATAGATATCTTTACTTGGGGCGTTACCTCCTTATCTGTGTACTCATAAGTAAATACCCACACCCAGAACAGTTTACAGTCTAAATACAACAGATGTCTGTTCCTAGAGTCAGATCAGAACAAAGGTGTTTAAATATGCAGCACCTTTTTCCTGGAATAACGCACAAAAGAACTAAAAGAGAGTCGAACTGATTGCTGCAAGTGTCTTCACAGGTCTGCCTAAAAAGTCAATCAGACAGCTGCAGCTGATCCAGAACGCTGCCGCTCGTGTTCCTCACTAGAACCAGGAAAATAGAGCACATCACCCCAGTTCTAAAGTCCTTACACTGGCTCCCTGTAGCTCAGAGAATAGACTTCTAAATACTTCTACTAGTTTATAAATCATTGAATGGCTTAGCACCAAAATACATTAAAAACCTGTTGTTGTCGTATCGACCTTCCAGACCACTCAGGTCTTGTGTTTCTAGTCTACTCTGCATCCCCAGAATCAGAACCAAACATGAAGACGAAGCTTTCAGTTTCTATGCTCCTCTAATTTGGAACAAACTTCGAGAAAACTGCAAAACTGATGAAACACTGAGATCCTTTAAATCACTGCGAAAAACCCATTTGTTTAAAGCCTCTTTTGAATAATAACAGGAATATCAAAGTGTAGTTTGTTTACTTTGCCACTAAAACGTAATGTTTTTTGTTTTTTTTTTGCCGGTTTCATTTTCCTTCTAATCACATAAAGCACTTTAGATAACCTTGTGGCTGAAACATGCTATTTAAATAAAATAGCATTGCAATATAATATTAGTAAATATTCGCCACAACAATTCAAGTCACTTTATTTATAAAGCGCCAATTCACAACATGTCATCTCAAGAGTCATTTCAACAGCAGCAGTATTAATATCGGAAATCGATATTGGCCCATATGTTTTCATATCAGTGCATCCTCAGTTATTACAATTAAAACAACAAAGTGAGAAGATTTGAAGTTTGCTCACAGGACATCTTGGTCATATTCGAGGAACCCGCTGGAGACCAAGGAGCTGAATAACAGAGGGATGAAGAAGAAGAGCAGTCTGTTGGAGAGAGAAAGAGAGAATTAAAATTATCATCATACCAGGAAGTTTTAACCAAACAGATGAAAAAAAGCTGAGAGCAGCCATCCACCTCTGCTGCTGTCCTTCAAAGCCTGAACTCAAAACATGTCTGTGTTTCCAACACCCACGACTCATTTACAGAAACTTCTCAAAATACAAAAGCTTCAATGTCTTCCTCAGAGGCACATTTCTGCTTTTACCTGCGGCGGGTGGAAAGCTTTTCAATCTGGGTCACATTACAAACATAAAAACAAACAAACAACCGCGTGTCGGCTTCACGTGAATCCCTCCTCCTGCAGATAAACCGTGAGATATGTAAACAAGTCAGAAGTTATTCCGATCACTCACACTGTGTCCATGGTGTCCTTGACTGTTCCTGCTGTTTAAAGTCGGCTTGTGTCCTCTCTGGTGAGCGCTTACCGAGAGTCACGTGACGTGCTTTCACGTGACTACTGACGGTTTCTCCCCCCCCCCCTCTCCCCCTATTGTTTTAACACAATTGGATTTGTTGTTTTTTTGCTGTCCCGCTGCATTTAGGCGATATTATTGGTGAAATTTACAAAATAATAGAATATGCATTAATTACATTTATAAACAATTTTTTCTAGAGGAAAAGTAAACAAGTCTTTATTATAGGGAAAGTTTAATCTTTGTGTTAATTATGACAAACTATTTTTTTCCCCCCAAATACAATTATGTTTCGGTTGGGCTCCTTCAGACCACAACACATTCTCCTACAAGGTTTGGGAGTTTTTAGCCCAGTTCTGGATGCTTTAGACAATCATATTAGTTCAGAAATATGGAGAATATTTCATTTCTTGGAAGGACAATATAATGAAAACAGGTGAAGCCAAAAAAAGGTTCTTAAAGGTTTTCAATACAAAGAAAAATTGATTTTTCCTAGGCTGAGACAGGGAATGATCTTAATATGGGAGGAGACAACAAAACAATGCGACAATCTCCCTTCAAGAGTTTTGCTAAAGCAGGGAATGTCCGAAACATCTGGATCAAACCTTAAAGGGAAGCAGGCACCAAGTGGTGCATTGAATCCCACGCCTAATCTAAAATAGAGCTTTGAGTCTTTCTACCATGCAGATTTTGTTTTGCATGGACGTTGCTTCACCTAATTCGTAGTAATTAAGATGATCAATCAGTCTTTAGTTATAAACCATTTTATCACACAATGAAGGCAGGGCAAAAATGCTTTACATCAGATAAAAACAGGAGGAAATAGAAAATATTGAAAGTAGGACCAAGTTGTTGTTTTGCAAGTCACTGGTAAGTCTCGAGTCGAGTCCAGGTCCTAAGGAGACCGATTGTTCCTGAATTATCCCATTTCTATGGAAGAAAGTATACAAACAAGAGCGATAGATTAAAAAATAAAATACCATGGGCTGTCACAACATGTCCAGGCTCCCGTAAACCACTGGACTAACGTTTCTCACCAACTTGCTAAGCCTCTTGGGGCTTCAGACCATCAGACTGCATTACCCCAGCAGCATGAAGGAAAGCACTGGCCACAGTTTGTCTTCCAGAAGGACCACCTAAACTCAGCAAAAAAAGAAACCTCCTCTGACTTTAAACAGTATTTACTTTCAGTAAACTTAATGTGTGTAAATATTTGTATGAACACTAAAAGAGTCAACACCATAAGACATAAACTAAACATGTTTCACAGACATGTGACTAACAGAAATAGAATGTGTCCTTGAATGAAGGGAGGCTCAAAATGAAAAGTACCAGTCAGTATCTGGTGTGGCCACCAGCTGCTTGAAGTACTGCAGTGCATCTCCTCCTCATGGACTGGACCAGATTTGTCAGTTCTTGCTGTGAGATGTTACCCCACTCTTCCACCAAGGCACTTGCAAGTTCCTGGACATTTCTGGGGGGAATGGCCCTAGCCCTCACCCTGCGATCCAACAGGTCCCAGACGTGCTCAATGGGACTGAGATCCGGGCTCTTCGCTGGCCATGGCAGAACACTGACATTGCTGTCATGCAGAAACTCACGCACAGAACGAGCAGCATGGCTGGTGGCATTGTCCTGCTGGAGGATCATGTCCGGATGAGCATGCATAAAGGGTACCACATGAGGGAGGAGGATGTCTTCCCTGTACCGCAAGGCATTGAGATTGCCTGCAATGACAACAAGCTCAGTCCGATGGTGATGTGATATACCGCCCCAGACCATGATGGACCCCCCACCTCCAAATCCATCCCGCTCCAGGGTACAGGCCTCGGTGTAACGCTCATTCCTTCCACGATTAACACAAATCCGTCCATCACCCCTGGTGAGACAAAACCGTGACTCATCAGTGAAGAGCACTTTTTGCCACTCCTGTCTGGTCCAGCGAAGGTGGGTTTGTGCCCATAGGCGGCGTTGTTGCTGGTGATGTCTGGTAAGGACCTGCCTTACAACAGGCATACAAGACCTCAGTCCAGCCTCTCTCAGCTTATTGCGGACAATCTGAGCACTGATGGAGGATTGTGTGTTCCTGGTGTGACTCGGGCAGTTGTTGTGGCGATCCTGTACCTGTCACGCAGGTATGATATTCGGATGTACCGATCCTGTTACACGTGGTCTTCCACTGTGAGGATGATCAGCTGTCCTTCCTGTAGCGCTGTCTTAGGCGTCTCACAGTGCGGACATTAGCCACATCAGCAGTCCTCATGCCTCCCTGCAGCATGCCTAATGCACGTTCATGCAGATGAGCAGGGACCCTGGGCATCTTTCTTTGGGTGTTTTTCAGTCGGTAGACAAGTCTCTTTAGTTTCCTGCGTTTTTAGAACTGTGACCTTAATGCCGACTTTCTGTAAGCTGTTAAGGTCTTAACGACCATTCCACAGGTGCATGTTAATTATGTTTAATTGAACATGCATGGAAAACATTGTTTAAACCCTTTACAATGATCTGTAGTTATTTGGATTTTTACATTATTGTTGAAATACACAGTCCTGAAAAAGGGACGTTTCTTTTTTTGCTGAGTTTATTTGTAGCTATATCACCTCTGCATCACAGCCTTGCATGGAGACTGGCAGCTACTGAAGCCTAGATTCTCGGAAATCTACCACTATCTTTGGTTTTAGGCCTTTTAAACCTCCACAAGGTCTGTCCAATCCTGCCACAGTATCCGCATCATTCAAGAAATTTAGCAGGAGCTTGATTTATATTTGCAATGATACGTGCTGTGTACTGGGTAATGAAGTGGCGTCTTGTCCAGAGGGTACCCTGCCTGTAGTCCACACTGACCGCCGGAGAAAGGCAGGTAAAGAATGGAGTCAGAACAGCCCCTGTCTGCACCTCACTGTTCTAGACATACAGTTCTGGTCCATAAAAGCTTATTTATTTATCAGATAAAAGAAGAATAAAAGCTTATTGGATAGAGAAACATATATCGGAGGTATAATCTGAAAAACAAAAACTCAAAACGTCAGAGAAACTTTAGCTCACCTTAAAATTGGACATTTGTCTTTGGATAAATTCTCTATAAAAATATACAATCAGTTTCCTTTAGTTCGTTACTCAGCTCAAGTTTTTACAGGATTTCAAGCATTAGCAAACCGACAGATGCAACTTCCGAAATACATCCCAACAAATAAAACTTGCATCTTCTGAACATGCACTATAAATGATCTGCAGGTTTTCCTCCAAAATATTTAAGCAATTTCACGGATTTTAGTCCAAAATGTACAAATTAAAGTTTTACACATTTGATGTATTTTATTTTACATGTCTTATTGAGTCTTCAAGTTTATGTAATTACACATCAACAAATAATAATAAAAAAAAATAGAAAAAAAATTTATTTAAAAAGATAATTACAACTGGGTATTTGAGGAAGGAGTTTAAAGAAAAAAAAATATTTACAGAAGCCCAGAGCATCACTGCGCTCCCCTTTTATATTCTTTTCAGATCTGTAACCAACAACAGAAATGAGTTTAAACATCCAACTCGCTGCATTTGACAAGAAGAGCCTCAGAAGGTTAAACTTTACACCTTTACTCAGTTTTTCTGAGTTACCTGAAAAGATTTCAGTTAAAAATGATAAAGGAATGGGACAATCTCTGCATGAGTCCAAATCAGTTGTCTGAGAAGTAAAAGTCTTCCTCCTCGTCGCTTTCGGAAATATCTCCGTCTTTTCCGGGGAACATCTCCCACACGAAAAAGGTGTCCTTTTCTGGTGGAGAAACGACATAGGCATTTAGGAAATAACGCAAAGAAATTGGGGTTTAATTAGTGTAGAATAAACGTCATGATACAGGTAGCTGATGTGTAAATTCAAACGTTTGACCTTTAATGTGACAGCTGTCCTGTACAATTCAATCGAAAGCAAATAAAACGTCAAGAGTGAAAGATACAAAAAAAGAAGGCTGCAATGGCATGGTTAAATTAGTTCGCACACCCTTAAACTAATACTTTTGATTTAATTTGAACATTCAGACTTCTTTAGCAGGAGCATATCGTCCAAAACCTTCTTCTCCCCCACATGATGCATTTCTTTTTTTGATTTGAACGCATGCATGAACTGGAACAACTTGGACCTGCTTGTAGCTTTATCCGCCTTGACAAAAACGGCAGCTCCAACTGAAAGAAAGAACCCCGCAACATGATACTGCCACCACCACGTTTTATAGTTATGCGTGGCTCTAAATCAACCAGTCCCAAACGCTTCAGTTGGGTTCCCTCAGACCACAACGCATTCTCCCGCAAGGTTTGGGGATTTTTTAGTCAGTTCTGGATTCTTTTGTAAACCATACGCCTTAGTTTAGAAATATGGAGAATAGAGGAGGTTGCTGGTCGCTACTTCTTTATCTGCAGCTCTTTCAGAGTTTGGAGACTTTTGTTTTCATCAATTTGTGAAAATGTCAAATTTATGTCGCTGTGACCCCATATTTTCTAGTTTTTTTGATGACTTTATTGTTAGTGTGTCTATACAAATCTATTTTTTTAGATTTATAGATAAAACGCTTTTTTCTTGTTTTCCTGGCTAACACCTTTGTACGTGAGATTTTATAACTACGGACGCTATATGTTGTACAAAAACATGCAAATGTCAGGAAAATCCTACTAGAACAAAAAAAAAAATATTTCAGGTCAATCAGCTTTGCTATAATAATTAGACTGTTGAAACTGAATCAAAAGCTGCTTTAATAAAGCATTAGTAATGTAGGTAGATAATGGCTGCTTTGGGCAAATGTCACATTACAGGCGGGAAAACGTTGGAAATAATTTATAATGGTGTCTTTTCTACACCTACCCGTGTTACCGCATCTTCGTACAGTTCGCTTAGCTGATGGTGTGGGTGTGAACTTCTGAAACATAAAAACGGGAGGTAAATGAGGGATTTTATATCCTGTAAATCTGAGAAAGGAAACCTTTGGTTCACAAACAGTCAGTACCCTCGAAGAAGACGCCTTTTTGCAGACATTGAACTGATTCTTCTTCATCCTCTTCTGGAGCTGGTAGACATACTTGTCGTCATTGTTTCTTTAGAAATAAAGAAAGAAAATGTGAGGCGGTCGTTTTGTGTGCAGACGCTGTAGGATGCAGACGTAGAGGCCTTACGCGTCTGGAGAGCCCATCATGCCAGGGGTTATGTGCAAACACTGAGGCGTCTTCACTTCGGGGAAACACGACGACATCGGGGTCTGAGGCTCCAGCTCTGACATCGCAAAATCGTGATCTTCGCTCGAACACAAGGAGGGGATCTGCGCCGTCGACACAGAGGAAAGAAGAGCTCGCTTGTCATCATTCATAAAAGACAGGAAACAGATCAGGTGAAAAAAAACGCACCTCGATGCGTTTGTTCTGCATGTACGCCGAGCTGAAAGCATCGTCGACATCTTCTCTGGGCAGAGTCTCCAGGAACTGTCGCACCTGCTGCTTCCTCTTCAGCGTCCCGGCTCGGGCAGATATCACAGGACGCTCTGGAAGGTAGAGACCATTTATCTCGCAAAACATACTATTGGTCAGCAGACTGTGAATGCCTTGCACTTTAAATATAGTATCCAACCAAATATAGGCTCCAGGCAGCCTTTTGAGAATGTGATACTGCAAACATTGATAATGGGATTACAGGTAGAGGTAGAGTCTGTGCATCTGCTCAAATATCCTACTGGATTTCAGAGTGTGCATTTATTCTAGCTCAGTCAGAAGGTATACTTCCCAGATTAAACATTGGGTCAGATCCATAGCACTCCTCCTTGGTATCGTAAGTAAGCCCGAACCCGACAGCGGCCATGTTTACCTGCAGGTTTCACCGCCGCCTCCTCCTTCACCTTTTTGCGGCTCTTGGCGCTTTTTGCGGGACTCCAGGTCGTTCCCTGGGACGTGTGCTGCTTGTGGCACTCTTCAGCCGAACGTGTCCCCACCATCCTCGCTACCTTCTCCCAGTAACCTGCTACGTGTTTGGGATAGCAGCTCACAGCCCTGGAAAACAAGCAAACAGAGATAATCATATGGATACAGAGGGCTCTGCTGAGAAGGTGATTGGCTGCAGACTCCCATCTCTACACATCCAGGACACTTGGGCGTGCAGGTCGGATCACAGCCGACCCTTCTCACCCTGGACACAGACTGTTTGACCTGCTCCCCTCAGGCAGGAGGCTCCGGTCCATTCGGACCAGAACCTCTCGCCATAAGAACAGTTTCTTCCAGTCTGCTGTTGGACTCATTAACAATAACCTTAAGACTCTTCCCGCCACCTGCTCTGTTTCAGTTACATGACCCATATTGTGTTTTTTTTTTTTGCACCTGTCCCATTTGCAGCGATCATTACCTGCACTAATGTATACATCAATCTGTTTAGCATATTATATTTCTATTTTTATTTAAGCGTTTGTCTTTTTGTTCTCGTATGTTTGCACAAAGTACCACAGCAATTTCCTGATGTTGTAAACCTGCCCAACATTTGGCAATAAACCCTTTCTGATTCTGAAGAGACCACTGCTAATTATTTAGGTTCTCTATAATTTTTCAGGGCTGCACGATATCAGAAGAACCCACACTATCCATCACTACTATTTCCACACCATTTTTGATGAAGATTGCGACTCAAAATTTTGCGAATCTCTAATTTAGAGGTATATAAAACAAGCTTCTAAAAATCTTCTGCCAAATTTTGGGTAGAAATGTTGCAGTTTCAAAGATTTATTTGCAGAAAACAAAAATCCAATGTATTCAACTTGAAAAGATGCAAAAAAAACAAACAAATTCTTATCCATTTTCAAAAAAGACTACACTATTAGCTTGATTTAGGTTCAGAAATTAATATTAGGTGAAATAACCCTGATTTTCCTGCATCTTGGCATGCTCTCCACCAGTCTTTCACATTGTTGTTGGGGTTCAGGGGAGCATCCAATCAGTAACTTATAAAGGGAAAAAAAGTTGAATACTGATTTCAGATAAAACTGCAATTCTGTATCTCATTCTTTGTGCATTTGTGGAATATTCTGCAGGAGCGTATTTACGTACTCCTGGAGTTTCAGGATCTCGTCCTCCGTCCACTCGTCTCCGTCTCTCTCGCATGGAACAACGGCGCTGCCTTTGTGGTGGTGTTTCCTGCCGGGCTGGGTCACCCGGGACGAAGGCTTTGCTGGTGGGGAGGATTTGGTGCACCTGCTCTCTTTCTTCTTCTCTTGTACCTCGTCCCTCTTTCTTGGTGCTCTGCCTTTCTTCTTCTGTTTCGGGGCCTCTGGGGACTGGTTGGATGAAACCTTGTGATCCGGCTCAGATTTGCTGAAAGCTGCCAAACCTTTCGCACCGTGCCCTGCATTCCCTCGTCTACTTCTGGTACACGGCAACTCGTAATCGCACAACAGTTGGTTTGACGTTTTCTCAGTGATGGAAGGAGATTCAGGTGGATTTACAGTCTCTGAGGTTCTCGCTGGATGCCTGCTGGCGTTCTGTGTCTGTTTATTCGACCTCTGCCTTGATGGCCTCTCAGGCTCACTTTGTTTTTGTGGACCAGCGTCCAAACACGGCCTTCTCTCTGCACCTGGACGCTGCTGGTTAGACCTTGTTCTACCAGAAACCCCCTTGGGGCTGTTAATCATCTCATTAGATGAGTCGGTGGGCTTCTGGTCCCGGTTCGCCTCGGCCCTGTCCAGTTTCCGGTCTGCATTTACACGTCTCGGTGGTACAGAGCACCCCTCGTCTTTAGCCGATTCGTGTCGCTTCAAACCTGGAAGCAAAACGAAACATTAGGGAGTCACTGCATAACTCGGGGCTAAATCTACACCTCCGCTGATTATTTACCGTCACTGCAGGGGAGGAAGACACGGACCGGCTTCTTGGATGTCCTTGGACAGACAGTTGTTGATACATCCTGTGAGAACAAGAATATCAGCAGCTTTTTATATTGAGATTTAACACATGCAAGAAAATATTGACTTTGACTTGAAATTAGTGCAGTAGGTCCTCTTTGACAGCATGAAGTAGGCTAAAAAGAATCCCAGAAAGCAACACAACCCACAACTGACATAACAAAATTACTCCAAGAGGGCAGGCCTCACTTGCTTCAGTTAAGGTCAGAGTTCATGATTCAACAATGAGAAAGAGAGACTGAGCAGAAATAAGATCAATGAAAGAGCTACAAGAACAAAATAATGCCGACTATGAAGAGTTTTGGTAAATATTTGGTGGATTGAGGAGACACAAGAAAAACATTTTAGTCAGGAAGAAAACATAATATCTATAGTCACGCATGGTGGTGGTGGTGTGATGATATGGGGCTGCCGTGTTGCTTTAGGACCTGGAAGACTTGCCTTAATTAATGGAACCATGAATTCTGCTCTCTACCGGAAAATCTCGATCAGTTTACTTCAGGGATGCACGAAATATCGGCTGTCAAAATAACCAGGGATGATCTCATTATCCCATACTGGCAGTTTGGCTTAACAGTGAAAGAGGAGTAACATTCGAACGAGTAAGACCTGCATGTTTGTATATTCATCTAAATTTATCTGAGATGGGGCAAGACATAAAATTATGTCAGATTAAAAAGAAACAGATGTTCTGTCAATAGGCCCTATATTTTAAGGTTAAATTGTAGACTACAACCTATTTTGGCTTTTCAAAGTGGACCCTTAAATTGATCATAATAATGAGATTATACTTATACGTTGTGCCCTATGCGGACCCTGCTTTAATCCTTTTCTTTTTGCATCTCATCACAAGAAATAATGCTCACAAGAGAACTTTAATGATGAAAAGTTGATCTCAGATTTCTGGGCTATAAAACTCAAGTTGAAATCGAAACCAGTCAATAAAAAGATTAGTTAGATCATCATAACGAATGTGATTTTGCATTAGTCAATGATAAATCAATGTTCTGTTTTATTTCAATTAGGATTTTTACATTTCCTAAAAGAGGCCTTCTTAACAGAGAAATGTGTAATAAGGGTTGTATAAGGATGACATGTCCCAGTCGGAGAGAAAAGAGGGAAGTATCGAGGTGCAAGGCTGGGTGTAACTTAGAGAAAGCAGAAGTGGAGGCCAAGCAGGTAGATTTGTAATCTTAAGAAGAGAGAAATGATGAATAATGGTGAACAATCATAGTTATAAGCATGAAACAAGGTGATGTTCGATGAGAGCTTTTGTGATGTAGATGATGATTCTTTTGAAAATGTTTAAAAGGTAATAATCACACAAGTTAGGGACAGGATATGGCTAAACTGTGGTGGGTGAGCAAAAAGGAGAAGCTGACCGAGGCAGCAGGGACATTGGGGCAATAGAAAGAAAGGTCAGAACAGGTCGGGTCAATGACAGAGTCAAGGGTCAGTGCTGTTTTATGAAGACACAGAGGAACTATTCCTCATCAGGACCAAGAATTAGTTAGAGTTCCGGTAGAAGTAGCAAACAGTCATATATACAAATTATGTTGCGCTCAGAAGGTATACAAGCACAATCTATGGAACAACGTGTTGGTTGTTCCCCAGCAAAACTTCGCGTTAACGTCGGACAGAGATTGTGCAAGGGCTTACAGCAAGAGCGCTGCAGTTTTGAGAGAAACAAAGCCTCGACTCAAGACTGGAGTATCAATAGGGGGACAATCCACACCCAAACGGGGATGAGGCTTATAAATTCGGTCTCTCAAAATTGCTGCTCACACTGTGGTTTCCATTTTTGATGGATTTACCTTTTATGGGCTCCTGAGGGTTTTCATCCATCATCAGGGTTCCCTTTTCGTTGGATTGCTGGGATTTACAGCTGCCAGTTGGGGAACGTTGGATTTCAACAGGGTTTCCATTCAATGCTCAAATGGATTTTCACAGGAGGGACTGCCAAGATGGGTACGAACCCCTCTCTCTGTCTCAATTTAAATGTATTACATCAAAAGTCTTCTCAGCTACAGTTTTAGGGTAAGATTAATCTGATTTGATGCTTTTGTAATGTTCCCTACTCTCTCAACTTTGGCTGTATCCCTGCTAAGCTTTTGCAATTGAAGAAGCAATCAAAATTCTAATGGAAGTTATGGACCTTCGAATTATTGTGTCTCGTCACTTTCAAGGGATTCTTCGGAGGATATAATAGGTTGCATGTAGCCAAGTTTAATAAAAACAGCACCCCTGAAGCTTACTGTCCATCAACTAGATCTAGTAATAAAACTGGATGTGTTAAAGTATGAAACAGGTTGGAGTGTTTAGAATGCTGTGACTGTTAAATTCAGTTTTATACAATCACAATATATAGTCTTACTCATAGCATCGCAATATATCGCATCGCCAGATTTTTACCAATACACGTCCCTACTGTCCAAGCTACTAAAACTTACCCAGCTCGGTTTACCAAGTGCAAGTTGTCAAAGAGAAAGAGCTGCTGGGCTACTCAGTCACAACATCGTCAGAAAGCGGGGGGAGACACTCGGATGTAGGCAGTTAGAGGCTGGACGACTCTTTCTCAACACCAGCTTAAGCGGATTCCCGGCAGATCCTGCTCGGAAAGAATTCGACAGGCTGAGGAGGTCCCATACCTTTTACGGTGTGGTGGTTCGTTCCGCCTTACAAAGAGGTGAGGCGACATCGCCGACAACAACATCGGTATCGCCGTGATAGGTAAAGCGGAGTCGATATTAACCCATGTTTATTATCATCTTGTTGCCGTTTGTGTTTCTGGAGGAGGAGCAGGAGGAGGAGGGGGGGGGGGGCATGTGGTATTTGTTTGGTCATGTGATAGCGATGCAGCACAGGATTAGGGGGTGTTTAACTGAAACAGAGAAGCAATGTAGGAGATGTGGTGGCTTTAACATGGTCTCAAAAGTTTATATCTGTAAATATCTGTTATTGGAGACAAAAGCAGTATTACAGGTGAAACTCCAAAAATTGGAATTTCGCGCAAAAGTTCATCTTTTTCAGTAATTCAACTTAAAGGTGAAACTATGATATAGACTCATTATATGCAAAGTGAGATATCTGGAGGCTTTATTTGTTATAATTGTGATGATTATGGCTTACAGCTTATGAAAATCCCAAATTCAAAATCTCAGAAAATTTGATTACATGAAATCAATAAAACAATGACTTTAAATATAGAAATGTTGGACCTCTGAAAAGTATAATCTTGCATATGTACTCAGTACTTGGTTTTTAGAAAAAAACAACTTACTTTTAGGAGTAGTTTTAGTAGACTGTACTTTTACCTTTGAATGTAGTAATACTATCAGGAAGTATTGCTCTTCTTGCTTGAGTAAAATTTCTGGATACTCTACCCACTGTGATTAATTTAATAAAAAATGCCTCTGATCCAATTTTTGTTGAAGCAAGACATCTTCTTTGTACACCAGCTTTGTTTTTGTAATGTAATTTTCACTCTCATGAGCCTGTTAACCATTTGGGCATATATATACACTACCGTTCAAAAGTTTGGGGTCACATTGAAATGTCCTTATTTTTGAAGGAAAAGCACTGTACTTTTCAATGAAGATAACTTTAAACTAGTCTTAACTTTAAAGAAATACACTCTATACATTGCTAATGTGGTAAATGACTATTCTAGCTGCAAATGTCTGGTTTTTGGTGCAATATCTACATAGGTGTATAGAGGCCCATTTCCAGCAACTATCACTCCAGTGTTCTAATGGTACAATGTGTTTGCTCATTGGCTCAGAAGGCTAATTGATGATTAGAAAACCCTTGTGCAATCATGTTCACACATCTGAAAACAGTTTAGCTCGGTACAGAAGCTACAAAACTGACCTTCCTTTGAGCAGATTGAGTTTCTGGAGCATCACATTTGTGGGGTCAATTAAACGCTCAAAATGGCCAGAAAAAGAGAACTTTCATCTGAAACTCGACAGTCTATTCTTGTTCTTAGAAATGAAGGCTATTCCATGCGAGAAATTGCTAAGAAATTGAAGATTTCCTACAACGGTGTGTACTACTCCCTTCAGAGGACAGCACAAACAGGCTCTAACCAGAGTAGAAAAAGAAGTGGGAGGCCGCGTTGCACAACTGAGCAAGAAGATAAGTACATTAGAGTCTCTAGTTTGAGAAACAGACGCCTCACAGGTCCCCAACTGGCATCTTCATTAAATAGTACCCGCAAAACACCAGTGTCAACATCTACAGTGAAGAGGCGGCTGCGGGATTCTGGGCTTCAGGGCAGAGTGGCAAAGAAAAAGCCATATCTGAGACTGGCCAATAAAAGAAAAAGATTAAGATGGGCAAAAGAAGACAGACATTGGACAGAGGAAGACTGGAAAAAAGTGTTGATGAATCCAAGTTTGAGGTGTTTGGATCACAAAGAAGAACGTTTGTGAGACGCAGAACAACTGAAAAGATGCTGGATGAATGCCTGACGCCATCTGTTAAGCATGGTGGAGGTAATGTGATGGTCTGGGGTTGCTTTGGTGCTGGTAAGGTGGGAGATTTGTACAGGGTAAAAGGGATTCTGAATAAGGAAGGCTATCACTCCATTTTGCTACGCCATGCCATACCCAGTGGACAGCGCTTGATTGGAGCCAATTTCATCCTACAACAGGACAATGACCCAAAACACACCTCCAAATTGTGCAAGAACTATTTAGAGAAGAAGCAGGCAGCTGGTATTCTATCGGTAATGGAGTGGCCAGCGCAGTCACCAGATTTGAACCCCATTGAGCTGTTGTGGGAGCAGCTTGACCATATGGTACGCAAGAAGTGCCCATCCAACCAATCCAAATTGTGGGAGCTGCTTCTAGAAGCGTGGGGTGCAATTTCTCCAGATTACCTCAACAAATTAACAGCTAGAATGCCAAAGGTCTGCAATGCTGTAATTGCTGCAAATGGAGGATTCTTTGACGAAAGCAAAGTTTGATGTAAAAAAAATCTTATTTCAAATACAAATCATTATTTCTAACCTTGTCAATGTCTTGACTCTATCTTCTATTCATTTCACAACGTATGGTGGTGAATAAGTGTGACTTTTCATGGAAAACACAAAATTGTTTGGGTGACCCCAAACTTTTGAACGGTAGTGTATATATATATATACATACACACACACACACACACATTACCTACTGTAAGTATTAGTATCATATTGAAAATATTTTAATTGAATTGGGAAAGTGTTTTAATCTGCCTGAATTTGTTATTCTTTTATTGTAATTATTTGTATATATTTTTTTATTGTCGTCTTTAATTTATCAGACTTTGCACATAAAATTATATTTCTCCCTATCTGATGACATCATCAGTTACTCTTGGATGACTACTTTACTTTAGAATCAAAACATATTTAAGTATTGCTACTCACCTCTGCTTCCAGATCTCTCCCACAGGGAGGTGCTGTTCTCGCCTCTGGAGCTGCTTTCTTGCTTATTTTGTTTTATCGTTGGGATTAATTAACTTTTCTATCAGTTATGTGAATTACATGTCTATTTTACTTTTATTTTAGTTCCTGGGATCATATTTCTGTATATCTGGGTTCCGCTCCTCCATGCTTTGCTTATTATCCTTTTATAAATACACACAGATAGACTGATATATTATAGGGCCAGTGATTGGTCATCATGACTCGTGCGCTTACAGGGCTGAAGGTCTCGTAACCCTCGTGGATGGTGACGTTCATCTGAGCATCTAGGATGACCCTCCCTCCTTTCCAGTACTCCAGCGGGGGCTTGATCACCCGGCCACTTCGAGACACGTTGATGGAGGAGGAAGAAGGAAGCGACTCGGCTGGAATCAGAAAATTAGAACTTATCAGGGCTTCTGATTGGAAGCCAGAAGCACAGTTGAGCCAATCTGTGCATCTTTTACTCACGTGTTTTTACAGATTTTAGTCTCTGCTGGCTCACAGACTGATGGCTGGAAGGGAGCTCTGATTCATTAACCAAAATGACTGAATCCTTGTTCCTCCTCTCCTCCTGCCTGCAGAAACAAGATAATATGTACCCAAAAAAATAAAGAAACCACTCCCATGAAAATGTGGCACGAGTATAGGTTTCAAATATCAAAAGATGCTCCAATTTTTCTTTTAGTACATGATCGACAGGTTAAATTATGAAAAATCTGATTATTTTTCCCTGCACCCAAAGTAAGAGCTGCATCCATTTTCTGTCTTTCAATGCATCAACCTACAGGATGCACCTCGAATAAAGCAAAGATCAAGGTCAGATTATTTGATGCCTAAACATGGATAAGCATGTACCCATCACTAGAAAACAGTTTTTTCTTCTCATGTTGAAACATGTAATTGTGACCCAAAAAAAAGGCTTCATCAACCCACTGTATGTGACTTCACAGTATTTATTGTAGGGCTGGGCAATATGGCCTCAAATCTATATTGCGATATAATCTAAAGTATGTGCAGTAACGATTTGTATTGCGATATGTTCTTTTCTTTCTTTACATATGTCAAACATTCTCACTTTTCAGACACATTGCAGCAGAACAACAACTTCAAAAAAGTTTAGAATGCCACTTAAAGAACACGTATTGTGCAAAATTCATTTTTAAAAAATTCAAATCTTTTTTCCAAAAAATGCAACTCAAAAATTTTCACAACATAAAGATGGAGATATTTTTAAAAACTTAAAAGCTAAATGTTTTTTTTAAAACACAAAGTTCAAAATTGTCCGCTTTCCTGGTTACTTATTTATAAATTGAATATCGCACAAAAATAAACCTGCACATATGTGAATTAAAAATTCTTCAAGTTAGGGCTGGGCAATATGGCCTAAAAATAAAATCTCTGATTTTTTCACACCAAATCCGATTTCCGATTTTAATCGATTTTTTTTCTTTCTCCCTTTACTTTCTTAAACAGAAATAACAAATGACAGACAGAATCTATTTTTTTTAAACTCTTGCTTTAATATCTCCTTTGGGAGTCTACCTGAATTCAAAGTTGTGTGCAAAGTTGGTAGCACATACCTGGCGTCCAAAGTTTTCAGTAGGTAAACAAAGCTGGGCTTTTCCACTGTATAAACAGGCACCATATCTTTGGCAATATAAATTGTGATGGCATCTGTGATCGCTTTCCACTGGACACCCGTCTTATCATAAGGGACACCGTGTGAAAATGATTCCCCTATGGTGGCTTGTATTTTGGCGGTGTTTTGTGAGCTGCTGCTTGCTTGAGCATCTCGTAGAGAGCAGCACTTCTCCCAATCGACGGAGTGCCTCTGTTTCAGGTGTTGAAACAAATTCGTCGTACTCCCACCTTTGGTAGCAACAGCGGTCAAACAGATTTTGCAGCAGTTTTTTGCTCCAAATCTGAAGTGGCAAAACCGAACCGGTTCCATATAACTGAAGAAACTCTGCCTTTTTTGGGAACAAGCACCTCTTTGCTAGTTGCCATTTTGACGTCTACGCGTTGCGAGAGACGGACTCGCTGACCTTGCTCCAAACTACAGAAGCCAAAGATAGGGGTGCACCGATCCCACTTTTTCAGTCCCGATACCGATGCCTGGGCTTTGTGTATCTGTCGATACCCAATACCGATCCGATACTATAATAAACTGTATACCCTCCACCTTATACCTTACTTGAAGAGACTAAAGGTAACAGACTTTACCAACTAAACATAACTAAGACTTCTTTTTTCCTTTTTGACCCCGCTCCTTTTGTTTTGCTGAGGTGCAGGAATTCAGCGTGCTCCTTAGCAAAGTGTTTCTGGATGTGCTTGATTAATGTGGTAGTGTTGTACTTTGCAGTAATACCACCTCCCCTCAAAATATTTACTTTGCAGACATTGCAAACAGCCGACGAACTAGTTGGAGTGGCAAGCGTGAAATATCTCCACACAGCCGACCCTCTGGCTCGCTCCATGTTGCTCCTAGCATGTGACACACGTGAAGCTGACGCATGAAATACGTTCTGCTGCGACAAAAAAAAGACAAAGAAAAAAAACTTGGATCGGCCAGAGGATCTGTTCATTTTTCAGATCCAGTTATTTTGTCAGTATCGCGACCGATATCCGATCCTAATATCGGATCGGTGCACCCCTAGCCAAAGTGAGCAGTGGGGGGGGGAGTGGTAAATCTTGATTTTTCCAAAAATAAATCTTCTTAAAATCAATTTATCGCCCAGCCCTACTTCAAGTTCAACAGGTTTTTTTAACGTTAAATGGAAAACAACAAATTATAAACTTGCAATGCGTAGTGTAAAGATGAACAATGAGCAACAGTATTTATCTTCCTTGATGACAGCTTGATGACATCATTAAAATGTGCAAAGGCAGTAGGCTGGTATAGTCAAAATCTCTATCGTTGGCTAAATTTATATCATTTCTGCCTTATATTTTTTATATTGCCCACCACTAATTTATTGGTCTCTTACTTGTTTGGCTCCGACAGATACGTCTCATAGAGCGCCTTCCAGTTTGAAGGAAAGCCGTTCACGAACTTCTTCAGGAACCACTTCGGAAAATCTGAAGGCACAAAGAGAGAAACAAAAGAGAACTACCCCAAGCTGACAGCGTTTATTAAGAGCTTCTCAGAACGCGAACCACTCTCACCAGAGGCGACCTTGATGTTCAGCCGTCCGATTAGGATGTACACCCTGCCGGAGACGGTCTTCAGCACCGAGCTGGAAACCCTCTCGGTGATGACGTTACTGTTCCACTGTATGTTCTCCTCTCTGGGGGGAGACAGGACCGAAACGAAGCCGTTCACACTAATATCTCACCGGTTCTGATCTTTGGTGTGAACGATGGACACTTACGCGTGGATCCCGTCAACAAACAGACCCTGATGATTCCTTCTCAAGAACCACTTTCTGAGATGAATCACGCTCTCCTGTGGGGAAGGTAAAAATACGCAGATGACGATGACTAGAGCTGCACGATATATCGAATCCACCCAATACCTGGAAGGATAAGACATTTCACATGACAGGCTTGCAAATTCTGCAGACCTGTAACATATCGGCCCTGTTTAACAGGATTTCACGGCCCTCGACGCCCACACTGGAGTAACTGTGATTCACAAGATAATAATCATCGCAATATTCAGCCAAAATATGGAGACGACGTGTTTCCCTGAAGTTAAAACAATGACAAAGTCAAACTAAAATCAGTTTAACAAATCTTTAGGTTTCTTTTTTCTACTTTCTTTCTCTGCTCTCTCTCTCTTTGTTGTTTTTTTATTTTCCCGCTTTTTTTAACTTTTTTATTTCTTTGATAGTTATTGTTTTTCTACTTTTTCCTTTGTCAACTTTCTTTTTGTTTTCGTTTTTTCTACTTTCTTTTTAATTCCTTGATTTTTTTTCTTTACTTTCTTTTTCTCCTTTCTATTCATTTGACTTTCTTTTTATTACCTTGATGTTTCTGTTTTTCTACGTTCTTTTACTCTTTTTTTCTACTTACTTTTTCTTCTTTTTATTTCCCTGATGGTTTTCTTTGACTACTTTCTTTTTCTGCCTTCACTTTTTCTTGTTTACTCCTTTTTACTTTACCTACTTTCTCTTCTTATTCCTATTACTTCTTATTTACTTGATGTTTTCCTTTTGTACTTTTTTTTCTTAGTCTAATTTATTTTCCTTTCTTAGTTTTTTTATTTGTTCTCTTACTTTTTAAACTTTTCTCCCATTCTTTCTCATAAAGGACATCTTTGAGCTTTTATCACGTTTGGCTTGCATTTTAACACTGCCTTACAGACCCCCTTGCATGGAAAAGCACTTTTCTGCAGAAAATGTGTTTAACTGATATAATAAGATAAAAATGTCTTCTATCCATTACAATAAAGATAATTTAAAATATTTCTCTACCTCGTCTGCCTCAGTTAATGAACTTTCTTCAGGTTCTACTTACGAATGGGAATTTCTTCTGCTTGGGCCAAACACGGCGTTTGAACACCACCTCGTCTTTCTTCGGTATGGAGATCTGTGGGCTGTTGAGCACCAGCGGGTCCTCCAGTAAAACGGGTGGTGAGGGTGAAGTGGGAATCAGAGCATCCTCCGAGGTTTCTGACCGACTCTCTGCTAACTCTGCTTGCTTCTCGTTCACAGGAACCACTTGTTTCATTAAGGGAACGTCCTTTATGTGCTCCATATGATGATTTATGGGGACATCAGTGTCTCTAGACTCCTGCAAATTCCCTAAGAAAAAAAGAAGTATTATAAGTAAAAGGCAGAGAAATAAAAAAAATACAATACAGGTGCATCTTAATGTTATTTTTTATGACAACTACATTTAAAATGTGATGATCCAATATTTGTTTAGATTAATTCCAGACCGGTGCATTTCAAGAGCAATTTTGATTATCATTGCATAAAGCTTATGAAAATCCACAATGCAGAAAACTAGCTAACAAAAAACAGGGATTTAAACACATAAATGTTGTCATGGCCTAGACGAATCATGAATAGGACTCCTGACATGATCGCTGTCCACCCGTTATGACACCCTCCACAAGTCATTGCTAAAGAAGCTAGCTGTGAATGAACTCCTGTAGCCAAGTATACTAATGGAAAGTTGAGTGGAAGGAAAACAATTTTTTTTATCAAAAGAAAAAAGAGTGACAGACAGAGCCGTGGGAGGATTGTGAAAGCAAAGCCAATTCAAGAGTCTGACGGACATTGTTCAGTTGAGGACACAGCTGCTGGAGACGCCACACACAGAAATGTCCACAGGACTTAGACATACCCTCACTCCCTGCGAAGAGCTCCCTTCTGCTGCGGGTTTGAATCTGCTGATGTTCCCGTTTACTTTCCCTCTCCTTCATCAATGCGAATAACTTGGCAGGGGACATCATGGGGGCTGTATCCAGGATAACAGCGGCGCCTGCTCAGAACAGAAAAACCCCCAACATTATTTCATTTCATCTGCATGATAATAAAAAGCAGGGCATGTTGGAATAACTCACGTTTCAGTCCACTGGATTTTGACTTTTGGAACTTTGGTTCTGGTGGATCAGCTGGTGATCCTTTAAGGTTGTCACCCCGAACCTGTCTGGAGGTGTGGTCCCCAGTGACGGCGGGTCTTCTCCTGGCTTGTGGTGGACCTACGTCTTCACCGCTCTCCTCGGTGGTCCTGGAGGCTTTCTTGGAGTCATGTGGATCCAGTTTCCTCTTCCTCAGCCTCTTCTTCATGGGCGAATACACGCCGCATGGAGACCTGGGATTCAGAGGAACAGTTTCCTTACTAAACACACTCCTACTGAAGCCATCTGGGATCTGATCTCCGTAGACTCCACACGGGGGTTGGGACACAGCAGTGGACTCCATTGGGGCTCCGTTTCTCCGCGTGAATCCACGCAACGTGTCATCGAGTGGGAAGTCTTCCTGCGGCGGTGCACGGCTGATGGTCGAGCAGGGATAGTCGAAGGTTTTCTCGGGGCTGGAGATGGGCGACAGAGTCAGCGCCTGCGCTTGGGTTTGACGGGAAGCAAACCTGTTGTTCTCCTTCAGCTCGTCGCTCCAGCAGAACCCGGCCGGGTTCTGGTGACATCCCGCTCCATCGGCCCTGCAGACACCGTGTTGCTCTCGAACCGTACCCGTCGGCTCCTTCTCGCCCTCCGCCTCCTGAACTCTAGATTTCAGCTTCGCAAAGACCTTCGCGGGAGACTGAAAGCAGGTATCTTTGCGTTTTAATAAATAACGCGACGCCATAATCCCGCGGGATTAATTTGAACAGGTTACTGAATAAAAATCCGATACATTCGCCCACAGTTAGCCCGCAATTTTCAAAAAACGTTAGCCCCGCCCCCTTTGACTAAATTCCGGCGACGCACTTTCACAACAAAACGTCGATGCGTCACACCCATCCCTCTCGTTGGCATTGTATTTTTTTTCTTTAAATATTTAAAAAAGGAGATATATTTTAGATATATTAAAGTCACAACTTTGACTTTTTCAGTGGCCCTAATCTTTTTCCGTTGTTCAGCTTTAGCAGAGGTGGGTACATTTACTTGAGTAACTTTTTGGATAAAATATACTTTTAAGAGTAGCTTTTCTACACCGTACTTTTTACTTGAGTAATATTATTTTGAAGTATCACTAATCTTACTTGGGTACTATTTCTGGACCCTCTGCTCACTGAGTGACGTCACTGAATGAAGAACAAGCATGTTTTACCAAAACAAATACACCATTTATCAAAGGAGACCACCCATTTCTACAAAAGCTTTGGTTTTCTAATTTAATCTGGAGCTTGTTTTAGCATTTTAAGGTAAAGTGAATATACAGTAAACACCATAAATTGTCTCTGGAAGTACTTTTTACCTTGTTCTAAGATATGTATTTACATTACCTAGTGTAAGTGTTGGAATTGGAAAAAGTATAACTCAGAAAAGTGTTTCTTCATCTTAAAATTTGTTATTTTGTAATTGTTATTTATTTATATCAATTTTTTTTCATTTTATCTTTAAAATACTAGAATTTGCCCATAGCTTTTTATGTTTTTCTGTCTGATGACATATTTAAAAATATTAGATCAGATGTTACTCAATACTCAAGTAGCCTTTTTACCAAATACTTTTCTACTTTTATTTGAGTAAAAATATGTTATATGGCTATGGAGGATCGTCCCTGCCGAAATTAACAATAAATAAATACATGTGGAAATAAATAAATAAATATTTTATTTGCAAATAAATGAATAAATAAATAAATGTGGGAATAAATAAAATAAATTGGAAATACATTTGTAAATACATATAGAAATGAATACATATGGAAATAAAAGAATAAATAAAATTAAAAATACATCTGTAAGTAAATAAATATAGTAATAAATAAATGTGGAAATAAATAATTAAATAAATGTAGAACACAATAATTAAATAAATGCGGAAATAAATAATTAAATAAATAAATGTGGAAAAAAATAATTAATTTTTTTAATCTATTCCCACATTTATTCATGTATTCATTTTCAATTGTGTTATTTATTTATGTTTTTCCACATTTACTTTTTTATTATAAATTTTGGCAGGGACGGTCCTTCATATTAATCCAGGTTCTAGACCTCAGTGAAGCTGTCCCCCCACCCACTTGAAAAGTAAAATCTAATAGGCGGAGCGGTTAGTGCTTCGTTTGTGCAGATTTGTGCAGGTAAAATTATCGTTTGTGCTGCTTTGGTTTTTGAGATATTAAACTTTATTTTATAGGTCATTCAAAGGTCACCATCCCCCCAGACAGCTCCAAAACGGACCAAAATAGTCTACTTTTTTAGTGCTTCGTTTGTGCTGATTTGTGCAGGTAAAATTATCGTTTGTGCTGCTTTGGTTTTTGAGATATTAAACTTTATTTTATAGGTCATTCAAAGGTCACCATCCCCCCAGACAGCTCCAAAACGGACCAAAATAGTCTACTTTTTTAGTGCTTCGTTTGTGCTGATTTGTGCAGGTAAAATTATCGTTTGTGCTGCTTTGGTTTTTGAGATATTAAACTTTATTTTATAGGTCATTCAAAGGTCACCATCCCCCCAGACAGCTCCAAAACGGACCAAAATAGTCTACTTTTTTAGTGCTTCGTTTGTGCTGATTTGTGCAGGTAAAATTAACGTTTGTGCTGCTACCGTTTGAGATATACACTTGAAAATGTTTTTTCAAATGGTCGTGTGCCTTTTGTGTATAAATGTGTTCAATAACTTTATTTCCTTCTGGGATCAATAAAGTATTTTTGACTTTGTTGAATTGAATAAAGTTCTGCAAGAAAACCTTGTCTCCTTATGTTTTTATTATCTAAATTTGTTGCACATGTACATTAATAAATTTTACTTGTTCAATTATGTTCCTTTTATAAATTCAAGATTCTAGTTCATTAAAAAAACTAAAAAAAACATGGACATATCAAGGAGGCGAACCCTTGACAGAGGTTGTAGGCTTTGCACCTGCTGCACCTGTCTTAACCACTGTCCCACACATCTCCCTGCTGAACACATGAGACATGCTAGACATATGTTAAAATGTATCTTTCCTATTCAAATATAATCTTTATTGAAATAAACAGAACAATTGCATTGCCATCATTTTTACAACAAACGAACAAGCTAGCAGTCTTTGCAACAAATAAAGGTTTGGCAGGAAAGGTATTTCAAGTAGTTTTTTTTTTTTACAACCCTTTGTATTTTTTGAACAAGGTAATAGTATATTTCAATTAAACTTTAGATACTGAGTTAATACATGGTATAGTATACATGTTTTTAGATATTGAGCAAACACACGGTGTAGTACACATGGTAAAATTCACTGAATCAAGCCAGAAAGAGTGATTTTTTTTATTTATTAACATTTTTAAAAACGGTTACTTTTATTTGCAGATTCAAAGAAAAACATTTAATAAAGCACTAAAAAACAACCAGTACACTGGACCAAAGTGCTGTACAGTACATGTTAATGTATAAAACAACATTCAGACACAGAATAATACCAACAGTGCAATTTAAGTAGCCCTATGTGCTACTGCACTAACAATTCCTATGTGTAGGTTGGAGAATAAAGTTTTTATCACCATGCTGATCATACACCATAGGTCAGAAGTCATCATTTGATCCATCCTAATCAGTTTCTTTTAATTCTGATTTAGATGCCCCGAAAGCCATCTGTAGACAGAGACTCAATTTTTGCAGTCCTTTGCAATTCAAAAGAGGCCATATTCCAAAATGGCAAAATAGCCACACCAGCTGCCCCGGTATGGACAGAGATGAGTCATCAGCTAGAAGACAATATGTCAGCAAAGGCCCTGTACACTTTTGTGAAGCTGAATAGACATAACATCTGGTCAGTTTTGGAAATCAGTGATCAGGAAAGTGATGTTGAAACAGAGGTAGACTCCAGTGGCATTTCTTCTGGACAAGGAAACTGTCAGGCCTTTCAGCTTGAGGTACCTTTTGAAGACTGGGTGAAGTTCATTCCTGAAAAGGTTGAATATAAAGACAAGTTTTCTCCTTCTCAAAAAAGAGAATATACAATTTTGAAACCTGGGACTTGGACTCATATCTTGAACGATATTATCTGGAAGAAGGTCAAAAACACCTGCACACTTGTGTTCCGAAGAGCGAAGATCCATCCAACCGCCACCAATAATTATTTGGACATTAGAGGCCACTGTAAGGAGTGGCGTGCCCAGTTGGAAATGTCATGTGACACAGAGCCAGCAATTAATAGCCAGATGGTGCTCCAATGTTACATTAGAAATACAGACATCTCCCTTCACACTGGCCGTTCCAAGCGGTTCATGTCTGGAAACTTGCGTGAAGAGATTTCCAAAGAGCTGTGTGAAGGCAGAATGGAACCAGCTGTATGGAGGTCAGCAAAGGCAGCAGAACTGATGGATGTTGGAGATCCTGAGCCAAGCCACTTTCCAAATGTGGCCACCCTGCGAAAGGCCAAACAAGAGAGGAGAGATTTGGAATTAGGGGACAAAGATATCATTGCATCTTTGCAGTTATTAAAATATAGCGTACCTCACTGTGGTAGCATCCGAGATATTGGACTGGACAGGTTTTTCTGACACTACTGGAGTCAAACTCAGTTGCATGTCTACAAAACATTGTCCAAAAAATCTCCACCAACTGTGTGCTTTGATGCAACTGGCTCAGTTGTGAAAAAACTGCAAAGACCAAATGGCAGATCTGGAGATTGGAGATATAGTATGGATCGATACTGACCTTGCAAACAAAAAAGAGGTTTCCTTGAATGAATGTCCTGCCGATCTGGTTCTCCAAGGCAAGACTTTCACCTTGAGGGCATTGATTGCTTTCCAAGGAAGCTTGTCCAGTGGTGGTTTGGGGCACTACACTGCCTACTGCAGGAGAGCTCCATGTGTCTGGGAGTTCTACGATGACCTGGCAAATGGAGTGAACACGGCATCTGTAAACCAAAAATTACAACCCCATGCTGTGTTATACACAGTATAATGAGCATTGCTTGTATTCTGTCTTTTGTTTTATTACTGTTACATGTGTTCATATGGCTAAGTTGTGTTATCAGCATGTTCAGTCTTTCATATAAAGTCATTTTTCAAAATCAAGTCACTTTTGCACTCTTTTCTTTTTCAATAAGGTATATTTGCTTTTCAAACCCAGTCAACTTCACCTGTATCCTCTTGAAGGTAACATTTTTCTTTCAATACATTTGTAGTATTTATTATGTGTTGATCTCATGAGCAAAGTCACGGGTCAGCCAACTTTTCAGTTCCAAATACAATGTCTAGAGCGGCAAAAAAAGAAGATAGAATTCATAAAGATGTACTAAACAATTTGTTGTATTTTGAAAGATATGGAAATGTCAACTAAAATTATTGTTATTTTTGGAATTACTTTTAGAACAAAATGAATAATCTAACATTTACAATGGGAAAACACTATTTTGGAAAATGAATCCAGTTAAGTGAGCCTTTTTCTTAAAAATGTAAAATTACAAAAGATAGGTAACCAACTTGAAATTTACAGCACATAGTTTGTAGCTAAGAAAGATTGAATTACTTCTAAAAGCCTTTTACAATCTTGGTGCTTATGTTTTAGATATTCAATGCAGACATTTCATAAAAACATAAACCACAAACAGAATTCCTTATTGCTGTCTTCCTAATAACACATTTTTTTAGGTTTCATAATTCAATTCAATTCAATTCAAAATTACTTTATTAATCCCAAAGGGAAATTAAATGTTGTTGTAACTCATTATGCAAGTTCCTTCAAAGATTTGTTGTAAATGCTGATGGCTGTGGGTAGGGATGATCTCCTGTAGCAGTCTGCAGATCTGAAGAAGCCTCTGACTGAAGACGCTCTGTAGTTGATAGATGTAGAGGATGGTCTGGATCTATGGCGTCTTCTTTTCAACTCATCAGGGTTTTGTGGCTCTAGTTGAGGTATTACTTGAGCTTTTGTGATGTTAATCAGCTGCTGCCAGTTGTAAACCACCTTGTTGCCATGGTTATGCATCATAACAAATGTCCAAAAATAAAAAGTATCAGCAAAAATCCTTCCAGCTGCACAGCATTCAAAACCAGAGAGAACAGTTGTCCACAAAAACAATGTTTCTACCAAAAATGGAAGAATTAAAGTTTTAAAAAAGAAAAAAATATGAACCAAAGTAACAGAGCTACTCCAACATGCTGCCACCTTGAGCGGCGCAATTCCGGAAAGAGCCACAGTGGAGGGGCTAAAGAGCCATAGGTTGCTCTACAGCCTAAAATCTAAAAATCTGCATTTTAGACCCCTGGCCTAAATGCTGTAGAATATCCCCCTTTCCACATGTAGGTGGCAATCAACAAACATTCTCAAAGTAACACTTAAATCGAAAAGTAACATATAAGCAAACATACATTTTCTCTAAGACAACAATAGTAAATGGCCTTCATTTCTGTAGCGCTTTATCTAGTCTTTGAGGACCCCAAGGCACTTTACAGTAGGCTATATTCAGTCATTCACGCACACATTCACACACTGATGGCAAACTTTTAGATGATAGCCACAGCTTCCCTGGGGCACACTGACAGAAGCGAGGCTGCTGGACAGTAATAATAATAATAATAATAATAATAATAATAATAATAATAATAAACTTGTATGGTTAAAAGCAAAATCATACAAACCGACTGAAAAAACAATGTAGGTTCACTTCAATCACTTCACCTGTGATGCCAGTTTTAAGAGAATCAAATGCAAATATTAGTCTATCTTGTGTTCGTTTCAGCTCTGGTTTAATAACCACCACCTTATGAACCTGTTTATGTTCTGAAACACACAAAACATTCATATAAAACTAATGCCACAGCAAGCACAAGAAAAGTGGATGTTTACATAACATAGTTCTACAGCTGTGTTTAAAACCACAGAACCACAAACAGCAGTGTTATTATGGTGTAGGCTGTAAATAACTTTTTGAATATATCAAAAACGGTAGCAGCACAAACGATCATTTTACCTGCACAAATCAGCACAAACGAAGCACTAAAAAGGTAGACTATTTTGGTCCGTTTTGGAGCTGTCTGGGGGGACGGTGACGTCACCACGCAAAAATAAAACTTGTTATATCTCAAAAACCAAAGCAGCTTCACGGAGGTACCTTCTAGTCTTCCATTAATAAAATGGCCTCTTCGGGGACCCCTCGGCCACGTAAAAAAATTACTTAAATCCCACATGTTCCTCCAGAAAGTTAATTTGTCTCTTGCACAACCACAACTAACACCTCTGTCATAGTCACATGTTTAAGAAAGTGTGAAAAGGTAGTTGTCTGTTTATTCCTGCAGAGGGCAGCAGAGCGCGCAGCCGCGTCTACACGCCGACACGAAGAAAGGGCTTTGACTTCCGGAGTCGGGTTCCTCTCGGTTCAGCAGCTGAGAGTCATTCAGAGGAGGAGCATTTAAAGGACAAGTATTTAACTAAGCTTTCCCTGTTAACTCAGGGGAAGTGGATGACATTAGTTGTCCCGGACAACTCACTGTTTTAGGATATAAAGTGTGTTTAGCCGTAGAAACAGCCGAACTGAGACTGACTGATGCAACATGGCAGCAACTGCTGTCAGCAGGAGGTTTCTGTCAGCTGCTATTAGGATCCACGTCCGTGGACTGGACACCGTGGGACAGAGGACACTCTCTTGTCTGCCCTGCGTCCTGATCCGAAAAGAACCAGAGACGTACCCATGGTTTAAAAGCAAGGGGGCGGAGGGACGCAGAAGCCTGGACTACGGAGCTCCAGCCTGGAAGGAAGGAGGCGGACGGTCAGGCAGGTCTGCCCGACTCGGGTCTCTCTCTGTGGGGTTGGTGCTGTGCGGAGCAGCGCTGCTGGACCGGCTGAGGGAGGAACAGGTGGACTCAGAGGGATCTCCGGGATCCAGCAGCTTTCTAAGACTGTTTCTACCCTCCGCTCATTGCGCCTCGCCCTTCAAGCCCGACAGCCCCCGCTTTAGGTACAACTTCATAGCGGACGTGGTGGAGAAGTCCACTCCAGCTGTGGTGTACATTGAGATCGTGGGCAGGTGAGTGGGACCTTCAAAATGCAGAGCAACAAGTTTCTTATCTTATGCAGCAGTTTGCATATATTTTATTTATTTATTACATTTTAAATAGTATTTTCTTCAGTTTTATTGTTATAATACTTTGACTTCTCCGTGTTAAAATGTTACAATAAGTCATTAAAACACATGCTGCTGTAGGGTCTCCTATCTTCTTAGTCAATGAGTTGCACCTCTGTTAGCTTAAGGAGGTTTATAAAGAGGTTAATATATAACTGGATTTTAAAAAAAAGGTTTTAATTAGCTTTTTTGTAAACTGTTAACAATTCTTCAATTTATTACAGTTAAATTTAATTGAGGCCATTTACTGTCAGTTAGGCGTGTAATTAGTTTTTACAGTGGTAATAAATCACAGCACATCAGAATAAAAGTAGATTAAAGAGAGAAAAAGACAGCCAAACATCAATTAAAACAATAACAATGGTCAAATGGAAGTGTTAAAAGTTCTTAGTGTAAACGAGAAACATTTTATATGTTTGAGTTCTGGTCTTAGGGAAAAGGAAGATGATGATTTGGGCTGGATATGACTGACAGAGCTTCCTGTAAAACCGGTCTGTCTGAGATTGATGCCAGACTGCTGCTGTATGCCAACTCTTTTTTTGGCAACATTGAGAGGTTTAGATAGACAGATTTTACTTGGGGAATAAAGGATTTGACAAAATGTTCAAGCTGACTCGCGGTGGAGCTGGTGCCCATCTCCAGCGGTCATTGGGCGAGACGCGGAGTCCACCCTGGACGGGTCGCGAGGTCCATCTCAGGCCAACACAGAGACACACAGGTCAGACAACCATGGACACTCATTTCTAAGGGGTAATTAGGGAGTCAGAAACACTGTGCCTATTAAAAGTATTCACCCCCTTGGATGTTTTACCCTTGTTTTTTGCTCCTACAAATCAATCCTGATCAACAGAATTTTGCTTTTGTGACAAAAAAACAAGCAATCTTTTATGTCAAAGTAAAAACTGATTTCTACAAAATATGGACAAATTGAAATATGTTACATGAAATGATAAATTGCATACATTTTCACCCCCTTCAAGTCAGTATTTAGTCGATGCATCTTTGGCTGCAATCACAGCATGGAGTCTGTGAGGACGGGTCTCGATCAGGTTGCTCGTCTGGCCGCTGCAGTTTTTTTCCTTTCTTCCTGCTAAACTGTTCCTGTTCTGTCAGGATCTGTGGGGATCGGCTGTGAAAGGGCCTTTTCCAGTCCTGCCACAAATTCTCTGAGGTACTAATGTTTGGGCTTTGACTAGGCCACTCCGGTGTAAAATAAATGTTCTCTGAAGCCATAGTTCTCTGGCAGATGGAAACTAATTGTCCTCCAGGATTTCTCAATATTTTTGCTGCATTCATTTTTAGCATCTATCTTTACAAACCTTCCAGGGCCTGCTGCCAAGAAGCATTCCCACAGCATGATACTGCCGCCACTATGCTTCACAGTGGAGGTGGTGTGTTTAGTGTCCACCAAACAGCGTCTTGTCTGATGGCTGAAAAGCTCAATTTTTGTCTCATCAGACCCAAGAACTTTCTTCCCCTCGACCATGGAGTCTCCCTCGTGCCTTTTGACAAACTTTAGTCAAGCCTTGATGCAATTCCTTCAACAGTGGCTTTCTCCCTGGCAACAGTTGTTGTCTGTAGACTCTATCTCCCATCTCAGCTGCTGAAGTTTGTAGCTCCGTTGGTGTAGTCCTGGTGGTCTCTCTCACTAGTCTGCTTCTAGTGAGGACAGCCTGATCCAGACAGATTTAAACATCGGCCATATTCCTTCCATCAATGGATGAAGGATTTAACTGAACTACAGGGTATGTTCAGTACCGCAGAGATTTATTTTATTTTATTGTATCCATCTCCTGACTTATACTTTTCAATAACCTATGTCAGATTTTCATCTGCCACAAAACCAGATTCTTTTTTTCCTTCTCGGTAGGTCTGCCCAATATTTCGATTTATAGAATTTTTCTTTTTATGAAGATTGAATTTTTGGAATATAAAGAAAAAAGAAAAAAAACACCATGCACCTTTTGGGTTTCCATAGTTCAAAGTGATGTCAGGCCCTGCATGTATTTATTTGGACTTTGAATTCAGGTCAAAGAAGGGATGATTGAAATAAGAGCAAGTTAAAAAAATATTTTCTGTAATTTGTAGTTTCTTTTTATAAACAGAAAGGGAGAACAAAAATCGATTTATTTAAAATAAAGATCGAAATTGGCTTTAAAAATTCAAAGATTGTATTTTTTATCCAATATCGCCTGGCCATAACTTCCTTTAATTTATCCAAAACAGTTGTATAACGTCCAATTACCTGTTCAACGTTTGAAAATAAATCTTTAGACCTCCTGATATCATCAAATACTACCATGGAATGTTAAATATTGACAAAAATAGTTACTTATTTTATACTGTTAAAAAATAACATAGATAGATAGATAGCTAGATAGATACAGATGAAAAATCTTATTATGATTAAAAAAGAAAATTCCATATCGCCCAGCCCTACTTCTCGGGATAAAAATAAAACGACGATGACAGAGTCTTGACCTGAAATCTGCTTCTCCTGTTTTCCAGACATCCGTTTTCAGGAAAAGAAGTCCCCGTGTCGAACGGCTCTGGTTTCATCATCAGCAGCGACGGCCTCATCGTCACCAACGCTCACGTCGTGGCCAACAAGAGAGGCGTCCGAGTGAAGCTCACCAACGGCGACACGTACAACGCCACGGTCCAGGACATCGACCCCGGGGCCGACATCGCCACCATCAAAATCAGTTCGACGGTAAGGAAGGAATGAAAATATGCATCGCATCACTCTAACAGATGGTGGAAAGTCGGGACGTTTAATGTCAAGTCAGATTGGACACACAGCTGGACGCTTTTTCAAACCTTTAAAACTGGAATCTGTTCTGATAAATCCATAAATTGTAGGGGAAGCGCTGAAACTCTGGAGATACATTTATTTCTAAGGAGAAGTAAACAAACCAGTGGTAGAGCTGCGTTATAAAAGCTCCCCCCCCCCCCCCCCCCCATTCTCTCGTTGTTTTCACTCACCCGGTGAGCAGAAACCGCTGCCCACGCTGAGACTGGGTCTGTCGTCGGACGTTCGTCAGGGAGAGTTTGTGGTGGCCATGGGAAGTCCGTTCGCTCTCCGGAACACGATCACCTCGGGGATCGTCAGCTCAGCGCAGAGAGGCAGCAAGGAGCTGGGCCTGTCCAACTCCAACATGGAGTACATCCAGACAGACGCTGCCATCGATGTGAGTGCTGCTATTATTTATGCTCTTTATTCTGGTGTTTTGTTTCATTGTTTGATTATTATTTTCTGTTCTTTTTTGGGTCATTTTACCCCTTCATCGTTTTGTTCCTTTGCTGTTTTTCTGGTTGGGAATGGTGTCGTTAAACGCTTTGATAACCAGCTACCAGCAGGAGGTCAATCAGTGGGATCTAAATGAAAATAGATGGAAATACAGTTTTATACAATGCCTTTAGAATATAACATACAGTCAAATTAAATTGAGTGTAAGATTTGAGCATTTAAAGCTGGTTTATTACTAGTCATAAAATTAAAGGTTTGAGGACAGTTACTTGAAAGAATTAAGACATCCTATGACAGCATCTGTGTTTTTTTGTTTTTGTTTTGTTTGGACATTTAGATATTTGTTATTTATAAAAATACAGAGAATGTCAAGTATTATAACTTAATTAAAAAAGATGAGAAAACTTTTTTTCGATTTAAACTATACATTATAAGATAATGCAGTTTCTGGTGAGGAATATATTAGAACACCACAATTATTCCCACTTAAAGTAACAAAGTATACACAAATGTGTCACATCATGGCGCTCCTTACTGTTGAGGTGAACGTGATTAGCTGTAGCGGCTCATGAGTCTGAGGCAACATGCTCAGATCTGACTGCCAACGCAAGTTCGCTCTGAAAGCAGGCCGCAAGATGCTAGAGGAAGTCTTCAAAAACCCTAGAATGTGATCAATGGAGCTAGACCCTGCGTCTGATACTGTAGACAAGAAGGTAGATGCCTCTAAAATTCAGGAAGAGCTTCACTTTATCGGCAGACATGCGAGGAGCGAAACCTCTGCTCTCTAAAGAGTTTATCGCAGAGAACAGGACTACTGGAATTAAGCTTTTCAGACAGATTAGTCTAAAATTCAATTATTTGGACATAAGAAGGGAGGCAACCAAAATCGGGAAGCATAGAGGTGTGGGTGTCATGGTTTGGAGATGCTTTACTCTCCAACCTCTGACCAGCACAGCTCACCATGAAAGGATCGACAATGGATACCTCCGGGTATGAGAGGGTGCTTAAGATAAATGTACGAACATCTGGAAAAACATTAAAGCTGAAGCAGAACTGGACCCTGAAACATAATGACCCGAAATGTACCCGAAAATCCTTCTAAGAAGTGAGGAGCGGAGACTGATGTCACTTTTAGATGCCTCTCTTCTCCAACACCTCTGAATCAAATGGCTCGTCAGCATCTTTTAGCTCTACAGTAGCCTGGTAGCAGGCCATTTATTTGATTCAGGAGTGTAAAAGCAGGGATGCATCTAAACGTTGCATGATAGTAGATGTCGAGGACTGGCTGCTGTAGGGCGTCCCAACCTTTTCCTCAGTTAGAAAACACGTTTTGGATGTTTATCTGAAATTCATTTACTCTCTTTTCCTCAAATAAATTAAAAAAATAACACTAGACGTCGTTAAGTGAACATTTATTTAGAACAAACTCAATATTTAATGGGGTGTCCTCATTTTTTCACCTGCCTGTAAACGAATTTCAACAGCGGAGTCAGTTTTAGCCAATCTTATCCAGTAGGGGGCGTTAGTCATTTTCTATATTCTCTTCATAGTCTTAACTAAAAAGGTTTTTTTTTTACTCTATTAGATATTGATATACAGTAAAGTTAATAAAACATTCGATTTATCTCAATTTTTCATGACAATACTTGACGAAATGAAAAATAAACTCATTTAAGCGCAGAAAGTAAGAAAATAAGGGATTTTGAGTTTTTGAGGGGGGAAGAAGCTGTTATTTACTGTTATTTCACACTATCTGGGTTAAACCCACCAACTGGTGCAAATACACATACATACACACACACACACACACACACACACATACGCACGTCTTGCTATCCTTGTGTTGACTTTGTATTGACTTCCATTGATTTTACTATGCCTAACCCAGACACTTTCCCTAAACCTAACCATTACTGATACATGCCTAACCCTAACCTTAACCTAAACCTAATTCACACCATACCTCTAAACCTAACTAGTAGAGTTTAATAGCTAGTTAAACATTGTGTGGACCAGGCAAAATGTCCTCACAACTACAAATGTCCACACAAGGGTGGTGGGCTGTCAAAGGTTGGTCCACACAAGTATAGCTATACATATACACATACACATACACACATACATTAGAGGGTTAAAACATTAAAATGCTGCTTTTACTACTCCACCTTTATCATGTTTTCCCTTTCTGCATTCACACTGGATAAAGAGTCTGAGCTCCTTTTAGCTCATGGTCTGTACATTAAGGGTTTCCAGAGCCTGAAGGTCTGCTCTGGATCAGGGTTTTCGCCGTGATGGTTTCTTAATGTCACGTCTGACCCATTTCTTTTGTTTGTTTTTGTTTTAGTTTGGAAATTCTGGAGGCCCTTTGATCAATCTGGTGAGTCATAGTTTCTGCTTGACATTCGTCACATTCAGACGTTTTCTCAGGTATGTGAAAACCTGATCTAATTTCCATAAACAGCCGCCAATCTGTGCAACGTAGCAATATTATGCTCTGCTGGTAATACTAAACAAATGGATAATAAAGATGCATCGTTGTGTGGAGCCACTGTACAGTCAGTAGGTCATCTTCAGCATGTTTTTAAAGAAGCAAATTGATTGAGAACCAGTTTGAGCCCGACGGCATGAAAACATGGTTTAGTTTGTCTCTGTTAAAGAAACTTATTGTCTTTTCTGGACAAACCTGTCTCGCCTGTCTTCAGGCGGCAGGAATTTCGACTTCTCTTTAATACCAGATCAGTAAAGAGGATTTGGTCCATATTCTCCAGTAAGCTCAAGTTTATATATATATACCAAAACCTTCAGCTCCAGTTTTCCCCAGTTTTACTTATCGGACCGATGCAGTATGTTATTAAATGACTAACATCAGTCCATACCGATGTTGATGAAGCTATATCGGGCTTTCCTAGTGATTAGGGAAATTTAGCTGCTGTGTTTTTTGTTTATTAAGCCATTAAAATATAAATATGTATAACATGCAAGGTAAAATTCTTGCTAATCTAGTTTAGTGGTCTGCATGAAAGCAGAACAGGTAATTCAGCTCGAAATTACTTTGAGGTTTAGTCAATGTTGTGTCTTTATAATACTTAATTTGTTAGTTTGTTTTAAGGGTCATTATCCTCCTGGATTAACTATAAATTCACAATAATATGAGAGTTGGAGTCCCAACAGACTGGTGCCCATCTCCAGAGGTCATTGGGTGAGAGGCGGGGATCACCCTGGATAGGTCGCCAGGCCATCACAGGGCAACACAGAACAAACAACCACGCACACACTAACATCTAAGGACAATTTAGAGACCGTTTGAACTGTGGGAGAAAGCCAGAGTACCCCGGGAAAACCCACACATGCAGAGGGAGAACATGCAGAAAGATGTGAACCCAGGACCTTGTTGCTGTGCTACCAACTGTTCCTGTTAAATTTAATGTTTTCACTTAGTTTTGGTAAACTACAGCAAAAACACTCCCAGCCGACTCCTCATAACCCACCTCTTTGTGTCTGATGTCACAGTTGACCCATATGTTTGCTTTCTTCAGGACGGGGAAGTAATCGGCATAAACACCATGAAGGTCACTGCAGGGATCTCGTTCGCTATCCCGTCTGATCGTGTTAGACTTTTTCTGGACCAAGCAGCAAAAAGAAATAGTAAGAATAAAGAAGCAGGAGCTGCATCCCTCCCCGCCTGTCTGGGCTTCCACTGTAACCACGTCTCTGTAAAAAAAATCTGTTTGTTTTATTCCTCCTCCCACAGCCTCTAGGATCGACGACTCGGGAACGAGGCCGCGGTACATCGGCGTCATGATGCTGACGCTGACGCCAAGGTAACACCGTCGTTATCGTTATCATCCTGCAGTGATGGACGCCTGCAGTCGTCTAAAAGCAGCCGCGTTTTCTGTTTTCAGCATCATTGCCGAGCTGAAGATGAGAGACCCGTCCTTTCCTCGTGTCAAACACGGGATTCTGATCCACAGAGTCATAACCGGTTCACCAGCCAGCAGGTAGCTTCTTCAGACCACTGTCGCTCTGATTCTGCTTGAATATCTTTGTACGGCTATTTTGTGTAATTTATAAAACTTTAGGAATGGATGAGTAGCTGTTCACGACTGCCCTTTAAAGGATGTTGAATCTCTCAAATTTGGGAAAATTCTAGGAAATGTTGAGAATTTAAAGGAGTCATAACCTAGTATTATCTTGGATATCCACGCTCTATTATAGTCTTTCAGGCCCTTCTAAAAAAGAAAAGTTGAAAAAAAGTGAAAAAAATAAACACAGAGCTCCTCTGACCCTTATTTCTGAAGGCATTATTGTCTCGCGAGATCTGATGCGATACTTTGGCTGTCATGGACGGTCATTGTGATAATGCAAATGAGGGGCGCGTTGATTGGTGGCTTCACTTTTAAATATCGGCGTCCCGGCCAGTGTATAATCATTAGGCAATCATAACATACATTTTTTTCTCATGGAAAAGTGAAAATTACAGGTCATGACCCCTTTAAGATCAATTCAAAAATACTTTATACCAAATGTTCTCGAGAGTTTAAATGAAGGCAACTGGACTTTTCATGTCTTTAATACGTTCCATCTCTCAACCAAGAGGCTTCTTCAGTTCTGAAAACTGGATTGGGAGTATCAGATTTATAAGTCTAAGGTTGAGGCTCACTAATGGGGCTATTTCTTGGATGAGAGACGGAACGTATTAAAGACATGAAAAGTCCAGTTGCCTTCATTTAAACTCTCAAGAATATCATGTCCTGGATGATGGAGAATTACAGCAATTTATACCAAATGGGAATTAACTCATATCATCAAAGTATCTTCAAAGAGTGGATAGTGGTGCTGTGGGCGGCAAGAATTTCTTGTAGCAGTCAGTCTTGAAACAAATCTGAAGACGCCTCTGACTGAAGGGTGTTGCTGAATGACAGCCTCAGGGCTGACATGGCATGCTAACAGCAGAGAGGATATTTCAGTCCTGAATGACACAAACTGTTGTTGGCAAGCACTGCTCATCCACCTCATTGGCTTTTGACGCTCCTCTATAAATCTGTCTGGCTGTATGGTGCAGATTGACATTGATGCTTGCCCATTAGGATGAATGCAAGAGATGGTTTGAACTTCCTCCTCCCCTCTTCTCTTTGGTCCTGCTCTGCATCCATGATGCCTCCTTTTAAACTCTGGGGTTCGGGGTCATAGTTCAGGTATAAAACGGAAGGTTTTGGATTATGTCCTTGTAAAAGTCTGGACTTGAATCCTATTGAGGTGCTGTAGTAAGACTTTAAACATGCCATTTATGCTTGAAAACCCACCAATATGTATGGATGGAAACAACTCTGCAAGTTAGAGCGGACCAAACCTCAAGTCTTCTTGCCAGTTATCACCAATGCTTGATGGTCCGTCATTGGGTGCAGTTGACAATCATTGGATAGCTTTTTTTCCCGCCCTTATATTTGGTATTTACCCAAATTATCAGTAGACTTGAAACTCAGAATTTGATTCTTGAGGTTTGAAATGTGTAGAAACCCGGAACGTTAACGCTCTTATTTTTACTTCAGGATGAGGGAAAAACCTTTTTTTTCTGCACAATAATCCCCCTCTGCTGCTGCGTCCGTTTCAGAGCCGGGATGCTACCAGGAGACATCGTGTTGGAGATCAACGGGGTCAAGGTGAACACCTCCGAGGAGATCTACAAGGCAGTCAGGAGCAGTAAAACCATCACCATGGTGGTCCGCAGAGGAAACGAGCTCTACCAACTCCAAGTGACTCCTGAATGCATCGAGTGATGGCAGCTACATGGTTGCTGAGGAGAAAACTGTGAAACTTGACTTTTTGGCTTAATGAGAATATTTTTATGCATACAACTGGTGTGGGGACACTTTTAGCAGCTTTATTGTTAATATCTTTGTACAACTGAAACTGCCCCCTCAAAAAAAAAAAAAAGTATCGTTTGTGAAATAAAAGCCTAAAACAGAGGATTTTATTAAAGCCATTTATTGTTAAACAGCAAAAACGAACCATGAGAGACTCAACACTGGCAAGGAAGAATGGTATTTAAACTGACTACCATTAACAGAGTAAATAAGCCTGTCCAGTCAAGATGACGATTATACAGTAAAAAACATGATCGCTGCTATTTGAACTGCTTTGAGTTCGTTACACGCTGCAATAACTGAAAACATGAAGCCTTTTTCATGTAGAAGAGAAATAATCCAGAGAGATAAAGTGGAAAAAGATTAAAATTCAAATTTCCCTGGCATATGTACAGTAACACACACAGTAAAGCAATAAAGTGACATGTACTGGACTGCTACACAGTTAAACGTAATTAGCTCACGGACGGCTATTAAATGGAGAGAACATTCAAACCAGTTCAGGTTTAAAACGACACGTTCAGACTTCAGGACTATACGAGTACTACAACATACAAGTATGGTAGAAGGGGGGGGGGAAATAGAACAGTTCATTTTTCCATTAGATCTACTTTAAAAAAGGCTTAATATATATTGCTGGTAATATTTTTTCTTTTTAAGAAAATATAAGTTGTGCGACTGAAGCTTACAATACACTGCTGGCAGTAGCGCCAGGCTCTGTGGCGACCCGCTGGAGGAGGGTCATTGGTGAAGGCGCCATGTGTGGAGAGACTCCCTCCCCCCTCTCCCCCCAGAGAAGAGGAGAGGAGGAAGAAATGAGAAGTTGATGTCTTACAATGCCTGAATCCCTCGTACTGAAACAAGAGACGCTGCTATGGTTGTTTGTCACTTTGGAATGCTGCAAATATCACATAAGGTGCACAAACTGCAGCTGAGCTAGTCAGACTCCGACAGATACATAAATAAGTGGCAGTGGGGTCGGGGAGAGTCACAAAGTGAGGGTATAATTGTAGTGTCCAGTCTAGTCCAGAAGTGAAGTCCCCGACTCAGTTGACGTGGTCCAGAGCGCACAGCAGCTCCTCCCCCTGCAGCAGGTACTGGCGACCCTGTAAGGGGGCGTTCACCTCGCAGTCGTAGCTGGTGAGCTGCGGCAGCGTGAAGATGGAGGCGCCGCCGTCCGAGGTGGTGCCCAGCAGCCGGCTGGCCAAATCTGAGAGGGAGCGGGACACGTCAACGACCGATTGGATTGGGTTGGGTTTTAGGGGCAGCACTTTAATTTTTCTAAACAAAAAAGAAGAGGAAGTTTGGATGTCAACCTGAAGGCAGAAGGAGAATGGTCCTGGCTGCTCCCAGCTCTGTGGCCTTTAGCTTTTTACCCTTCGCAGGCTGCTCTTGGGTCAACGATCCCTGAAGGCGAGAAACCAGAAGTTTTAACGGCGACCTGTATAAGCGAAGTTCTTTAGAACGAGCCGTGCCGAGCCGTCGGGACTCTGACCAACCTGCTCGATGATCTCCTTCAGCTCACTCAGTTTCCTTTTCCGCTGCACGTTCTGAACGGCCAGATTCCTGGGAGGAACCTCTTTCTCCGGCTTCGGAGCCCTGGGGGACGAAAACAGCAGCAGCCGTTACCATGGTGTCTCAGATCTCTGCTTTTAAGACTACATTTCCCAGATTTCCCAGTTAATTGGTGCAAATGGGGAGCCTCCCTACTGTAAAAAAAATACAAAAATGAATGCGAGTCAGTGGAGCGATAAGTTATTTTCTGATCCCGTTTGAAATGTTCCATGGTTTTAGCATGAATTTTAAAGACGCATTTTTTAAACAGAAAGATCACATTTTTGACTGGTGGCAAACTCAACTTTAGGTTTAGTGTGAAAACATGTAGTGGTCTACAACTGAAGAAGAAGAAAAATGGCTGTGAGTTTGGCTAGCTTTGCATCGTTCTTCCAGGACGAAGCATAAACGCAGATAAAACCGGTATAAATTTGGCCATGTGGAAAGTGGAAGCTGTGGTGGGGGAGAAATAGTCGGTCGAGTGAAAATCTGCATGTGCGACGAGCTCTACAAGGTCTCTGTGAGCATTTCAAGTGCTAGCTAACGTCATATATGCAACTTCTGATTTGTAGTCTTTTAATTCCGAATTTTTACAAGCAAATAAAATCACAAATCACATGAGAAACAGTGGAGACTCACCTCATTAATTATAATTTGAATTGAGGTACAGCGTGCGTGTGATTCAAGACGTAAGGCAAAGCGGACCAGAAAATAACTTCTCGCTCATTATATAAAAAAAAAATTTCAGTCAGCGGACCCATGGGCCGACCGGAAGGGGAGGAGACTTGGGCTCCTCATATTTCCACAGAGGTTGGGCTTTAAATATGGATTTGGGGAAAACCAAAGACTGTAAGGGGATGGATGGATGATTAAACTGACAGATTAATAGAAAGACAAACAGAAATGGGACTGGGAACATAATTTAGAAACCCAGAAACGTTTCCAGACTGGATAGGAACCCTGTGTTATCACCCCATCTTAAACGCAACACGCATCCAAAAAGTTACCCGCTTTCAGCCATGGTGGCAGGAGGGGGCGTGCGGATGGGTTCGGGTGGAGCTGGAGAAGCCACGCAGCTCTCAGACGCGCTAAACGGAGAGGTTGGACAGCTGTGGACGTCCAGCACGACGAGGACTGGGGAGCTCTCCGGGGCTTTGACTGGTCCACAAGACAGAGGCTCGTCGGGGCCGAGGCAGGGCAGCTGGAAGTCGTCGTCCATGGAAATGTACGGTGCAAACATTTCCAGTTCAGAGTCCTCCATCGCCTGAAAGGGCAGGAAATAAATGTTCATACACGCATTTGTTGTTTGTTAATCTCTCATTTCCAATCGAGTTAAAAGGTACAGTGTTTAAAAAAAAAAAAAGACTTTAGGTCCACGCAGTTCAGAGTAGTTTCAAGCCAGCGATAAGGTCTGTTCTTTTAATCCGTATTTTCTATATTTTATAAATATATGTGTCGAGTAATAAAGTAATAAAAACTGTTTATTGGCTATTATTTATTCTGAATTTCATTTAGTTAGTTACAGTATAGCTCCGCACATATGGCAACCCATTGTGTTCAAAATCCAGGTAGCAATCTCATGTAAACATACACAAAGTTGTTCACATCTAAAACATCTAGTGGCTTGAGATTCTGTATGTGTGCATCACCAATTAGCTGACTTCTGAAGGCAGTTCATTACACTGGACTTCATTTTGTTGCATCAAAGTAAAGGGGGGCTACGAACGGATACAATAATTATAGGGAATGTTAAAAACGTTACCTCCTTTTATACCACTTCAAAGTTATCTGTGTTTGTCTATGCAGTAATGACTCCAAGCTAATGTGACAAACAATTTTGTTTTGTTAATTTCATTTTATATATTTAAAGCCATTTATTTGATTATTTCCCATTTTGGATATATACAAGGTAGTGGAGTATGTAGTACTCCCCCCCGTCTAAACAGACTCAGATAGCGTCAGCTGAGACAGGCGGAAGACACAGACGCAGTGAGGTAGCGTGCAGAGAGGAAGAGTTGTGTCAAAATGCAGCTGAAGCAGGGCAAGTTACGCAAGAGGAAGAAGCAGCCACGGAGAGAACCGGCGCCGTCCCCCACACAGCGTTTAGAGGGAGAAGGAGAACCGCTACGACTTCTCGAAGATCTGCGTTTTCAAGGGAGGACGTGAAACGCGGAGCATTATTACCTCGTATGTCCCTAAACAGCTACCGTATTTCAAGATGGCGCATGACTAAGGAGGGTCGACCACAGTCTATGTATATGAAGATGTAACATTTCAAGTCAGTAGGAATACTTAGAATAGACGTTGGTGAGAAATATTCATTAAAAAAGGACAAGTTTGTGAACGGGATACACAAGTAAAAATATGACACACTGTACCTTTAAGGATTGATGTGTCTGTAAAGAAAACTCTTGATATTCACCTCTGTGTTGAAGGGAGTTTTGGGTTCTGGATCGATGGCAAACAGCTTCTCCACCAGGTCGAGTTTAAAATCAGAGTTCATTTCTGCGTCCATGGGGAAAGAAAAGCCCAGAGGACTGCCAACCTGAGGAGAAGCAGGTACAGGTCAGTCCCTGTCCATCATGGACGTTTAAGGAGATCCCTAAGGTGTCAGAATCGTACCTCTGGAGGTTTGCAGGGGGGTGTAGCGGACAAGGCTGGAGCAAAGCTGTCGGGTTTCCCCTCCTCAGAGGAGCTGCTGGAGACCTCCAGCGGCTCGGTGGGCGCCAGAGGAGACAGAGGCAGCACCAGCTTGTCGCCTGAGGAGGGCAGCATTACGTCGTTGTAGAGAGGGACGTCCTTATGCAGATGGGTCTCCGACTCGGCGCCTGAAAACGACGCAGATCAGAATATTTAAACTTCCTCGGGCTATAAACGGAGTCGTAAAGTATCTACAATGACTACGAACCGGGGCGGCTGAAGTCCAGGGAGATGATCGTGTCTCCGGCTGCCGGCGCCAGCAGGGTCAGCGCGTCGGGCTGTTCTTTCAGCAGGTCGTAAAGACAATCCTGCGGCTGTATCTCCACCTGCGCGAAGAGCTTGATCACGTCCAGCTCTGGGCTCTTCTTCTCCTCTTCCTCCTTCACCACGATGGCCTCGCTCTTCTCCACTGCAGCCTTGTTCTCTTCCTGCTGCTGCTCCTTCACCGACTTCACATCCTCGGTCTGCTCCAAAGACAGGATCAGTTTGTCCTCCTGGATCCCGCTGTTGGACAAGAAAGAGAGATCTCAGCTGAAAAAGACAAAAAATTAGCTAAATCTGCCATTTCTGAGCTATTTGTTGCAGTTTTTTTACAATAAAATGGTTGAGCCATTGCAGTACCTGAGGACAAAGTTGACACACACAACACACTGAGGCTGGGAGTTCTTGTTGTTGTAGATGACAGTGGCCTGTGTTTCTACCCACACAAAGCCGCCTTGTTTCGCCAGCATCCGGTACTGACCCGTGGTGACCTGGCCCTTCGCGAACACTGAGAATACGCAGGGAACAATATTTACATTAGGAATTAAAAGCTGAGAAGAAACGTTTAAAATGCCGTTTTTCGTTGAGCTTACAGTGATGGTGAGTCTTTGTGAGATGGTCCGAGTCCAGAGCATGGTAATACTCGTACACAGAACGGTTCAGCAGCTCCTCTGGGTCGTAACCCATGAGCTCAGTGATCCTGGAAATAAATAATATTTTGTAGTATTGCCAACGACCACTAGATGTCTCTATTTCTCGTGAAACCGAATACTCCCCTTGGGTGGGGGTAACCGACCTCTCATCGCAGTATGTGAACTTCATGTCCATGGTGTGGCGGCTGAGGAAGGTCTTGGTGTCCAGAGGGACCTCGATGTTGGACGGGTGGGGGATGGGGTCACAGATCAGAACCAGATAAGGGACGGGCGGCTCCTTGTGGCCGTCGGCGCTCTGCTCGCTGCTGTGAACGCGCACGTGACCCAAGCAATGAAGCACCTACAGTTTCAAAACAAACATGGCGGATAAAGCGTCTGCGTCGTGGTGAACTGAGGAACATTTCTCACGGCTTTCAAACAATCTAAAGTCTGGAAGCACTTTGAGTTGAGCGATGATAAATGGGACAGCGTTGTGAGAGCAGCTGAATTCTCTCTATGAAGTGACTGAGGTTCTCCCGTCTTTCGGTTTCTGCCTGAATATATATTTATGGAATCGTTTAGATGCTGTTTGACTAAATCTGTGCCTGCAGCTTAATGTGTAGACTGAGTGGAGCCAAACAAACCTACAGGTATTTCCCTTCCTCCTGTTATCACATTTAACGGTGTAAAAATATGATCTAAATTCAGACAATTTAAACCAGACAAATTCCTAAACTATTAGTAAGTTACATGGAAATGTTACAGCCTCGGTTTAATACAGATTCTTTATCCTTTAGAGCTGAAATGACGACCTGTTTGTTTATTTCCCGTTTCGTCTCATCATTACCCGATATTCTAATTGATAGGGGTGTAACAATACGTTTTCTGTACACTTTAACCAAGAAAAATAAATGTGCATAACTTATTTTTTTCAAGTTTGATCAGAGCTTTTTTTTTTTACTTTTCACCTGCATTCCTTTCCTTTCAATTCCTGAAATTAAGAATAGAACTGTTAGTAATGTTTAAATATTTCTAACTATAACTATATTTCTAAATAATATCCCATATTTGAGAATAAAACATGTTTAAATCACTTTGCAGTAGTTTCGATATTTCAACAGCCTAGTTTCCCAACTGTACTTGAATGCACCATGGGCAGCTGTTGGGAAAATCTCTTCCGCTGTTTTATCCTAAATAAGGAGTTTACGCTGATTGTTATAGCTCTAAACTAAATATTTGTGTGAATTTACAGGTTAAAAATAAATTAAATTCAATATTTTTACCTCCAGGAAAGAGGAAATAGAAAATACTTTCTATGCAACTATAATTAACAGATGATCATTTCTACAGAAGGTGATCTTTAAAATGTTTCTTAAAAGGGGTATGGAAAGTAGTAGCTCGCTTTTCAGCAAGTTTCTTCTTGGTGATCAGAATGAATTATTTAAAGCCGTGGAGCCAGAATGTTTTCTAAACATTATTCATATTTATCGCAACTAAAACAGCTTCGTATCAATGTTTTTTCTGTAAGACAGCGTCAAACCAGAGCAGTCTGTCTCTTTCTGAGAGCTTGTTGAAATTATTGAGAGGATAACCAGGTTGGCCACTTTCAGCGCCGGCTTTATTAAAATCCCTCTTTCTGAAATCTAATCAACCTGCTCAGCAGCCAGGCGACAGCCAGCCTTGCACACATGTAGTAAAACAAGCAGAGACCTTCAGAACATTTCTGGCCCACCTTCCACGTAGCCGACTTCACGTTGACGGTGCGGCCCCGGCTCGTGAGGGTGCATTTCATCCGCAGGAAGAAGCTTCGCCCTGTGCTCTGTTCCTTGACTTTCTTGGAGCCTGATGGCAAACGACAAACGACACAGAAACGGAGTCAGAGTTGTAAAAGCATTTATAACGGCGAGGGGCTCATATCTCTCAACTAGCAACGGTTTTTATAGCTTTTCTTTACAACTGCGACCTGCTGCTCACATTTGCATAAAGAGAAGACAGTAAAGTTTGATGGTTGTGCGCTGCGGTGAGATTATAAAAAAGAAAAAAAGAGGAAGTGGATTACTGAGTTGAAGCTCAGACACCGTGGGTGGGTGCAGATTTAAATGAGCGGCTGGAAGGTTCTGCAGGATGCGTTTCAGCTGCTCACCGGTTCTGTAGACCAGCATCTCTCTGAGCTCCTCCTGGTCGCAGGGATGCGTGAATTCAAACATACTGTGTCCAATCAGGTCGAACTGCAACAGACGGGCACACCTGAATGAGTGAAGGGTTCAGCCGAACCTTTCCGCTCACGTCCCTGCTTCGGTCACACACAGAGAGCAGACCAACCTGGGCCAGCCCGAGGCACTTGTTGACATTCTCGGAGATATAAATCATATCTCCATCTTCGGACAGCACCACCAGGAAGCCCTCCAAAGCCTTTAGGTAGGAGCCGTTCAGATGCATGTCTAGGTCCGTTTTCTCCTCCGCCACTGGCTCATCTGGATGAGATAAAGGAGGGAGGGGAGGGCAGGAGATGGAAATAAAAGATGAGAAACTATGCAAAGGTAACCAGAAATCTGTCTAAAACATTTACCAGCAGGCACAGAAACCACAGCAGGTTATATCCGCACAGTGATCTTTATATGATGATATTTGAGTTGCTTTTCTAGGGCAGATAACTTTGTGCTTTCCACCTAGAGGTGTTAATTAGGGTTTCTCTCCTGTCCTCGTGTAAATCATCTCTTATACTCAGACGGCTGCGCAGTTGCATGAATTTATTCATACATTTAGATTTTGGGCTGCGAAAGATCCCCAAAACAACATAATCGGAAAACGATCATAACCATTTTAAGATTATTTTTTGCGAGTATGTCTCCTTTCTTAGTCTTATTTTGTAAATAACAGGGAAGCGAAAGTAGGCGTGCTGTCGATATGATCATTTTTCAGATAATATCCTAAGATAATGTCCTGTCAAGGTGACATTCAGCAGGAATATTTCCTCCAGCGACTAAACTCCTTCACAGCAAATTAAATCGTTTCATTAAGGATTTGTTTAGTATTTTGCAACATAATTATTGTATCAGTTATGAAATTTTCTTACAAGAATAAGAAATTTGGTTTAATGTAACCCTAATGTAATTCCAGTTAATGAACCACCCCCCCTAAGCTCAAAATATTGTCTGAAATAGCCATTTTTACCATTTTCTCCATTTGCTTTCATGAGAGCATGAAAAATAAATTATCAATAAATTGGAAGATATGATTACATGTAGTTACTGGGTGCAGTTTAGTTGGAATAATCGTACTTCTTTAAGCCACTGGTGTCCTGAAGCGGCTCATTTTAAAATGGCCGTGTTGTTTGTTAGCAGTGACCTTCAGTCACAGCACCCTAAAAAGAACGCTGAAAGAAGTTATAAATACCTTATTATCGTCAAAAAGTAGTTGAATGAAGGTCAAATTTAACTCTACCGTAATATGATGAGATCACCTTTGACCCCAACCATTGACTAAATCATGAAGGGAGACTGCTACCATCTGCTTGGAGATACAGGCTCCAGTTTAATATGAATGGCTAGAAAACACTGATTCTGTGACCAAAGGAGCTGCTACATGTTCTCTGCGTCGTCATCTCGCTGAATACGAACTGGTTACCCCCCCGCTGTAACTACAGACACTGACCGATGCAGAGCAGCTTCTGCATGCGCAGGTAACTGATGGTCAGCCTCATGATGGAGGCCTTGTCCAGGCTGGAGCTGGCGCTGTGGGAGATGGGCAGCTGCTTGGCCAGCTCGAAGAACACCTCAGACTCCTTCCCGCGTCGGCATCTCGCCGCGTCCCTCGATTTCTCCTTCCGGCGCTCCGAACTCACCCTGCGTTGGGGGGGAGAGAGAGGCGATGGATTAAGGCGGACGAGCCCGACTCATCCTGGAGCGGCCGCCCAGGTCTGAGGAGGTCAACAAGCGGCCTGATTTATGAAGATGCATTTATAAAAGTCATTTTAAAAGCGTCTTCCAGGAGAAACATTACAACTAACTTGAGTAACTTAAAAAAATAAATAAAAAAAGTACTTTTGGAGTAGTTTTACTAGACCGTACTTTTCACTTTTACTATACTTTTATGAAGTATCGCTACTTTTACAAGAGTAAAGTTTACTGAATGCTTGTTTTAACCAAAAGTACACGAGACTAAAACACAGTGAGAACTCTTATTTGTACACAAGCTTTATTATTTTCAACATTATTTTCTATCTGTTGAGGTACCTTACTTTGGTCCAACATATATATTCATTAGTTTTACTTTGAAAAAAAAAAAAAAAAAGATTTTGAAAAATGTATGTCAAATTTATTATTTGACTATGTTAAATGACATGTTATGATCTCAGAAGCAGTATTCAATACTTTAGTAGCCTTTTTATCAAATACTTTTTTACTCTAACTCGAGTAACTTTTTTGGATTGCTACTTTGTACTTCCACTTGAGTAAAAATACGTTGAAGTAGTGCTACTTGTACCCAGGTACAATTTTTGGCCACCCACAGATGTGATTTACCAGGATGATGAGGAGTCTGTGTTTTGGTAGCAGAGACGCAGAGAAGGAAGAAATTTACATCGTTACTGACTGATTATTACTCACAGCAGATTCCCTTCTACGTTCTGCAACATCAGCAACCTGGTTAATGAGACGTCAAAGAAACAACAACAAGATCTTCAGATAAAAACCCTTTGAAGCCCAAGACGAAAAGCTTTCAAAGTGCCTTCCTTTAAATGTCGACTCTTACCTTTTTACCGTAAAGCTCCAGACTCCTCCTCAGAAACCCTAAACGCATTCAGGCGACGCTGGAGCTGCACCGCAAACGAATGCACAACAGTTTAAAAGGCTCTTTGCTATGATATCCAATTAAAATCAATCCGGTATGCACTCACAGCACCCACCAAGGGCGTTATTGTTATTCTGGTCCGCCTGTTGCAGATTAAAATCAGCTGGCGGAGCGACAGGAGACTCCAGGTTCAAAACAAAAACTTTTCATTAGATCGTTGATGTGCAAACCGCGCCACGACGACGAATGGTCTGCGGAGGTTACAAAGACTCTCAGTCTGAGCGTCGCCTCTCAGGAAGTCACAAACCAGCTGTACACAACATCCGACAAGGAAAGCGTCAATTTCCCCCCCCAACCCCGCTCACTAAACTAAACTCAACTAAAAATGCAACGTTAAATTACATTTTAAATCAGAGAGGTCCTCGTGAGCTGGTGGCAGACTTGGGAGGCCATTTTCTACTGGCCCAGAGGTCAGAAGCTCCTTTAAAAACTATAAAAAGGAAAAGCAAAATCAACCCTCTCCGAGTAAACAACACTAGAAAAGACCCAGGAACGTTCCACTAAGTGATAAATCTACATGTAGGAGTCAGATCAGCAGACTGCTGGGTGCTACTATGAGGTCCAAGCACCAGAACATGCAGACTTTTGACATAAATGCTGCTTAATAAGATTATAATCAGAGAGGTAAGACACACATAAGCAGTAAAGATAACATCTACCCCCCCACACACACAAACACACACACACTATTGCATAACACAGATCATCCTCAGTCAGCAGCTGTTGGCTTCACATTTTTTCGTTTCCAGTTTATCCTGCGTCAGCTCGTGCGTTATTTATTAAGGAGGGTTGAAATGTAAACAAAGCCTGAGCTCACAGATGTGAGAATCACATTGACCAGCGTCGTTTGGTAAATCAATTAGGGATCTGCGGGGGCCTCTTTGAACCTTCCACAGCGGCTTTTAAAAACGATAAAGAACCCGACTAATCCTTTTAAATATCCTCATAATAAACGCAGGTTTTTAGCAGTTCTTCATTAAGTAGCTGCGTTGAATTTCCACCAATAAACGACACCAAAAGTACCAGTAACGCTCGTCCAAATCTATTTTTTGTGCCATTTCTTTCCCCAAATTTATATCATCAAATAACAAAAAATAAAATAAAAATTATCCGTCCTCTTTTTGCAAAAGCTTTGTTTTTTCTTTACTTAAAGAACGAAAAAATAGCAACAACATGCAGGATCTTTTGAACACCAAAAACAAGATGTGGGCATTTATTAAAAAAACGAAATAGTCTTTATTCAAATGAGCGCGTTACATTTGCAGCTCTAAAGCTTTATTCAGCTGGACAGAGGCACTAGTTAGTGATGCGTTTCTTTTGCAACACTCTTCCTATATACACGTCATAGGAAAGCTGCGATTCTTGAGATTCCAATGAAGTTTGACACATCAAGGACACAATCATAACTGTAGACGGTAAACGCTTTTGTCAAGCCACTCGGAAATGCAGAGCAGAACTTTCACCAGATAACAGGAAGGCTGAAGATAATACACAAACATTTCTCTGGTTTTTTAACTTTCGTTTTTGGGTTGTCGTTTTTTTGTTTTGTTTTTTTTTACTTAAAACAAGCTTTTGGTTCCACTTCCATGAAAACGTGCCTGGTTCTCCATTCTCTTGCATCATGTTCTATATAAACTCAGAAAGTTGGCCATGCACATACAGAAAGCTAAGACAATAATTCATTATTATTTCTGACAGTGATCCACATAGTGGTGTAATTTATCTACATGTTTGGGATTGAGGCCTTGGATCTAATGACTCCCGACTTAAAAATCAGGCATCCGTTTATCCCTCCAGACAACACAGCTGCTGCTGCTACATCAAAAACCACAAGCTAGGGTTTTTTGGGGGGGGGAAGATTAATCCAAAAGGCGGCAAACACCAACAGTGGTCGACATGATGAAGCGTTCAACACGCTACTATCCCAAGCTTTCAGTTTGCCAGTCTTGCTGTACAAATTCGACCCCCCCCCCCCACAAAAAACAGTTTAATTTTCAACCACATTAAAACCAAATGAGCCCTGCTAGCAGATAATGGCAGCCGATTCTGCGAGAGTTAGTCACAGACAAGAGACGCAATGCGAAGACTAAAAGTGATGCTTAAACTGAACGGTGAGCCATATGTTAGGCTCGACAGACGCTGAACTCATCAGAGCAAGGAAGGAAGGACGAAGTTACGTCGTTTAATAATATTCCTAATCGGTGTCAAACATTCGCACAGGAATATTTCATCATGCATCCTTCCTAGCATTGTTTTACCATACCGATTTATTTATAGAGCACTTTCAAGTAGTGGTGGGCGATATAAAAGGTAGAAATTATATAAATTTAGCCAAAAGGTGGATATTTTGACTATACAGGCCTGCAGCAATTGCTCATTTTGATGATGTCATCAAGGAGGATAAATACTGATGTTCAGCGTTTGTCCTTACACTAGATATTGCAGGTTTAAAATTTGTTGTTTTGCATTTAACAGAAAAAGCATATTTCATTCAAATATGTGCAGCTTTATTTTTGTGCGATATTACATTTATAAATAAGTAACTAGGTAAGCAGACAATTTTTAACTTTGAGGTTGTTTTTTTTACATTTAGCTTTTAATTTATTTAAAATATCTTCATCTTTATGTTGTGAGATATTTGTTTTGCATTTTTTGAAAAAATATATTTGAATTTTTTTTAAAGCATTTTCCACAATAAATGTTCTTTAAATGGCACTTTAAACTTTTTTGAACTTGTTGTTCTGCTGCAATGTGTCTGGAAAGTGGCAATGCTCATAAATTTGTCATTTTGACATGCATAAAGAAAAGAAAATATCGCATTAGATATCGTTCTTGCTTTAGATTATATCGCAATTTAGACTTGAGGGCATATCGCCCAGCACTACTTTCAACACAGCATTACAACCGACCAAAGTGCTGTACAGTGGCAAGGACATAGAAAGGAAAAAGGAAAATAGGAAAAGCAAAGAAAGGTTTAAAACAATTAGCTAAAATAAAGCCAGCAATAAAATAGGGCAGTTCGTTTGAGACGTTCTGGAAATTCATTAAAAAAATTTTTTATTTATCACGGATCAAAAAGGCAAAAGTGTATATCTGGCAGAGGTTTAAACACCTAATCTGTCAAACTACAGCCAGAGTTTTCTGCTTTAATGTCCTTTAGTGTTTTTACCCAATCAAAGCCAAAATTGTTTGTTTTTATCCAAACATGTATAGAAATATATGTTTTTATTGTTTAAACTCCATATTTGGCTGTAATGTGTTGAACAAAAAGTAGGTCATCTGCACACATTTGACAAATTAACCACAAAACCAAAACGCTCGTGTGCGCTCCGCACCCACAGGTACCCGATTCCTTTGATCGTGTCCCAACCCGTCAGCTGCCTGAATGCCTCTGAGCAACCTGCTAATTGCCACCCAGAGAGCCACCGCACACACTTGGCCACTCCTACTGACGTCAAGCCCCAGTGATTAAGGGGATGAGATGAGTATTACCGAGACACCTCCAAAGAAACCAGCTAGAACTGAACCAAACCAGCCTGCGACGCCGGACCGAGCCTGAACGCCTATTTATTGTAATCAAAGCTAGCGCCGGCACTAAACAGAGGCTCAGGTTTCAAGTCCGGAGAGCGCGAGCCACCCAGGGTGGTTCAGGTAGGTTGGTAAAAATAAAAATCCTCACTGAGGCAACAGCTTGAAATGGAAGGTAAAGGGATATGCAGGTCGATCTCTAAACCTGTTGAGCGCCTGGAAACCGTCTTTTTTTTTTTTTTTACTAAGCCTCCTGGATGGAAATCCAGTTTTCTTTTTTTGGTTAATGAACATCCGCAAAAAAAAATGCTAGGGTGAGATTTCTAATAGTTTTCACCACCACGAATACATTATTTATGACTGAAAATAAATAAATAATGACATTGTTGGCAGTCTCCTTTGATTTTCTTCAGGATGGAACTTGTTCATAAAGTAACCCAGTGACCACAGGGTTTTACCGCTACTAAACAGCCACTTAACATTTGAACATGCATTGTACAAACAAACTGGAGCCAACAATTTGTAAGCAAAACTTTAAAATTAATGCCTGTATTCTGATTTAATACATTCAGCATAAAAAAACAAAACAAAACTAAAACAAAAAAACAGAGCAATTTGTATACTTAAGGCCTGCACAGGCACGTTTTTCCACTATTTACTGAAGAAAGTGTATAAAACCAAACCAGCTCTGCTCCGGTTACATCTGGCTAAAGTTTTAATAATTTGAGGAAACAACTACCCCTCTTTACAGTTGAGATTACACAACAAATACTTCCAGTGGTGTAATAAATATGGGCGGATTCTGAGACACATTCAATCAACGGAGACAGTTTTTCTGATTTAACAGGATTCAGAGGGTTAGAAGGCTCTTTTTCGTTATACATTTTTAATTGTGCTCCAGCAAAAGGACCCAATTCAAATCAACATCACAAAGCTCTGAGTCAATGTGAAGCTAAAAAGATTTTGTTAGTCACAGTGTCCACCTAATTACATACATCTACTGCATTAAAAACAATTATTTAGCCTTTAAAGTTGTAATAATGTGGCTGGTTTATGATCAGAAAATTGAAAATCCTTCTTTTCTTTAATTGATTTGAAACAGACAACTCTTATATATATATATGTTTTTTCCTAACACCACATTTCCTATCTATGAATCACCCTTTTTACCAGAGATGCACCAAACAGGCTAATATTGATTTGAAAAATATATAAGTTCAAAATCTGCATTCTTTAATAGAGGTAGCAGAAAACTGCAGGACTATCCCCCATTTAAGAATCAAGGCATAATAAACCCCAACCTTTATTGAACTTGAAGATTCTGCTTCCAACCATCTTTATTGAAATTGAATGCTGTAGGTTGGTGCATCTAAAAAAACAACAACAAAGGGATTTCTTAAGATTTGATGCATTTAATTAATCAGATTTTTGCTGATCATCAATCAGAGCTGATTAGATCGTTTTAGGCAAATTCTGATCTCTACCTTTTACCAATTTACACCTTAAATAAATTGTTTTTGAATTAGATACAGCATTAAATACGTAGGAATAAAATGCATAAAGTTCATTTTAAAGCCTATTTATGAGGAGTTATTAGTGTTGGCTTTCATCTCTTGGGGATCTGACGTGAGGAAAGCCAGAATAAAGTCTTATTGCTCCCAATAATCTGAAACCCATTCACCTTTTTCGGGAAGCTTCGTCTCCTAAACACCTGTGGTCAACATGCTGGGCTTTGGCACAACGTCAGCAGCCGCAAATCAGGTGTTTCAACCGGTTACTGATGAGCAGATGTGGTGAATATACTACCTGTCGTTTTCAGCACAGGTGTTCAAGCTAAACCCAAACAGCTTTTAAAACTACTTATTTGATCCCAGACAACTGCTAATGATTTCAACAGAAACCCAACAGCTGCTCTCTACTTCGGCAGCTGCTCACTAAATCTGCCACATCAACCCAAACACCTGCACAGGTGAATTATTGACCGAATACAGCAGAACAAATGTAGATAAATAAAAATGAGTCCAGTTGCATCGAGGCTAGCCCGATGAAACGCAGCAAGCAGAAAAGGGTGATTTAAAACCTCAAATTTAGACATAAATGTAAACGGGATTAACTGAATTAAGCGTTTAAGAGTTTAATATTAATGTCTGCTGATGGTCAAATGTTTTTAAATCAACAGTTTTTACTGTGAGAAGCGCAGTTAGCCGCATGCTACATGCTAGCAGCGCTAGCATTGAAGAGACGAAACTTGCCGTTAACCTTGAAATTAAGGCCGTAATGTCACGGCGGACAGCAAAAAGAAAAACAAAACAACACAACAAAGCTCCCAAAGTGTCTCCAAGACAGCGACTAACCCCGGAGGGTAGCACCAGCTAGCTGCGACATTACCTTTTCTTTTCAGGTATGATCGCTGTGTCCATGTCAGGACGGTCGGACTGGAGTCGAACCTCTCTATCGGCGTCAAGCTGGACCTCTTCGCGTCGAGAAATCCACCAAAAATTCACTTTGTTTTGCTGAAGTTAACCCAGAAATCCTCGGGTAGATCACATAAGAGTTCCTTTATGGGTTGCTGCGTCCAAAAAGATCAAACTCTTCTCTGTTGGAAACGGAGTATTCGGATAGTCTTACGGGTGGGAAAAGACAGTGCCACGCTGGATAAAGTGCTTTACGCTGAGACAATGTTGCCTCATGAGGGAGCACGCAGAGTCCGCCCGCTGCTGCCGCGGGGGCGCGCAGTCACATGCTTTTTTTTTCCACGGCGAGGACGCGCACAAGTATGGAAGCCCTGACCCGCCGCTTGAAAGTAAAAAAAAAAAAGAAACATAGTATGACATAATTTCGAGCCATAATTCTGAGATACACATGCAAAATCGAAATTATGACTTTGTATTTCATAATTATGACTTTTTATTTCATAATTATGACTTTTTATTTCATAATTATGACTTTGGATCTGATAATTATTACTTTGTATCTCAAAATTGTTAATTTTTATTTCATAATTATTACTTTGTATCTCAAAATTATGACTTTGAAAGTGGAAATTATGACTTTGTATCTCATAACTATGACTTTGTACCACAAAATTATTAATTTTTATTTCATAATTATGACTTTGTGTCTGATAATTATGACTTTGTCTCCCATTATTATGACTGTATCTCATAATTATGACTGTATCCCATTATTATGACTTTGTATCTCATAATTAAGACTTTGTATCTCATAATTATGACATTGAAAGTCGAAAGTATGACATGTTAAATTTTTTTTTACTTTCAAGTGGTAGAAATGAGCTTCCATACAGAATAAATAAAGCAAATAAAAATTTTTTTTTTTAAACACATAGAAGTGAAAGTATGTTATCTGACAGATTTCTTCAGTTTTTGTAGCGTATAATTGTTTAAAATAATTAAATGTTAATATCACAAAAAGACAGAGGTAGGTGGGTGGGTGGTGGAGTAGTAGTATCGCTACTCTCACTTGCAAAGGCTATTTGGACACTCTACTCACTGCGAGTAACTGGTTTTAACCAAAAACGACCCAGATGCAGACAAAAACCCACTGTTTACGTTAAAGTGAGACCTCTTGTACATAGACAAGCTCTGTTGTTCTAATGGAGATCAAGAAGCTACAGCAAACACTTTATATTGTCACTGGATGTACTTTAACCTAACATATACGCTATTCTAACACATTACCTACTGTAAGTAATTGTTTTATATTGAAAAAATATTTGGAAAAGTGTTTCTCCTGCCCATTTATTTTATTTTGTAATCATGCTATTTATTTATGTAATTGTTTCTCCATTTTAGTCTTTAAATTTGCAAATAACTTTATATTTGTGTCGGTCTGTCTGTCTGACTGACATCATCGTCATCTGTTACACAGTGCCAGTGGTGGCTAGAGTAGCCAGAGATTGTACTCAAGTACAAGTAGCACTACCTCAACATATTCTTACTCAAGTAAAAGTAAAAAGTTGTAATTCAAAAAATTACTTAAGAATCAAAAAGTATTTGGTAAAAAGGCTACTCTAGTATTGAGTACTTGTTTTGAGATCTTAATATATACTTTAATACTTAGAATTATGTAATTGGACGGAAGAAACATTTTTCCAAACCATTTTTTTTTTCCAAAGTAAAACTATTGACATCGATATTTACAGTAGCTAATGTATAAATGTTAGCTCAGGGTAATAAACTGTAGGTGTGAGTCCCGTGCATTTTTGGTTAAAACAAGCACTACTTACTTACTGTTGAGTAATTTCTTGGACAGCTACTTTTTTACTCGAGTAAAATATGTTGAAGTAGCGCTACTCTTACAGGAGTACAGGTTTTGGGTTCTCTACCCATCTCTGCAAAACTCAAGTAAATAAAAAAAGTTGTTTTAATATGAATTCCCTTATTGAGCTATCCAAAACAACCCGAACTATAGGAAAATATAATTGCTCTTTAATTATGCTGAAAATATAATTGTTCCCGATTGTTAAATCATAAATAGCTTTGATCAACAACATCCTTGGTTTAATTTCACCCACCAGGCCCAGGTCTGATTACTGCCAGACCTGTAGAATCAAGAATTCACTTAAGTAGAACCTGTCTGACAACATGAAATAGCCCAAAGCACCTTTAAAAACCAACACATCATGCCCCAATCTACAGGAAGAGATGAGAAACAAAGTCACTGACACTGACAGTCTGGAAAGTGTTATAAAGCCAATACTAAGGCTTTGAGACTCAAGTGAATCATGGTGAAAAACATCAACCATAAACATGTCCCCTAAATTTTTATTATTTCTGTTAACATAACTTTTGCTGCTAAGTTAAATAAACTATTTCCAGAATCAACAAAATGCTTTTTTTATTCCAAAGAAATGCATCATAATGAAAATAGCTTCTAATTTGTTTTTGCACAGCAGGGCCCAAGCTCACTGTTGCATTCACAAGGACCATAGAAAAAAGGATGTGACAGGCTAAACTCTTAAAAAATGTTCCTTCAATATTTTCCCAGCCCAGACAAAAGCAGCAGACATTAATAAATTAACTTAGGTAGGACTGAATGTGTTTTAGCTATTTTGTAAAGATGAATGGGTTAAGATTTCACTCTTTAGATGAGCAAAGCTGGTAGAGACAAATGGTATAAGACTTAGCTGCAGGTACAGTGAAATATGTTTTTTTTCAGAAAGCTTTGACTCAGAGTTTAAAAAAACACATGTACACCACACTTTTCAGATTTGTGTTGTACAAATGCTAATCCAAAGTAAACCGTGTGTCATTTTCCTTCCCTTTCATTTTCAGAATTCAAATCAGAACAGCTTTATTGGCCAAGATTGTGTGCACAAAGAAATTGACTTAAGTTTTTCAACCCAGTACAGTTTACAGACATAAGCATGAAATGTGTGGGTTCTGCAGAGATGTTAGCTGTCCTTTTCCGGACTCTAGACCTGGATGGAGGGATGATCAGCCCCGATGATCCTCTCTGCAGACCTGATTGGTCGTTGCAGTATGGATCTGTCCTGTTTTGGGGATGAACCAAACCACACAGTCATGGACAAACATGGGGCAGGTTGAATAATCGCAGTAGACGACGACCAGCAGCTCCGGTGGCAGGTTGTACTTCTTGTATGTCTCTGCTGGGCCTCCTTCTGAACAGAGATTGTACCTGAGGACTATCTCAGATGCTGGGAAAAGGATGGTTCTTAGGGACCGGAAGTGATCCATAGTGGATGCAGACTTGTCTCACAAAAATCCAATTAACTTGTATCAAAGTTTGTTGTTTCAATGTGCCGAAATGTGTAAAAGTACAGCAGGGATGAATAATTAGGGAGAAGCACTGTAGCTGCATGCAGGGACCTCTCTACCTAAAATATAACTTTCAATTCCCCCTGAAGTGAGGAAATCTACACCTCACGTCAGTTTTAAAGTGTCTGTATGCTTCCTCATCCACACTTTATGAATGTTATGGGAGTATGTTGCACATTTTCAGACATACCTGTTTTTAGCAGAAGTGTGTGAGCACATGCAAACATTTCCCTCTAGGAGTTTGGGTCAGATCTCCCATCAGATTTCGGTTTAGTTTGGTAATCAACATTTGGTAATGTTGAGATTTGTTTTCCAACACAAACATGAGGGTTGAGATAAATCTGCCAAACCTAATGACGGCAAAGAACATTCCCCATGAAATAAAGCAGAAACCATGTTTGCATCCATTATAATGCTTCCTAATTAGTTAGAGAGGAGAGGGAGATATATCTGGGTGGACATTTTCCAGAAAGCCTGGTCTTGTTGGCACATCACCTAGATGCAAACAGCAGAGCTCAACTTGGATTTGAGTCATAACATCTTTCTGTTTTGTGAAATACTTGACGGGACCTGACAGTGAGCAGGACTTTGCTCAAGGAAAACATGTGATTGTGAAATAAAAATTAATCAACCACCGCTTCCAACCATCTTTCTGCATGAAAGCTGCTTTCAGACCTTCATATGTTTTACTCGGATCTTTGGCACTCACCATTGAACTTACAAGTGGGTTTAGTCTAACTGGTTTTTCAACACCAAAAGTTACTGTTAACTCTTCACAGAGATGCTAATTATCCATTTTATGATCACTATAAACATTGTGTTGAAGGGATTATGCCTGAGGCTGAAACCAAACCTTTCCTGTGCTAATGAGCATGCTTTCAGTTCTGATCCCAGACCCTGCCAGAAAGAATCCACATTGCAAGGTTACCGTCTCGTAACATTATCACACAGAAAGGAGACCACCTGTTGTTTTGATTCATGGTAGAACTTGTTCCTGAAATAACACAAAGGGCTGCGGTGTTATATAACCATTACCACGGCTTTGAAAGGGAGGTGTGGGGATGTGCATGAAGGATTGCATTGTCACCGTAATAATGAAGCGTTTGTCTGGAATCTGCATCTCACACGGCGGGGGCAACAAACCGACATACTCAGCATGATTTTACTAAATACATCTTGGTTGTAGCGAGTTATCTAAGCTCCCGTTACTCTTCTGTTCTCTTAAGTCGGCCTGTCCATTCTCCTTTGACATGAACAAGGCATTTTCATCCACACAACTGCTGCTCATATTTCCCCTTCCCCAGTAGATAACTATATCTGCTTTAGGGGCTTATCCATCAGACCTGGAGTTCAGTAAAATGCAGAAGAGACTGATAGAAGGCATCAGTAACTGGGGGAAACAGCTAAAGCAAGACAAAGAGCTTTCTTGCTATTTTTATGCAAACATAACTAGAGGAAGCTGCCAAACAGGGCGAAGCACTGAGCCAATAAAAAACAAGGTAGGGTGGTGGGTTTTTTTTGTACACGCCTGCTAAGATAGAAAATCCAGATCATTAGGGCATCGTTTTGCCCTTGGGTATGTATGTGTGCATAGTTGTTAGTCCAAAGAAGGAATGACAACCTGTCCAGGGTGTACCCCAACTCTCACCCAACGTAGGCTGGGTAACCAGAAACCCCGTGACCCTGCGAGGATAAGTGGGTAGACAATGCATGGATATTGTACCAAGTTGGTTCTGATCTAAAAGTATTTTAATAAATTGAGTGATTTGAAAAAAACTTTTTTTAACCTTATTTGTCTGATATTGTCGTTTTGAAACATGTAAGCGTGATCTAAAGTAAAAACAGAAGAAATCTGTAACCAGGTCACTCTCTATGGTTAGAAAAAAACTTGAGATTTAGTTTTTAGATTTGCATTAATTACAGATTTTAATTTTAGCTGTGAATGAACATCTGGCTTCAGTCCTGCACAGGACATGAGGCTGAAGAGACCAGCACATGTGGAGGCTGAAGACTTCCTCCTTCACGCCAGCAGGAAGAGTCCCAAGCGCTGGGGTTCGATCATGTCCGTGCAGGAGGAGTTCATCTCAGGTTTCTGGCCGTCTGGACCGGTGATTAAATATAAAGACTTCTTAATGCATAACAGACAGGCCTGAAAATTATTACCTCTTCCTGTCTCGAATTAAAAAGCGACAGCAGTGACGCTGTGTGTGATTTCCTGTTTCTCCTCGACTAGTTTGCATTGAAAAGCTCACCGAAGGCCCAACATCTCCACAGGAGGCTAAAATCTGGGTAATGTTGGTTAAAGTTTGAAACCCTCCTTGTTTGTTTTTTTGTTGTCCCACTTTTAGCAGGAACTGAAATGCTTGGCAGAACATTTTTCATTAATTTCTTGGATTTAACCCAACAGGGCAGCGTGCCCACAGAGCAGGAAGCTTTCACAGGCTGTGTTTGCAGTGGCAGATCCCTTAAACAGAGTGGAGAAAGTGCCGTACAGAGGCACCAGGACTTCTTTCATTCTGCCAACATCCCACTGTTTGCATTCACTCTCTCTTTGTTGCGCTGCTGTGTGGCGAAATCTAGATTTTTGGATATTTCACCATCAGCATGAGTCAGCAAGATGTTGCATCACATTTAATGTGCCCGATCAGATTACAGAGCAGCAGAGGAGGAGCCGCTGTGATAAGGTGTGACCCGAATAAACAAATAATGCTCACCACCTATTATCTGTACCTGGATCCAGCTTATTGAGCATGTTCTTTATTCTTTAATCAGCTCATTTTCAGCGACAGTCAATCTGTGCATCTGTATTTTTCCAGAGCAGGGATACGTCACTGAACAACTATTTCATCTGCTACTGTCAGTCTTTCCAGGACTTAACTGGTATTTGGACTTTTCTGGGAATCTGGCAGGCTCGTGTGAATCTGACTCTCCACATTTCTCCCCTTCAGTGTTTCTGTGCAGCGCTGCAGCAAAAACTGGACACAGCAAATTATTATTAGAATTTTTTGTATAAAAAGCTCGTTTTCATTTGAAGAAAAATAAATTCCATTACCACACAACAACATCCTAACAACATCCTGGAGGCACTTGAATGTGCCAATGAAGCCATGTGACAGTAAAAGTAAAGACAATTTCTCAATCTGATCGAACTGCAACATCTGGGATTACATGATTGCACAGGAGTTCAGTTACAGCCTGGTTTCCTTGCTGAGCTGTCAATGTCTTTTTGACACACACACACTTGCTCACATATCCTGGGAATGGCACAGCGACGACATTCGAGGAACTGCTGAGGGGGGAAAATGACAGAAGTGGAAGATCGGAGAGGCTATCAGATCTCTAGAAGCTCAGATGAAGTGAAGGAAAAGTTTCTAAATTCCTCTTGGTTGATGGAAGGGATCATGGGGTCGTCGATGGGTGTGAGCGTGGGCTCCTCTTGGGTGAAGTCGGGGTCAAAGTTATTCACATCCTCAGCCGTTTTCTGGAGAAAAATGATTTAGAAAAAAATGAAAAGATAAAACACACAACAGGAACAAGATATTTAACAACACTTTGTAAAAAAAATTAAAAACGAACTTTTTTTTTCCAAATTGCCCAACATAAACTTACACTAAACTTTCCTGTTTTAGGTCATTATCTCCATTTTCTAAATACCCAATCATTGAGAGAGAGGTTATTTCTTAGAACTTTCTCCAAATTAAGCAGTGTACACACATTTCGTTGGTATTTTATAGAATTGCCTCTTCTACTTCCTGCTCTCTGCGAGGATGGACGCTTTTCTCTTTCCCTCCCTACTGTTGTCTACTTCTGCATTCTTTTGTCTTGTCAACTATTTTTGGAGCCTCTCTTTGCATTCTCCTCCGGAAAGAACAACTATGGTTCTGGATCTGGTTCTGGTCAGCTGGTCTCTTAATACAATTAATAAATTTTTTTCCCGGAGAACAGCTAAAAGGGGGAGCCGAGTTGTTCCGATGGAACATCGTGGAGGATCTTGTGTCTCTCACTTTTGACCATTGAGGACATTGGAAACATTTATATAATTGGATTCATGATAACCAGATATCTGCTGATTATCGGAGGTGGATTTTCTGAGGTATCTTAAACTTCAAGTTTAAAGGCAGCAATTGGCATGCTGCCTGGGCTACAGGAAGGTTGCTGTGCTGTCAACACTCAGACTATTTGTGATGTGCGAGCAAAATTGGACTCGTTTCGCTGCGTGGGTAATAACTTGGAGAAGTTCTCAGCCGGCTGGAAGGTAATCTGACCCACAATTTGGCCATTTGGACTGAACTCGGACCACTGACAGACTCTAAGGCAAGAGAAAAAGTGATCTTCGCCTGTCTCTAAAACAACTTCTTATCTACTAGAATTTGACTCCCTGGTCTTGGTAGACCAAACAAATACTCCATTGGATGTGTGTGCAAAAGGACGCTCCATCCCACCCCACTCCCCCATCCCCCACATGAGCCTGCGAGCTCCCTGTGAACTCAGCCCCAAGGTCGTATATTACATCACAGGCGACAGACTCTGGGATTGAACTGAGAGGAGTTTCATTGTCTCACATTAATGCACACATACATGCACGCACGCTCACGCCACAGCTACAGACATGCACGCGCTCCTGGATTTCAACATGCTCGTGGTACCCTAAGACTCCTGCCCACTCTTCGGACAGCGAAATGATGGGTGCATGCTTTGGATGGCCGCGACCGGTTTCTCTGTACGGAGGGTTCCCGAACCTCCCCCCGTCCCATTTGTGTTATCATATGTTATGACTGATACATGTGCTTATATGTTTTTGCAGTGGGTTTTTCAGCACCTCGGCTTGGCTCCCAGTAGGGGGCTGGCCTGAGTTGCCTTTTTTCCCCTGTTCACCCCCGACCTATTGTGAATCATTTCTATCTGCTGAAAGGGGCGCTGGTAAAGCCGGCTGCTACCGCGGTCTTCCAAATCCTGTATTGTGTTAATGTTTGTAATTGTTTGTATGATCTTGGATTGGTTGTACTGAAACTTAATTTCCCCACGGGGATTATTAAAGTATCTCTTATCTTATCTTATCTTAAACTGTAAGATTCGGGCCGCAAATTTCCTTCCACACAGGTTGCTGGGATTTTGGGCCATTCCTTCGAACAGAACTGGCGTAAATAGATCTGGTTTGCAGGCAGCCTTGCTCACACACCCGTTTTCAGCAACGACCACAAATGTTCTTATGGGATTAAGATTAGGATTTAGTGATGGTGACACCAAAATATTGACTTTGCTGTCCTTAATCTACTGTGTGGATTGGAAGTATGCTGTGGATCAGTCAAATTGGAAAACCCAATTGTTCCCAAGCTTCAACTTCCTGCCCAATGTCTTGAGATCTAACTTCAATGTATCCACATGGATGGTGTTCCCAGGCTTGCAAGCTTCCCTCCAAGTGGTACAGTGGTCATTATGGCCAAAGATTCAATTTCAATTTCATCAGACAGACGAACATGTCTCCAAAAGTTAAGGTCTTTGTCACAGAGTACATTTTGCAAACCAAAATCTGTCTTTTCATGCTGATTTCTTAAAATTTTTCCATGACGTCACACAAGGAAGCAGTGTGTTTTAGACAGAGTATGTGAATATCTGGTTTCAGCAACATGTTACTAGTGAAGCAGTAAAAAAAAAAAAAGTTTTTAAACTTACAATCCTTGGCTTAAAGGGTGGCTCTATTTCTCTGCGATTTAGTTTTTCCCAGTCGATACCAGTGAAGAAGGAGTGACTTATCACTGCATTCTCACCTCCTTCTGACGCTACGCAGCCGAGACGCCGCGCTGGGTTTTTGGTCAGTAACTGTAGAAGCCAAAAGAAGAATGATTTATCAATAATAAAAACAACAACAATAATAATAAAGGCATTTCTTCTGAAAACACATGTGAATGCTGCAAGCAGAATTGGCGAGGTGATCTGTTGAAGAAGCTGAGCTGAAGCAGAAATGCATCCATAAAACAATTATAATAATAATTATGTTAATGTCATTACTACTACTCCTGCTACTATTGCTACTATCATTACTACAACTACTACTACTACTACTAATAATAATAAATAAAAGTGGCATTTCTTCTGAAAAAGGAGTGTGAATGCTGTAAACAGAATTGGCAAGTTAATCTGTTGAAAAAGCTGAGCTGAAGCAGAAATACATGAATAACACACTACTACTACTACTACCACGACTACTACTACCGCCAATACTACTACCGCCATTACTACTACTACTGCCACGACTACTACTACCGCCAATACTACTACCGCCATTACTACTACCGCCATTACTACTACTACTGCCACTACTACTAATACCGCCAATACTACTACCACTACAGTGACTATTACTACCGCCACTACTACTACCACTACTACTACCGCCACTACTACTAATACCGCCAATACTACTACCACTACAGTGACTATTACTACCGCCACTACTACTACCGCCACTACTACTACCACTACTACTAATACCGCCAATACTACTACCACTACAGTGACTATTACTACCACAACTACTACTACTACTACCACTACCACTACCACCACAACTACTAGGCAAGGCAAGGCAATTTTATTTGTATGGCACACTTTCAACAGCAGGTAGCTTTCGAACCTGATCAGTAGTTTCTAGCTGTATTAACTGAAGCTGTGTGCTGACTCTTGATCATTCCTCCTTGGGTCCAAAAATGATTACTTCAGTTTTGTTTCTATTCAGCTGGAGAAAGTTATGGCACATCCATCCTTTTATTTGGTCAATGCATTGATTTAGGGTTTGAATGGGTTCAGAGTCACCTGGTGACATTGTAATGTAAAGCTGAGTGTCATCTGCGTAGTTATGGTAGCTAATGTTATTGGTTGCTATAATCTTGCCTAGTGGGAGAATGTAGATATTAAATAAGAGGGGCCCCAGGATGGAGCCCTGGGGCACCCCACATGTGATTTCTGTTCGTTCTGATGAAAAGTTTCCTATTGAAACATAGGAGTCCCTGTTCTTTAGGTAAGTCTCAAACCAGCCAAGTAGTGTACCAGAGAGTCCGACCCAGCTCTCCAGTCGTTCCAATAAAATATCATGATCAACAGTGTCAAATGCTGCACTGAGGTCCAACAGAACCAGCACAGTGGTCCTACCACAGTCTGTATTTATGCGGATGTCATTGAATACTTTGACGAGGACAGTCTCGGTGCTGTGGTGAGTGCGGAAACCAGGCTGAAAAACATCAAAACGTTTGGTCATTGTTATGAAGCTATTTAACTGCTGAAACAGCTTTTTCAATAATCTTACTGATGAATGGGAGATTAGAGATTGGCCTGTAGTTCTGCATTAACGTGTTGTCCAGATTATTCTTCTTTAGCAGTGGTTTAATAACTGCTGTTTTTAAAGCCTGGGGGAAGAGACCGGATAGGAGGGATGAGTTCACTATTTGAACAAGATCTCACCCAATAACATGAAGAACTTTCTTTAGAAAAGCTGTGGGTAGGATATCAAGACAGCAAGAGGAGGAGCTTAATTGGATAATGATTTTTTTCAAGGCTGTTCTGGTATAATTCGTGGAATTCAGACATTTTCTCTACATTGTTGTTGATTGGGGATGGCACTGGTTGTGGGTTCGATATTGAGGTACAGATTCTAATTGTTAGAATCTTTTCAGTGAAAAAGCTGCCAAATTCATTGCAGGCCCTGGTAGAGTTTAGTTCAGGGGCTACTGTCACTAAAGGATTAGTTAGTCTTTCCACTGTTGCAAATAGAGTCCGTGCATTATTAATGTTTCTAGCATCTTTTATAGTAGCCTTGTTAAGATAACGTTGGCCTGCTTTGAACAGATGGTTAACACTTCCAAATACTTTGAAATTATTAATAAATGTGAACAACTCCTCAGCTGATTGTTTCTTCAACCTTTTATGGAGCAGGCGGAGTCTGCTAAATCTTTCATCATTCCCTTCAGGGACTGGTCCGCTGATGAGGATATTTACGTTAAGTTCATCAAATCTCTGTAGGAGATCAGAAAAGTCTCTCTTCAGAATCTCTGACTGTCTCATCGCGATATCTGCTGATTCAGCGTGAATGACGAGCTTTTCCAAAGCAGGATGTTGGTCCAAGATTTTCTGGATTTTTTCTGATATTTTTCTCACTGTATTTTTGTAGCAGCTATAAATTCTGGTGTTCTTGCTACAAAAAGCCTCAATTCCATTAATTGATCTGTCTTGTATGATAACAATCTTTGCTGGAGGGGCTCTTACTTTGTTATGTGTCCGTTTGATGCGGCTGAGTTTCTCCTGGTGGCTTTGACTGGGCTGCGTCATCTTTCGGGGAACTCAGGGCTGCGAATCTGTTTTTCAGCGGGATTCTAGGTGGAGAAATATCTCTTGTTTTTGGCTGAAACCTCTTTTGTTTACTTTTAGCAGAAGCGGCAGGTCTGGGTTCAGAGCTTTCTCTGTGCTGGAGTTTCTTTAGTTTTTTCTTCCTCGGAGAACAGGCTGGGGTTGATGATTCTGTGCGTTTTAAAGCTGGCCAGTCTTTATTAGAGTTAGACGTCTGTCGGCTGATGGAGTGGCGTTGTCCTGTGTTTTCTCTCCGCCACTACTACTACCGCCACTACTACTACCGCCACTACTACTACCGCCAATACTACTACCGCCACTAGCAAGCAAGCAAAATTTATTTATATAGTGCCTTTCACAGACAGGGAGTCACAAAGTGCTTCACAAAAGATAAAACAATAAAAGAAGATAAAAACAGATAAAAGTACAATTTAAAAGAAGTACACAACTTCTACTACTGCCGCCAATACTACTACCGCCAATACTACCACCACTACTACCACCAATACTACTATTGCCAATACTACTACCGCCACTACTACTACCATTACTACTATTGCCAATACTACTACCAATACTACTACCAATACTACTACCTCCACTACAACTACCGCCACTACTACTACCGCCACTACTAATACTGCCCCCACTACTACAACAACTACAATATTAGGTTTCCTTTGAAATATGTGTGACTACTGTTAGCAGAATTAGAAAGGTATTTTGCTGAAAAAACTGAACGGAAGCAGAAATGCATCCATGAAACAACTATAATAGTAATGAAATAATAATAATAAAATATTAATTCTGGTACTAAAACTATTACTTCTACCAATCTCGGCCTAGTTGCTTTGAGTATTTGTGAAGAAATGTATTTGGTTTCATTCAGCTAGATCAAACTGGTTATACTTGGATGAAATCCATCCAGTCAGTTTCTACCTCCCAGCTCCGTCTCTTTCCCTTTCACACACAGAAAGAGGTTTAGGTCTGACCCCTCCCCTGCACTGTTTCACTTGGCCAAAGTTCAGCTGTGTACTGTAAGCTGCGTCTGACGTGCCTCGACTTCCCCGTATTGCTCAAACTGAAGCAGTAGAGAATCCCCAGCTGAGTATTACCGGTCTAAAGGAAGAGTAAAAACGACAGCGCCTGCTTGACCTCGGCTCTGGAAGGAACCTCTGCATTCTTGGCTGCTTGTGTTTGGTGGGAAGCGTTAGCAGTAACACTCAGACAAGGCCACAAAAAACTTCCTCTGCCTCCGTGGTAACAGTTACTAGAATAACCTGACCGTCTTTACTCCAAAGACCAAACGCTTGTCGTACAGGTAGCTTTCATCAAGATAAACTAAACAAAACCCAGTAACTAGGTTTGATTTGTAAAGAACGCCTTCCAGAGATGTGAGGTAGAGGTAAAGGGCGATTTGACGGGAGTCGGTGTGAGTCACACAATGAAGATTAATCGGCAACACACATATAATTCTTGCAACCGTATTACACAGAATTACAACCCACATAATGGCTGGTATACATGCCAGTGCAGCTAACTGAACTTTTTTTTTTCAAGACAGACAAACATTTTGATGCGATTTTGTCTTTTAAAAACCGGATAAAAGCTAGGAACATGTGCCTCGATGCATCATTGGGGAACTTAATTAAATTTCTTCGATTTTCTGCTTGATTCAAAATTTCTTCCGCTATAAAAGATCCTGGAGAAAGTTTTTTTCTCTCTCTCTTTTAGAAGTCTTTATCGGAAGAAAAACTGGAATAAGTGAAAAGATGACAGATTTCTTATTCTACAGAACCGACCCTTTCTTTAAAAAAATCCTCAACTGTAACATTTTATATTTAGGAAAAGTTTTTTAAAATACTCATTTTAATACTCTCTTCAAATTAAAACATTTGCATGCACTCTTCACCTTCCCCTTTTCCCTTTAGAAGATCACCTTTTTCAGCAGTAACTGTAAAAAAATTACGGTTATTGTCACAACACCTACAGTTTCCCCTAGCTCGAGTTAGACAGATCTGTCGGGGGTCAACCGGTTCAGACGGCTACAGACAGCAAAGTGGATTCCTCCGAAGCTGTTGCCATCTTTCCATGGCTTCATGTGACCTGTGCCATCCTCAGAACCAGAACTGCCACGTCAGAATTAAATACAAGAAAAAAGCCTCTCCACATTACACAGCAGAGAAGACACAAAGCAATATGAGGAGCTGGAACATTGTTTTTCCAGCTGGCAGAGAATCTATTTAACACTAAAATTATTTATAAAGTTTTGTGACTTTCTTGGTTGCAGCTTTGCAAATTGAAAAATGAGCAGTTTTACATTTTTTTAATCTGTTTTTATCAAAAAACGGTAACTGTTGCACCTTAGGATTTATTACACTCAGGACTAATGTGTATATTTAAATTTTTTAATCGCAAGTCGATTGTTTTCTTATATTCATTATTTTTGCTTTATTGAAACCACAAACTCACAGTCATGATTAAATAAAAGCACACCCTCTTTCCATTTAAATGTTCTGTGTGTACGAATCAGGACATAATAAGAATGCTCTGTTTTTTTTGCAGGCTCCAAAATTACTTAAGTCTGTCATCATTTATTAAAAAAGCCAAAGAAAAACTAAGTACACCCTCACAATTGAAAGCAGTAGGCTGGACCTGCTGAGGAACTGCAATGATTAACTGACCACCATCAGTGTAAAAACCTTTATAACAGCAGGAGTTTAGTCAGTGTGTTGCTATGGAGCATACAGGTGGGTGACATCAACAATGACCATAATGAAGCAATTGTACCTTAGTCATTGAATTGAAAAGGCTTGTAAGGCCATTTGAAAATTCCCATTACACAGAGAGAAATAATCTTCGGTTGCAAAGGGTTCTGGGACCAAAGTAGGATTTTTGGCTCTTATGCACAGCACCATGTTTTAAGACAGCCAAATACAGCATATTAGGACAAACACCAGATATGAACTCATAAAGCACAGCGGCGGAGGGCTGATGATTTGGACGCCTTGCAGCCATGGAGTCGAACTGCTCTGCATATCAAAGTATTCTTGAGTCAAATGTGAGGTCCCCTGTTTGACAGCTAAAGCTTGGTCCAAACTGGGTCATTATCAGGACAATGATCCAAAACAAAGCAGCTAATCTACGACAGAGTGACTGAAGAAGAAAAGAGACAGGGTGCTGCAATGGTCTAGTTAAAGTCCAGAACTCACGCGGATTGAAATGCAGAAACAAATGTCTGCAAACCTCAATAAAATGAAGCGGCCCTGGAAAGAGTGGACCAAAATCTCTCCATAACATAAGAGACGCTGCAGGATCATGGGGTGTACTTAAGAGTTTTGTTTTTTTGTTTTTTAAATAAATTAAAACAGTGTTAAATGTGTTGTGTGTTTTTGTCTTGGCAGTAGATTTGAATAATTTTAGGAACATGTAAAAATCAGTTTATTTATTTTTTTATTAACATCCTGATAAAACCTCTGAACTGAAACAGAGAGCACGATTTCTACCAGAAATGTTAGGTTAGGTGAATCAATATCCAAAAAGTATGAACATTTTCTCCACTCAAACTCAGACTTTTTGATTTCTACCAAACATATCGTCTCAGCAGCAGAACAACAAAGCTTCATGAACTTGTTTACAAAGTCACGGTGGACCTTTGAGCGGATAAGGCTTTGGTAAAAATAGAACTGCAGCTTCCAAATCCCTTCACACCGGCCCGCTACTGAGGACGAATCAGCATGGGAGGCCGGCATGACGTTTCCTGGAGCGCGGTGGAATCACTACAGAGATACAAGATAAAGAGCATGCAGAGAGCGAAGCGATTGAAGGGGGAGGTGGTGTCATATTTATAGCTTAAGCACCATGCCTGGCAATCAAACCATGCCTTAATATAGTTATGCAACAGACCAGGACCAAACAGCTGGCTGGAAAATTTCCAACTGTAGTCAGTCATGCTGCAATAACAAAATACCACTCCGTCAGATGGACAACAAAACACCCACCAAGATCATAAAAGCTATCCTGCTTAAATGGACTTGTCTTTAAGTGAAATATAAATCAGTTTTTATCTGCAAAGTCGACCAAAAGTCCTCGGATGAAATCATTTCAACCTTTCCTCCAACTTCATACGTTTTTCTCAAACTGATTGGGAAACTCATGGTAAACGGCTGCAGGCGGACTCACAGCTTTGAGGATGTTAACCGCCTCCTTGCTGAGCCAGGACGCGTAAACGATGTCCTCGTTGAGGATGGATTCAAAGAGGTCGTCTTCATTTTCCGCCTCGAAGGGGGCGTGTCCCGACAGCATCTCGTAGAGCAGCACGCCGAGCGCCCACCAGTCCACAGACGGGCCGTACAGCATCTCCTGCAGGATCTGTGGAAACATCATAGTCAACTTTTCATACCAGGCAACGATACAAAACATGAGTCGACAAAACTCACACGAGACACTGAAAGCATTTATTTCTTGAATTAATACTAATACTTTTTTTTGTCAAATTTATATGTTTCAGGTCACAAAAATAGTTTAAAGACCCACTTCGATGAAAATCATGTTTTTCTAGGTGTTAACATGTTCTTGTGGCATTTTTCTGATGCTAGAGGACATATCTTGAGAAAATTAAGCTCAAAGTTGTATTTCTGAGTATTTCTGCATTCAAACGGCTGTGAATCAGTAGCAGACGTTAAAATGCCAGCTAAAATAGACTGTAGTTGTTACATAGTAACTCCACTGGTTCTGTCAGGTTCTGAGGAGTAGAGAAGACGATGCCGGATCATCACCTTTGTGCTGTAGCTGGTTGCAATACATTGGTGAATAAAACAGCCCCTTTCTTTAAATCTACTGCCTTGTGCTATTACTGCTTGGTACTACTAGATGTCCACTACATATAGCTTCAATACTGGCGTCATCTGTGGTTGTGTTTCTATGAAAAAAATCAGCGAAAAAAAAGGTTTGAAACCTTGTCACCAGCTGTCAGCGCGCCCAGCTGCTGAGCGCGAGATGCTGCTGAGGGGGAGAGGAGAGAAAAGCAATAATCGGATAGAGAGACAGATAGCGATTTTTATGACCAAAAACAAAATGCCCAGATGACTTTACAGTGCGGATGAGGTGCGTGCACTGATCTTTGCCGATCATGATTCAGAAGGGGACGACTTGCCCTCTGATGATGATCGCTCGTCAGAGACAAGTGACTCCGACGACGCAGCTGGAGCTGCACATACTGAATATGTGAATGTCACTTATGATTATGAAATAGTGTCACCGGATGTGTATTGACCCCTGGACCGTAAGATGTAGTCATAGTAATACATGTCTGTTCATTTTTTCACAGAGCTCTCAGCATCGGAGGGGGTGAGTGGGGAGTCTCCATGCCAACGACTCCGCCCACAACGCAGAGGCGAATTGCTAATGAGCTACTGCAGCTCTGCTGAAGCGAAGTCCCAGAAAACGGCACAGGTTTTGTGATTTTGGCTAAAAACGGCATAATCATAATTTAAAGACCACTGGGAATGTTTAGAAAATAGCTCAAAATATGATCGGAGTGGGACTTTAATGTCAGACAACAAAAACCTGAGTAAATACAATTACAGGTTTTAAAATGATAGTTAAAATGATGGCTTCATTCATTAAGGAATAAAATGTACATTCAATTTAAAATACTTTAATAATGCCAGAAATAAATTAAATGTTGTAACTAACAATTTTCTTCAACGAGTTGTCGTAGATGCTGATGGCTCTGGACAGGAAGGATCTCCTGTAGCGGTCTGTATTACAGCGGCCCGAATCAAGCCTCTGAATGAAGGCATTCTGTTTAGTATGCTCAGGGATGTGCGTAATTTTCTTGATTTTATAAAAAGTCCTTCTTTGCAAAAATAATCTATCCAAACCCTCCTGTTCTTATTTGAAGAAGTATTCATCCCCTAAAACTAATTTACTGTTTACCATAAGTGACAATGAGTCTTTTGCATCACTGTGGAGGAATTTCGGCCCACTCTTCTTTGCAGAATTGCTATAGCTCAACCCCATTGGTGTTTTGTTTTTTTTTACCCTTAACAGCCTCTTTAAGGTTTTACCAAAGGATAGTCTTCAGATCTAACTCCGAACTTTGACTAGGCCACTCCAAAACCTCTGTTTTGTTTTTTGTTTGAGCCGTTCAGAGGTGGACTTGGTGGTGCGCTTTCGATCGTTTTCCAGCCGCATAAGTCCAACTGATGTTCAGGACCTTCTGGTAGAGAGCAGAGGTCGTCCAGGTCTTGAAGCAGTAAAGCTACCCCACACCATCACACTACCACCACCATGTTTAACTATAGGTATGATTTTCTATTTCCTAAATGCTATCTAAGTTTTACGACAGATGAAATGGGACGCACACCTTCCAGAAACCTCCACTTTTGTCTCATCTGTCCTCTAAAGATCTTCCCAAATGTCTCAGGGTGTTTTCTGGTAAATGTGAGACAGGCCTTTGTGCTATCTTTAGTCAGTGGTTTTGGCCTTGCAACTGTTCTTGAATTTCATTAGATGCATGATGTGTTGCTTTTTCCCACCATTTAGGCTACTTCATGCTGTCAGACACTTTTTCAAAGCTCTGTAAAGTTCCCTGTTAAAACGGAGAGAGCATCAAATTCCCAGCAGCAAATTTATATCCACAACCTGAGTTTTAGTCATGTTGGATTAGGATCAGGCATTAAAAGGGTCTTTCATGAATCCAGACACTCCGCGGTGTTTGGAGAGAAAAAAAACATCTCTTAAACATGAGGACACAGACTAAAACGACCTGTCATTATAAAAAGCAAACATGCGGCTGAATGTGCGTCCTGAAGAGGGAACAGGGAAGCTTGACTTCACGCAAGCTGCCTTCCAGTTAGTCAGGAAGGAATTTTAAGTGACGGGCAACGAACTCGATGTTTATTCATACGGAGGTGGTTCGATGGAAAAAACTGCATCATGCAAGCTCAAAGAATCGGGACTCCAGGAGGCTGAATGGGACTCATTCACAGTTTAAATATAAACCATTTAAGATTATATATATATATATATATATATATATATATATATATATATATATATATATATATATATATATATATATACACACACATATATAAATATACACATATATATATATATATATATATGTGTGTATATATATATATATATATATATATAAATATACACACACACCCATATATAAATATACACACATATAAATATACACACATATATATATAAATATACACACACACACACACACACACATATATATATATATATATATATATATATATAATTACAATTACTGCACAGTTGTTTATAATTAGGGAGGTTTTGTAAATTAATTTCCCAAAATAAAAAAAGGAGTTAAAGACCTGCTTTACATCAGTTCAGACTCCTAAAACACAAGCTAAAAGAGTAGGTTGTAATAATCAATGAAATGTGATGGTTTGTGTCATATGGTTGATCTGTTATTCTGTGGAATATAGGGTACATAGAATAATTCCTCACTCGTTTATCCTCAAACAAACAAATGTTTTCACTTATAGAAACAAGAACATCTCACAGATGTAACAGGATGAATAACAGGACGATGGAGCCATAACTCAAAAAGAACTGCATGATAAGTTGGGAAAGGAGAAACGCTGAATACTGAGAACAAGATTTTATGTCACTTTGAAGGTTTGCATTTGAACCAGAAACATGCTGCCTCGTGGTGCCTGAGTCTGGATCTGAACCCTCTATTACATCTTCGAGGAGAATAATTTTGCATTGACAGTCTCCATCCAGCATGGTTGACTCTGAGTGTTCTAAATGCTGAAGTTAAATTTAAAAGAGAATGCAGAACAAAAACTTAAGAAAAACATGGCTTTTGAACTAAAATAAAAAAGTGGACTTTGTATTTATTAACAAAAATTCTGCGGGTTGGATTTTAAAACATGGATGGATGGATGGATGGAACTTTAAGCAATTTGAATAATATCTGAATCTTAAATTACTTTTCCAGACTCCGTTTTCTTTTTCCACTTTTAATATCAAACTCCAGGCTTTACTGGATCCCAAAGGAATCTAAATCATGCATTTGATTTTTTAATTTGGAGAATTTAATCAAACAGGAAAACAAAAAACAATTGTTAAAAACACGAAAACGTCTGAATAATTCCTGTTTAATCTAAAAATTGTTTAACTTTTCTCTTTCCTTGTTCATTTGTTCAGAGTGAGGACATTAACTGACCTCGGGAGCGATATAATCCGGAGTCCCACAGAAAGTCCCCGTGGCCACGCCCTCAAATATGCTTTCTTTGCACATGCCGAAATCTGCCAGTTTACAGTGGCCGTCTTTGTCCAGGAGAACGTTGTCCAGTTTTAGGTCCCTGGGAGGCAGAACAAACAGAAGAACACATCATGTTCTGCACAGCTTTCAGTACCACCACAAATTTCTATCTAGAGGAGGTAAAAATTGGTGAGAAGAATAACAGAGGATGTTTCTAATGTAAATATTTATAATGATTCTCATGTTCCTTTTACTTTTGTGTTTGCAGAGAAGCAAATTCTGTTTAAAGCAACTAAACAAAAATCTTCATCTTTTCAAAGTGCATCATCCTTGTGTGTGACTCAATTCTGTTAATTATTTACTTGTATAAAAAATGCATGCAGCTTTTCCATAAAGCCTTTAGAAATAATCTTTAAAGTTAAATCCGATGCATTTATGCAGTAATTCTATGAATGTGGTAATTGATACCTGAATTGATTTAGTCAGGTGTGTACAGCTCTGTCCCTAAAGACAAAGCCTTCCGGGGAAAATCTCCATCTTCATGTTCGTGCCAGCTGCTGCTTTGTCATCTGACCCGGAGATTAAACCTGGTAAGTGTGGGCTCCTGGGTTAAGCTCTAATCTGTGATCAGATGACCCAGCATTCATGCAAAACGTCGCTGTGCAGAGGAAGCTGCATGGATGAGGTTTAAAATAATGAAAGAAAACTAATTTTACTTCACAGAAGAGTACTTTTAAATTATTTTGTGTCAAAAGAGTCTGAGTCACTTCTATGAAGCGAGATGATAAATGCAGCAAAACAGCAGCTGAAAGGCTGACTGCTGATTAAGCACTCATTGGGTTGGATTAATCTGCTTTGCTCTTTTCTGCTTTAAGACGGTTGTGTAACGTTGATTCAGCCTCCCGTGGTGCACTTTCCTCTTTGTTTAACCGAGTGGCCAAAAGCAAGCAAGACCGACTCTCAGAGAGCCTGAGCTTAACAGAGGAGCGCACAAGGATCAGAATCTGGTGGTGACATTTATACCGGAGTTTAAACAGTAGGGCTGTTTGAGTTAGTGCTGGGTGATATGGAAAAAAAAGATTTCATCACGATAACCTTTTTCATATCAGTCGATATTGAAATATATATAACAAATCACTATTTTTATCAATATTTAACATTCCCTGGTACTATCTGAAGATATCAGGGGGTTATTTTTGATTTAAAGATTTATTTTTAAAAGTTGAAAAGGTCACCGGACATTATGCAACCGTTTCGGAAAGATTAAAGGAGGTTAGGCCTTCAATCTTTGATAAATCCATGCCAAACCCGATGTTTGATACTGACTTTTTTTTTTACTCCCTTTCTATTCTTAAAAATAAATTACGAATGACAGAAAAAATTCTTTAAAACTTGCTTTCTTTTCAGTCATCCCTTCTCGGAGTTGACCTGAATTCAAAGTCCAAATAAATACAAGTAGTAAAACAAGATCAAAGGCCTTGGGCGAGCTGACATCACTTTGAACTATGGAAACCAAAGGGGTGCATTGGTGAATTTCTTATTTTCTCGCTTTTCCAAAAATTCACACCACATACATACATACATAAACAGAAAATTCGATATAATCGATATATTGCCCAGCCCTAGTTTGAGTGTTCATCCAGATGGAGATGCATCTTCAATGCTTCTGTATCGCAGAGCAACACTGATCCTTCAACCCTTAACCTCGTTACACTGCCCTGGTGTCAACACTAATGAGAAGAAGGCTCTGACTAACAGCAGGGCAAAACATCGAGGCTTGCAAAAATGAAAATTTCCAGAGAGGAGCGAAGGAAGTGTTGACAAATGCTATGACGTACAAATGAAACTTTTTTTTTCCTTGGCTGTGCTGTAAAAACCTTATACAAGCAATTTTATTACTGTTATTAGCACTATTTTATAAAGTTTTTTTTATTATTGTTGAAGTTTACAGAGTTAATGAGGCGTTTCATCCAGTAAATCTGCACTAAGTGGTCTTCTGGGTAAATGTGAGTGCAGAAAACATCTTATATTAGTTTTTGGAGGGTTTACAGCAGTGGTGGACACAATGCACAAGACAATAAACTAGCCGATGGACTGATTATTAGAACAGAATGATTTAGATCAATTGTCCTTATGGCTATAATGACCATTATTAAATTTGGAAGAAAAACAGGATTAATCTCGCAAGCCTAGAAGAGCCATCCCAACTATGAAGTACGGAGGTGGCAGAATCATGTTGCCTGGGCGTTTTGCAGCAAGCAGGACTGGTGCATTTTCCAACACATTGTGAGATTATTAAAATATATGAACATTTAGAAAAAATATCTCAAGACCCCAGATAGGAAGTTAAAGCTTGGCCACAAAATAAGAAGATTAGATTAATATAAAGCAAATAAACCCACATAGATACAAATAATCAGCCCACAAGAACAGATTTGAATAAACGGCACACATTAAGGAGGCAGCAGCATGAGTTTCTTTCCAATCCCCAACCTGATGTACATGCTGTAATTTTACCTCCTTATTCCAAAGTAGTTGTGGGATGTGAGCTGTGTGTGGCCTGAAACAGTCCTGCTATGAGCTGCACACTGCCACAGGACACATGGTCAACTAAATATAGCTCTGAAGTTACTTTTCGCTCACATGATGGCCCCTTCCTTACCATCATGTACTGGCAGGAAGCCCACTGCTCTGCCATCCAACCTCCTTCAGGCAGAATTAAAAGGTCTCACATGTTATTATCTGAGGCTGGGATAGGAAGACAACCAGCTGGAACAAACAGCAAGCAAAACAAGACTCGACTTGTCTGCAATCATCAATAATAATTATGGCTTTTTTAAGGCTTCATTCTCCAAATCAATACTAATTTACCTTAAAACTGAGTTTGTGAAAACATTTATTTGAACCTTCAATAGTTATGAGGTCTTTTTCATGATTACGGAGCTTCACGACTTTAGGAAATAAAGTGATTGCGATATTTATTGTACAATATTGCAGTAATGACATCAGCTGCAATAAATCCACATTTTCCTCACTTCTCTCTGTCTCATCGGTCATTACAGGTCGTTAGATTCTCTTCATCTTGGATGCTCTCATCTGTGAGTATCTACAGCGGTGACACTCCGACAAGCTGGATATATTACCAGCATGCAAAGTAGGAGTGCATTAGACTTCAACTGCATTTTCAGTAAGTTATATGTGCAGTTATAAATGATGCCACATAAAATCCGGTCTCTTTGTAAACCACAATAATAGTTAGATACAATCTGATTACAAGCTAAACTTTTTTACACTTTGTTTTTTATCCAATGATATGATTACATGTTTGAGACCTAGAATATGAAAACAGCTCCGTTCAAGAGAAAGTTATGTCTACAGCAATTCTGGTCTGAATCTAAACAATGTGTTTAAAAAATATCCTTCAATATATCCCGAGTCCATTTCTGATTGGCTGATCAGCGCCTCATGACGACTCCTTCCCAGGAAGTGGTAGAGAGGTGCTGGGAATCTGACACTCAGAGAAACAGACAGAACCAGAGAGCCCAGCAAGAACCTTTGCCCAGCTAGATCATAGCTGGGCAACCATGTTGAAATTTGTTTGCAATTGAGGTTTTTCGCCATGTCCGCCTATTTTAGTGTAACGATTCCACTTTTCCCTCCACCTTAGACAACCAGCGTGATTTATGTTCAAATTAAATCTTGATTAACTGTTTTTTTTGGGATGATTATTTAGATAGGGATTAATATATGGAAATCATGTTATTTCTGCTGGATCCATGTTTTCAGTCAACACTGATGTGTCTCACCCTGTGTGCACAATAAAAATCTAATCATGGTTTGACCATTTCTATCTAGCTTCCAAGATAATAAAATTTAACATATGGGTATTATAGTTCTCATGGCAGGTGAACACCTCAGGTCTGAATACTTATTAACTGTTTTTACTGCTTCAAAGACTCTAATATCTTAATATTCATCTGGTAAGGGCATTCTCCCAGAAAACTTTGAGTAACTTTCTGTGCACATATACTGAACCTTTTCTAACATCTGTATGACTGAACCTTTTTTTTTTGTGGGCCTATATGCGAGTGTTTGGCTCAAACCTGTAAATGATGCCTTTGTTGTGCAGGAACATCAGGGCGGAGGTAATCTCCGCTGTGTAAAAACGAGCTCTGCCCTCCTCAAACTTCCTGGACTTCTGAATGTGGAACATGAGATCACCTCCGTTCACGAACTCCATGACGAAGAAGAGACGGTCCTGCCAATAAAAAAAAATAAGAAGCAAAATGAGAACATGACATTTACACAGCCGCACACCAGCTTTATTAAGGAAACCGGAGACCGTGGGCAGAAGGAGATATTGTTTCAAGCAGCAAATATGGCTGCTCCTCATAAATGTTACATTTCTGTTTTATAAATTTTTGTGCAGTCAACTGCAAATAAATCCAGATATGACCCATACATCTTTATTCCCTCACGCCAATGACTGACGCAATCTGCTGTGTGTCTTGAGATAATATCTGTTGTGAATTGGCGCTATATAAATAAACTGAATTGAATTGAAATTATTCACTCATTAGTGGTTGTGGCCAATGTGTTCATAAGCCTGGAGAGAAGAAAACCACTACAAGACGAAGAGGAAGTTACAGTAGTTTTGAGAAGTTGTCCTCATTTTAATACTTTACAACCACAAACATCAGCATATTTTATTGGGACTTTGTGTTTCAGATCAACAAAAGGTAAAGCATAACTAGAAAGTGGAAGGAAAATGATACAAGGTTCGTTATATTGTTTATTGATATAAATTAGAAAAGTGTTGCATGCATTAGGGTTCAATCCGCTTGTCTCTGATATCCCCCCCAAAAAATCAGATTGTGTTAAAGAGCATTAAAGAACAACCAGCATCACAGAGGCCACTGAACACATCAGTCTCTCAGAGCTGTTTTCAAGGCCTCATCTGAACATGGGGAGAGGATGGACCAACTGTAAACCTTCCAGGACATGACCGTCTACCTAAACTGTCAAGTCAGGCAATGAGGGCATTAATCAGAGAAATACCCAAGAGACCTACAGGAAAACCATTAGCTGTGCACCCCACGAGTCTGGCCTTTATAGAAGAGTAGCAAGCATAAAGCCATAAAAGGTCCTGTTTGCTACAAGCCATGTAGGAGACACAGTAACACTGATGGAAGAAGGTGCTCTGATTAGACAAGACCAGAAGAAAACCTTCCGACCTACATGATCACCATCAGAAGAAAACATAGTGGTGGCGGTGTCATACTGAGGGGATGAGAACTGGAAAGTGGTGAGTCAATAAAAACGTATTCCACGAATAACATTAATAATTCAACATCTGTGACTACTTTGTGTTGCTCTATCATATAAAATCAAACAAATGCATTTTAGTTTTGAGTTGACAAACTATGACAAATTTGAATGCTAAGAATACGTTTGCACAACACTGTAATTTTGCTTCGTTTTGTGTCAATAATAAGCTGTTTTAGAAAAACATGTGAACCCAGAAAATAAAGCATGAAGCATCTCCTACAATGTACCTCCCCGAAAAAGTTGCAAAAATGAGAGATTTTGCACAAAGTGCAGAATTAAAAACCAAAATACACCTGTGTATTACCGTCTCTAAAGACCTAACCACAAACCTGACTCATTTCCTGCACTTCTTTTTCCACAACAACAAGCACACATTTACGTATATAGCAGTCTAAAAATCAACATCTGCGATAATTCAACACCTTTTGCATCGGGTGATTTCACAACAACTGGTTCTGATGTGCAGCAGCGTCTGCGGTAATTACCAGGAACGAGCTGATATGGATAAAATGCTAGACAAACTGAAAAGAAGGTGGAGGAATAATCGTGCCGTCAGTTCAATTCTTCCTAGTAAAAAGTGGGTCAAGAATGATTGAATCTAAAGCAGATTAGGGTCATCCTGTGCCCCAGGAACAGCTCTGCTACTTCAGTCATTCTTTTAGACAGATGCCTGCAAATCTGCTGCCACCTGCTGACCAGCTGAAGAAATGCAGCCTAAACACTAAAAATATGGTATGATTTTACTGAGCCACAGCGACTGGAAGGCCTACATTCATTAGATGACTGTGAGACAGTCATTGCTGCCTGTTTTAGAAGTCATGTGGATTGCTGTAATTCTTTTTGTTTGTTCTGTAAACACGGTGGCGTCAGCAAACAGTACCGGCTCGCCTTCTGACAGGAAATAAAAAGGTGTAATTAAAACACGCCTGAGCTGGGAATCCCATATCGGATTTCTGTCTCTTTTAGGAACCAGTATAGAGTTTTATTTACATTTTTTAAACAAATGGGAGCAAAACATTATCATTGTGGCTTTGAACCTGAGGAATTTGTGCAAGTTTTATATTCTTTATTTATTTTTACATTTATAACTGCGGCAATAATAGTAACTATACGATTTTTGTTTAATTTGACAGAATTTTTTGCTGTTTTGTTTTTAAACAAAGCAGTCTTATTCTTTCAGGATTTGGCAAACAGAAATAATTTTGCTGGTCCTAACAGACGTAAAACAGAAAAAATAAAGAAAACAGAGAAAATTGTGTGTCTTTTTATGCCTAATGAAAAAAGGCTGGACTTACAACAGCGAGCTTAAAATTACTGAGTGTGGGGCAGGTTTGCTAGGTCTTCAAGCTACTAAATTTCCTCCTGATTTGATAAATTAGCATCTAAATCTCCACTTTTAAAAAATCAAAGCTGCAGTTTTTGCTCTCACCACTTCTTGTCTTGAAGTACTGATTCTTTCTTTCTATCTTTCTTTCTTTTGTTTTATGAAATTCAAATTTCATAAAACAAGGAAGTGTTTTGGTGCATAAGCTGCAACAGGGAAGCTGTTGCTCACACCCACAGGCTATTATTTTCTCTTACCAATCAGCAGTATCTCCATGTCACTGTATGATACTAGCCTGACAACCTAAGCTGAGGGACTACAAACATTTTTTTGACATGAGTTACATAACACTAACTCCCCAGAAGGCTGGATGAATCAGAATTATATGGAAATATATTTCAGCCAAAAATCCCGAGCGAGATTTTCAACCCTCACTTGCGCGTATTCAACAAGGCACGCACGTAATTGCTCATGCGCGTGCACGCATATTCAACAACACGCGAGTGTAGAATTCATCTCATGAGTATCCATGTGTTTTTCACCTCACACGCGCTCTACACGAAGCTTTCATACCCGCGTGAGGGTAAATCTTAGGAAAGGAAATTCTGCGCGAGCGAGTAAAAGACTTTTGACTGTTTGGAGGAGGAGCCTAAGGTCGGCACTGACCCTAATTGGTCTTTTGAAATCAGTTATGCCCACAGGATCAGTGATTTTTTTTCATAAGAGTTCACCAAACATCACATTACTTTTAGTATCCTACGAAAAGAAAAAAAAAACCCTCATATTGAATGTCATAATTTATATTCTGTTGTTAGTTTTTCATTCATAAATGTAAATTTCTCAAATGCAAACCTCTGTTTTATACCTTCCTGAAAGAACTGAAACTCTTCTTCTCCTTCACTTTCTTTAATGGAGAAAAGCCCTGCAATTGCTTGAAAGGATAAAATGAACTGCTTGTGGACTTTTTACTCCTAGCCCTTTTTAAAATGTATTTTTCATTTCATTTTATTTATTTACGTTTTTAGTTTTTCTTTTTTCTCTGCTTGAATGCTACACCAATGTACTTTTGCTATTTTCCTGGCTGTCTGGCATCACCAAAGTCATGTTTTCTTTGTTTGACAAATGCCATTTTCTTGTATTGTTAAACTGTGAAAAAAATATATAACTCTACTGATCCTGTGGGAGTTACTGATTTCAAATGACCAATTACACAGGGTCAATGCCAACCTTAGGCTTCTCCTCCAAACAGTCAAAAGTCTTTTACTCGCTCGCGCTGAATTTCCTTTCGAGGGCGCAGCCTCTCCTAAGATTTACCTTCACGCGGATATGAAAGCTCCGTGTAGAGCGCGTGTGAGGTGAAATCCACATGCGCGGGTTGTTGGATATGCGCGCATGAGCAATTACGTGCGTGCCTTGTTGAATACGCGCACGTGAGGGTTGAAATTCTCGCTCGGGATTTTTGACTGAAATATAATTCCATAGAATTAAAGCAGGAGGAAGATTCCCTCACAGAAGCTCTGAGATCATGTGTTCATGCTGCACTGACCGGTGTTTGGAAACAGCAGTAAAGTTGCGTGAGGTAGGGGTGACAGCTGGCCAGCGACAGCACCCGCTTCTCCGTCATGGTGCACTCGACATCGTCGTCCTGCAGGATGATGTCCTTCTTCAGGACCTTGATGGCGAAGACACGATCTTTACCATTTAGTTTCGCCAGCATCACCTGCAGACACAACATGCATGCCACATGGTTACAGTACACACCTGCAGCAGGTATATTCCTCAGCTGTCTTATCTGGGCAATCCATTTGATCTTCTTAGATTGCTGTTTACGGCAAGCAGCTTTGAGAGATTACAATTCATCTAAAGATTTAAAAAGACAATTCTTTCGAGCAAAATACCCATTTGTAATAACTGAGGTTCACAAGGGTTTGCGACTCCAGTCCTCGAGTGCCGCCCTCCAGCAACTTTTAGAGGCATCCCTGCTCTGACGCATTTGAATCAAAAGACTAAATTGCAATTGCAAGAAAAAGTATGTGAACCCGTTGGAATTATATGGATTTCTGCACAAATTGGTCATAAAATGTGATCTGATCTTCAACCAAGTCACAACAACAGACAATCACAGTCTGCTTAAACTAATTCCACACAAATAATTATATGTTTTCCTGTTTTTATTGAACACGCCATGTAAACATGCACAGTGCATGTGGAAAATGTATGTGAACCCTGGGATTTAATAACTGGTTGAACCTCCTTTGGCAGCAATAACTTCAACCAAACGTTTCCTGTAGTTGCAGATCAATTCTTGACCATTCCTCTTTACAGAACAGTTTCAGTCCAGTAATATTCTTAGGATGTCTGGTGTGAATCGCTTTCTTGAGGTCCTGCCCCAGCATCTCAGTCGGTTGAGGTCATGACTCTGACTGGGCCACTCCAGAAGGCGTATTTTCTTCTGTTGATTTACTTCTATGCTTTGCGTTGGTTGTCCTTTTGCATTACCCATCTTCTGTTGAGCTTTAGCTGGTGGACTGATGGACTTAGGTTCTACTGCAAAATCTCTTGATAAACTTGGGAATTAATTTTTCCTTCGATGATGGGAATCTGTCCAGATCCTGAGCAGCCCCAAACCATGATGCCCCCACCACCACACTTCACAATTTGGATGAGGTTTTGATGTTGGTGTGCTGTGCCTCTTATTCTCCACACGTAGTGTTGTGTGGTTCTTCCAAACAACTCACCTTTGGTTTCATCTGTCCACAGAATATTTTGCCAGTAGTGCTGTGGAACATCCAGGTGCTCTTTTGCAAACATTAAACGTGCAGCAATGTTTTTTTTGGACAACAGTGGCTTCCTACATGGTGTCCTCCCATGAACTCCGTTCTTGTTTAGTGTTTTACATATCGTAGATTAGCCAATGTTAGCATACACCAGAGATTTTTGTAAGTCTTTAGCTGACACTCTAGGATTCTTCTTCACCTCATGGAGCATTCTGCGCTGTGCTCCTACAGTCATCTTTACAGGATGGCCACTCTTAGGGAGAGTCCAAACAGTGCTGAACTTTCTCCATTTATAGACTATTCTTACCGTGAACTGATGAACCTCAAAGCTTTTGGAGATACCTTTATAACCCGTTCCAGCTTTATGCAACTCAACAATTCTTAGTCGTAGGTCTTCTGAGAGCTATTTTGTACGAGGCATCGTTCACATCAGGCAATGCTTCTTGAGAAAAGCAAACTCAAAACTGGTGTGTGTTTTTATAGGGCAGGGCAGCTTTCACCAACACCTCCAATCTCATCCCATTGATTGGACTCCAGTTGGCTGACTCCTGACTCCATTTAGCTCTTGGAGATGTAATTAGGGTCACATACATTTTCTACCTGCACTGTGCAGTGCATGATTACGTGGTGTGTTCAATAAAAACATAAAATTATTTGTGTGGTATTAGTTTAAGCAGACTGTGATTGTTGATTGTTGTGACTTGGATGAAGATCAGATCACAGTTTGTGACCAATTTGTGCAGAAATCCATATAATTCCAAAGGGTTCACATACTTTTTCTTGCAACTGTACCTGCCAGACATTTCAGGAAGTTTTGCAAAAGCCTGGTCATGAACCATTCAATTGCTTCAGGTGTGTTGGAGCAGGGATGCATTCAAAGGTTGCAGGAAAGCGACACTCCAGGACTGGAGTTGCAGACCCCTGCTTTAAAAACAGATATCTGCAAACAAAGCATGAATAAGAAAAGAACAACTACAGCATGTTTTCTGCTTCCTGGGTGTAGTCTAAATAGCATTGAACAATCATATTTGATGAGACTTTAGTGCGAACTTTAAAGCAACTGCAGCGCTAACTCCAGCAATTCTGTGGAGCCTTGAAATATGCACTTAGCACGCATACTGGCTACACTCTACTTACTGCAAAAAAAATAAATAATAATGTCGTTATGGGCAATAAAAGAAGTTTGGTGTTCGTGGAAGAACAAGATTCCATTTATATCTGTGAAAAGAAACTTGTTCCATCTTAAAAATGGAAAAATCTCCATCAGATTTTCCATAATCCCGTTATCATTCCAAGTCATTCCCACCTTGCCAAAGCTGCCCTTGCCAAGGACTTGAAGGAAAGTGAAGTCTGAAATTCCTAGTCGAGGAGTCTCCGGTTGGACCTCTGTGATCGTGCTCTCTCTCCTCTCAGATGGCGGCCTCCTCATCTCTTTAACCTATAGGAAAAAATCTACATGTTTACAGGTCCTTCTTTATGCAAAAAAATGTTTTACAGCAATGTGAAAATCAGAAGTCTTTATACCATGGTGTTTCGTTTGGAGAGTCCTCCAGCCTGCAGACCCATCTCTGCAAGCTTATTGGCCAGCTCCACGCTGTTGACCCCGCAGTTCGGGGCGACGTTGCCTTTGCAGCGGATGTGAACATTCATTTTACAGACTGAAAAAAAGGGGGACAAAAGAGAGAAATTAGACAAACCCCTGGATAAAAAGCGCAATCAGAAGCAAGGTTTAGCCATTGGCTCCTACTTTTGCAGTGCAGGCCCTGTCGAACTATTCCCCACAGCAGCGAACCACAGTGGTCACAGAAGGTGGGAGATTTGTAGTTGTGGATGTTGAACTTGTGAGGGACGTTGATGCTGAAACCTTGAGTTACATCCTGCAAGGAAGCAAGCGAGACTATAAATTAACCAGCACAGGTTCAAAGAGTTATTTAAATACATAAAAGACATACAGTCAGGCGCCTTGCAGGTAATTTAGCAGAAATACTTAGTCATTGTGACCTTGAGGAGAGCAATATGCGCCAATGCTTCAACTTTCTGTCTCAAGTCTTGAGGTTTTGTTTCAAAACTTCCACAACATGTTCTTTCCTCGCAATCCCATCTATTATGTGAGTTGAACCAGTTCCTCCTGCAGCAAATCATCCACTCAACATGATGCTGCCACCCCCATGCTTCACAGTTGGGATGATGTTCTCAGGCTTGCCAGATTCCCCATTTTTCCTTCAAATGTATTGATAATCACGGCAAAACAAAAACATTTTTGTTTCTTCAGAGCACAAGAAATTTCTCCTAAAATAAAGGTAATTTATTTTTTGGGCTACATCTGCAAAAAAGTTTTTTTCTACGTTACATTTGGAGTAATGGCTTCTTCCTTGCAGAGTGGCTTTTCAGCCCATATTGGTTTAGCCCTTGTTTTACTGTGGATAATGAGTCTCTTATCAGCGTTAGCTAGCATCTCCACAAGGTCTTTTGATTGTGTTCTGAGGTCGATACACAGAGCACACAACAACACGTCACAGAACCCGTCGCCATCGATAACGTTATAATAGCATGGACATAAAAGCATTTTTTCAAAGGTTTTTTGGGTCTGAGTGGCCTTTATTGAAAGTGGACAGAGTTTTTGAAGGGGGATAGAGGTGGGGGAAGACATGCGGCAAAGGTCACCCAGGACGGGACTCGAACCGGGGATAGCCGCGTCGAGGACTGAAGCCTCTGCACATGGGGCGCCCGCTCTAACCACTGCGCAACGCAACGCCCCCATAAAAGCATTTAATCAGATAGACATGGCACCTACAAGGATCTGAAAAGTGAACCAGACTTAAGGAGGTCCATGTTTTCTGATATCTTTTTTATTTATTTTTTACACAATGTCACACAAGGAAGCAGTGTGTTTGATGTGTCGGCTTAAAATACGTCCGCAGTTGTGCCACCAATTAACACCAGTGGTTAACATGACCTCCTTGGTGGGTTGACTGAGCTGCCTTGGCGGAGGTCTGTGCTATCCGAGTGCTTTTCTAGTTGGTAATGATATCATCATTTTGGATTTTTTAGATGTTTTTTTAAGGCATAGTAATTTTATTGTATACAATATTTTGATTCTGAAGAAAGTTATAAACTATTCAGTAGATAAATCTCTCAATAAAGCAAATTATTGCTGATCCTAACTGACCTAAAAACAGGAAATGTTTAGTCCTACTTAATGTAGTAGAAAATATATATTTTTAGCGGTGTATATAGATATCTGGTTGCAGTTGTATTTGGCCCCCCTGGTAAAAATGCTTAAAATGTCTTTAAGACTGGACTCATTTCTGGGTATGGTGCCGGTTTGCTTGGTCTTCAGGCCACTGCTCTCAGACAACATTTCTCCTTACTTCCTCCTCCACTTTTGATAAATCACCATCTAAATCTCCACTTTTCATACTCTAAGCAGAAGACTTTGCTATCATTACTTCCATTCAAGAATGGCCCTGGTGTTATGCAAAGTTAGGTGTTATATAACATCAACATCTTTCAGCAACTTCTGCCTTGTGCTCTGTTTCTTTCTTTCCATCATTAAAAAAATATTACTTTAGCTTGAACATGCAAATGAGCGGAACTATTCTGATCTACAAGCCCGACCAGACCCTGAAAAGGAAGAACTGTGAAAATATATTTTTTAAATTCCCTATATCTGGATCTCAAATGAGGTTAAGATCAAGCTTTTTGCTGTAAGTGGGAGGGTATTTCTCTCTTTGCTTCATTTGCTCAGAATAAACCAAAACAAGAGAAGCTTCTGCTGTTAAATGCTGATTACTGATGGGTGTATTTGAGAGAGGAAAATACACCAGAAGTTAATGTGGGAAAGTTTAGTGAAGTGCGCCGTTCTGGCTCAGTGGTCAACATAGACAGAAACAGGAAGCTGTAAGGGCGGCTGATAACAGCAGGTGCTCAGTGGGTGAACTTACATGTGTGGGACTGGGATGCTAATTTAGGACATTTTGTAATAGTTCAAAAAGTTTTTTTTTCAAATGAAGAAAAAGAAAGAAAGAAAGCCTGAAACCTTCAGAAGACCTAATGGTTGTCTCACAGATCAGATCAGGACGTTACCTGCTCTTTGGTTGATCTCTTCATGCGTGGACACACAGTTACAACCAGCTGGTGGCATCGTTTATGAACTACACACGTACACACTGAAAAACACACACAAGGTTACAGTCATATCTGCTGTGTGGATGATCAAACACAGTGTGGCAAGAGGAAGGCAAGCCTGCGCACCTTGACACTGGTAACCTTGTTTTCCAAAGACACCCCTGCAACAGAGGAGAGGAAACGGTTAGATCTTCTCCAGAACGATGATGTGGGACAGCATCGATTCAGTTCGGCTGGTCGCTCTCACCAGATGAACTCCTTGCAGTGGAAACAGAAGGTGGGCTGACGGAGGAATGTGGACATGAACTTGTGCCCGTTGACCTGGTGGATCCTTCGCCTCACGGCGCCCTGCCGCGTCCTTGTAAACTGCTTGTGGGTGTTCTCTTTTGTCACTGCGATATCTGCGACGAGGCCAGAAGAAAAGTTTGGGATCAAATGATTCTTAGTAGTTCTTTTGTGTGAAACGAGTTAACGCACAGAGATAGAAACAGGTTCATCTGTAGTTCAGTCAGGCAGTTCTGCTTTGCGTTATGCTGGTTTGGATTTAGGATTGTTCAAAAGAGAGCTAACCATGCACCAGCTTCAGGAGCTGAGACCAGAGCCAGTCCTAAGTTATATAAGGCCCTAAGGAGATAATGTGGAGCCCCAACAGACACCAAAGCACCACTAAACTTACATTTATACCATCCATGTTAGATTGTTTTCATATTGTTATTATTTTTGCATCCTACATTTTACACAATTTGTGTAACAGTTATTAATAAGCCAATGATGAAATAGACTGACTGTATTTAAAACAGGGGTGCACCGATCCGATATTAGGATCAGATATCGGCCGCGATACTGACAAAATAGATGGATCGGAAAAATGAACAGATCCACTGGCCAATCCAGGTTTTTTTTGTGTTTTTTTTGTCGCAGCAGAACGCATTTCATGCGTCAGCTTCAGGTGTGTCGCATGCTAGAAGCAACATGGAGCGAGCCAGAGGATCGGCTGTGTGGAGATATTTCACGCTTGCCACGCCAACTAGTTTGTCGGCTGTTTGCAATGTCTGCAAAGTAAATATTTTGAGGGGAGGTGGTATTACTGCAAGTACAATACTACCACTTTAATCAACACATCCAGAAACACTATGCTAAGGAGCGCGCTGAATTCCTGCACCTCAGCAAAACAAAAGGAGCGGGGTCAAAAAGGAAAAAAGCGGTATTAGTTATGTTTAGTTAGCAAAGTCTGGTACCTTTAGTCTCTTCAAGTAAGGTATAAGGTGGAGGGTATACAGTTTATTATTAATTCAACAATAGTATCGGATCGGTATCGGGTATCGACAGATACACAAAGCCCAGGCATCGGCATCGGTATCGGGACTGAAAAAGTGGGATTGGTGCACCTCTAATTTAAAATGCCACACTTTTTCAGAGGAAAATGGCAACATTTTTACACAATTACGATAAAATTTTCAACATTTCAGTACAAAACATTTACCTATAGTTTTTTGCTTTTGATTCCCTTCTATTCTAAATAGGGCATGTTTACTGGGAACAAGGGTGTGGAATACACAGTGTCTCAGCATGCCGTGACAAGGTAAGTCACTTTTCCATATTATTTATGTATGTTTTCTATATTTAAGGATCAGCTGGTCACCTGGAAGTGAAATTTTGTTTGAGTACAGCCAAGTTTTTAAAAGTTTCTGCAAACAAACCGGTTTGCTTTTCAACCCCCAAGATCCTAGTTAGGGCCACATTATTAGGTGGTTATAATCGTCACATATAATTAATCTCTGATCCTCCACCCTGCTTTTATTCAATGTTTTTGTAAAAAATTGCATGGCATGGAGGCAGTTTAACCACACAAATCCTATTTATCCCGGTTGCCCGAATATCATTATCTGAACTTATTTACATCATTTTAAACACCAAGCAGTGACTGTGAATGCTTCCTGATCATAACTGGAACAGCAGTGCACTGACCAACCTAGACTCAAAATAAACTGCAGGAAGATAAGAGATAGTTAGCTGGTGTTGTTCTTAAGCAAATACAACTTTGTATTACTGCTGAAGCATTGTCTAAACTCCAGTTTTAAAGATGTCGCTCTCAGCGTTTCGATAGGCTGCAGCTCCCAAAAAACCTCCTTCCAGGTCATAACAGAAGTTGTTCTTTCATCTGGTTTCCTTTGGTTTCATTTTTGATGCCCTCATGTTCTGAATATGGACACCAGCCCCCAGCGACGCTGCAGGGATTGGGCGACTACAGAATTATTATTATTTTTTGTCTAATCAATGAAATGAAGCATTTTTTATTGTTGAATAAGTTCAGCAGCAAATGATTATAAACTCGCTGACCGTTTAACTGTACAATTTTACCTGTTTGACATGGATCACCTGGACAGGGAATCAAAGTATCATCACCTGGTTCTAAAGAGTGAAGGGTTTTAGGCAAAACACCACGTAAAGCATTGTGAGGTGAAATAAACTGTAAATACGTCTGTATAATGTTTGAGTTGTGTGGTTTCTTTTAACATTTACAATTCTTGCATTCAGCACGGAGTCGAATAAGTATGGCAGAGTGTCATGAGAGATAAAAACCACATGAGCTATGGAAACTTGCGTGCGTAGCCCACACTCTGTCCCGCCAATAAAAGCTGTGATACTTTCAAGAAGGGTGTTAATTTTAGCATAAGTAGAACTTCCATACATGCAACATTTTTATATCTGGGGGAAAAAAGCTGCAAAAGTTGTTTCAAGCCTTATTGGAACTGGGGATTTTTCTATGTGTACTGTCCAGAGAATCTAGGCTTTATAAAAAATTTAAAAAAAGGAACTGAGCATCTGACGGTTCAATAAGAAAATAATATTGCGTGATTTAATTTTTTTTATCTTTGGTGAATTAATCAGTTCAACTTGTTCTTGTTCTTTGTGCAAATCAAATGTTGGACCATTACCAAATATAAACTGTTCCCCAGAAACGGAGGGGGGGGTTCTCTTTCGATTGTTCTGCTACATTTCTTTTAGCCGAAGCCTTTTCCATCTCCACTGCAACATCTCTGTTTGCATCCTCAGCTCTGATAAACCTACAATGTGTCCCTGCACGCAGCGATGTCTTTCACTGGATCAAGAACCCTGGTATGGTTAAAATGCAACGAGATTTAAAGGTCAGTCCTCTGCTTCAGCAGTAAAATCTTTTTCATGTATGTGTACTGTTCAAATTCGGGCACATTTAACAATCTGCACTGAAACTAAAGGAGTGTCTAAACGTTTACTTTATTAGCTATTGATGTGGTGACCAAATTGCTCTTCATAGCAAAGCCTGATTAGTTTTAAGCTGCAGTTTGAGCAACTTTGACTTTAGCCGCAAGTTTTTTTTTCTCTCGAAACAAATCAGAAGTTTCCAAAACCATTCTTTTAAAAGGAGCTTTCCAACAGCTGAGCGCAAAGCTTTTATTTTACAAGAGCTTAACTTTGAAAAAAAAAAAAAAAAGGAAATTTCTCAATAATTATTTGAAGAGTTTGTCTGGCTTGCTGTTATTTACCACAGAGAGACCAAATTCTTTGCAAACATTTCAAGTTCCTTTAAGGTTTGCTTTCAATCAGCCACACTTTCTTGTAATCTTCAAGTGATCTTAAACAACAGGAATTCTGGAGGTATTTTTAAATGTTGGCTGTTTTTTCAGACATTTCTAGAGTATTTCTTGACCATTTTCAGCTCCTTAACTCTGCCCCAAGAATAATTTAGACCCATGTTAAACTGCCACTTTATTCTCTCACTGTTCAATACATAAGATCAATGGAAGAATGATGCATCTCTCAGGTCCTGCATCAGATTTTGGGTGGATTTCTATATGTTACTTTGGGTATTAGCTCGGAGTCCCGATCGAGGCATTTTCTAAATTGTCTTGTCGTCGACTAGTTTTGCTGATCAAATGAATCTGGGATTTCGCCAGTGATCTAAATGTTTTTCACCCTCTACAATGGCATTTGCTATGAGAGAGAGACTGTATTGGCTGCTGCAGCTCAAAATTCAAATTTAGCCCCCAATCCTCTGATAACCCTAAATAAAATCCAGTAGATCCTGTTATTTAATACAATTCACCTGTGTGTTATGGAATCTTATAAATCTAGCTTTTCTGGGAAGATCTCAGAGGTTTCTTAGAGAAAACAGTTAACAAACAGCATCATGAAGACCAACGAAGAGATATTTGTGTAGAATTTTAGAGCAGGGTTGGGTATTTTAATCTTAGCCAAGAGGGCTATGGTAGCACATGGTAACTCTGGAAGATACGCAGAGCTCCACAGCTCAGGTGCGAGAATCCGTCGACAGGACAACTATAGCTAATGTACTCAACAAAGCTGGTCTTTGTGGAAGAGTTGCAAGAAGGACCTCGTGGATTAATGGCAACCAACCGCTGGTAGAGACATACCCTAAAGACCTGGGGTCTCATTTATAAACGTTGCGTACGCACAAAACGGGGCCTGAAACTGGCGTACGCCACTTTCAAAGCAAAAGTTGTGATTTGTAAAAACAGACTTGACGGGAAAATGTGCGCACCTGTACGCCAACTCTGACCCGTGCGTACGGACATTTTGGAGACGGGAGGAATCGACGACGCAGTTGGTGACGTGGTGAACTGCAGCCAGACTGCATATTACTCCTCTCACACATATCATTTCACCTCACACCAAACATTAATTATGGATTCATGTTATTATAAACATCCAAACCAGCAATGATATCTATATTGTAGCTTTGCAGTGAGCTATAGCTCTTCTAAAAACATTTTTCAATATTAAAATAAATACATAAACTTTATCTCAAAACCTTAAAGTCAGATAAAAGGGCCAGGACTGTATGCCAATTAATAAATTGAATCATCTGTACCATATATCATTGATTGGCACGTTCATTGTGCCAAGGAAGGAAGCAATCTTCAAGCAGTCTTATTGCTTCCAATAGAAATACCCCAACTACTTTCAAGCGTAATATTTGAGATGGATGCACTGGCGTTGCTAGAAGATTTTGCAAATGGAAGAATTAGGAGAGAACACGTGTTCAGGGATCATGCGGACCTCCTTGCCCATGATGAGGACTGGCTAATAAGCAGATTCAGATTCCCTAGAGCTGTGCTCTTGGATCTCTGGGCTGAATTGGGCCCGGTTTTGGAGAGACCGTCCAGGCGGAACCGTGCCATTCCGGTCCAGCTGCAAGTGCTCACTACTCTGGGATTTCTTGCAACTGGTTGTTACCAGCGGGAATTAGCCGACAGGTATGTGTCTGAGTGACATGATTCTTACTATTCTGCCCAAAGTCCCTTTTTGAAATAATGCCTTCAAATATGTTATATTTATTTACTAGGTCTGGGATTTCACAGCCGTCCCTGAGCGCAATGATGCCTGCAGTCTTGGATGGGATCATTAAAATGAGCAGGCGATACATCACGTTTCCATATACTGTGGGGGAGCAGGCCGAAATTAAGATGCAATTTGCAGCAATGTCCGGTTTCCCAAACATAATCGGTGCATTTGACTGCACCCATATTGCTATAAGGGCCCCGTCCGAGGATGAATTTGTTTTCGTCAATCGGAAACATGTACACAGTATTAATGTGCAAATCATATGTGATTCACACATGATGATCACTAAGATGGTGGCACGATGGCCTGGGTCAACACACGACTCCTTTATCAGCATGAGAACCCCGACCCACATCCGCCTCCTCCTCGACAGGAAGCCTTCACCCAGAGAGCAAGGATCCGCCAGGATGTAATGCGGCGTTTGAGATAACAACGACAAGGTTCATTTATTAAACATTTTTATTGTATCATTTGAGGTACCAATGGCTGTCACTATGTCGCACAGCACACTCTTTATTTCCTTTAACTCGTTTGTCACAGAATTGATGGCGCTGATGGTGTCTCTCTGTGTCTGCATCACAGCTTCAGTCAGAACCCGACCACTGCTGGATGCACCACGGGCACCGGCAGCACTGGTGCTGGGGGCAGCCGGACGCTGGGCAACCTCATCTTCCTCAGCCTCCTCATCCTTGCCACCTACCGACTGTGGAAGAGCTGAAAAGACACGGGATATTAGTCTGTCTCCTTAAAATATGCTCAAATTTGTTAACGTAGCCACGTAATAAAATATATACAAAAGGTGCTTTACCGGGTTCATCTGTCGTTTCTGCCAGGTCGGTGTCACCCTCCTTCTCTGACACAATACCGTACACGCTTGATGTTCCCATGATAGTTGCCATCTTCCTGTCCAGTGGTGTCAGCTCGGGTGTACACGTACCCCCTCCAGTAGCAGAACCACTCTGGCGATGGGAGGCAAGTTTTTTTTTTGCCTCGACTTTGAGGTCCAACCACTTTTTTTTTATTTTGGGTACCGTCCTGTCAGTTGCACTGACAGTCTGCACTGCAGACGCCACATGCTGCCACTCGCAGTTCTTCCTTTTATTTGTGACACCACTGCTGTGTCCACCAAATAAAATGTCTCTTCTAGCCTCCACTTCACCCACTAGCACTTCAATCTCCATCTCCGTAAAGTTTCTCTTCTTGGTTTTTTTTTGTTGTTGCCATATTTCCCCTCTTCTTCATATGCATCAATATTCATGTCCTGCTTTGCATTGACCTTTTATAGCCAGATTTGGGCGTGTTCAGGGCGGGATATGAGCCAAATTCACGTGAGCAAACTTCCAAGAAGACTGTGATTTATAAAGGGGAAATTGCTTACACCTGTGCGTAGGCATGGTTTTATAAATCAGAAATCTTTTTGGCGTACGCAAACTTTTTGTTTTGGTCGTACGCACACTTTTAGTAGGGATTCTACGCAATGTTTTATAAATGAGACCCCTGAACCTGTCATTACAGTGAAAAGAGCTTTTACAGAGTATTTACTCAGGGTGGATGAATACAAATGCATCCTGAAGTTATTTTTTTTATACTATATTGAAACATGCATCCATCATTTTTTCCTCTACTTTACATTCACACACTACTTTGTGTTGTTCTATCACAAAACAATTGCAATAAAACACACTTAAGTTTGTAGTTGTAACAAGAGAAAATATATAAAAGCACCTATGTGTGAATACTTTTGCAAGACACTGTACGAAGTAAAACAACTTTTTCTGGAAATTGTAACCACATTCGATTAAATAGGGGGCGAATTATAAAGGCATATCAAAACAGAGAGTAAAAATGCTAATGTTAGCCTAGCTCTGCAGCAAAACTTCTCCACATTAAAACCTAATCAGGGAAAGAAAGACGGGAGCTTACTGCAGATTGTAGCTAAATGTCCACAAAATGTAAATTTTAAAAATTAAAGCTCTAGTTGGGGGAAAAGATGCACTTGAAGTGTGTTTGTTTACTGCATTTTAAAGCTGCTGAATTTTCAAGCAAATACATGTTGTAGATATAACGTAGTATCAGACTGGGACTGAGCATCGGTAATTGCTAGTGCGGACAAAAAAATAAAATAAAAACACTGATCAAGACATCCCTAGAAAGATACACCTTATTTACAGTAAATTGCAATATTTAGGCCTGACTCTTCTTTCGTCTCCCACTTCTTCAGTTTCCTAACACACTCCACAATATGTTAATAAGTTAGAGTCAGATACATGTAGTGGAGAGAAAATAAATGAAAAATAATCAAAAGTCAAAAGAAAAACAACATAAGACCTTTAAAGTTGGTTGAAGGAAGACAGTCTGGTTTCTGGGAAGCCTATTATTTTTAAAACTGATATTTTTGTGGCTGACAACTTTTTTTCTGAGTGTATTTAAGACACTAGATTTCTGATGAAAAAATAAATATATATAAAAAAAAATTTTTTAGTTCAAACCAGTCAAACAGAGGAAGAAGCTTTGTTCAGTAAGTATGAAATATTAACACAAAAAACATGGTGCAGCTGATCGGTTCAGCATATAGCCTCAACTTCTCCTTTATCAGGCCGACAAGTCACTTTCCACCCGTCTGATATAAACCGCCCTTTCATGATGATCAAGCCAATTCAGTTTGTGTGCAAGCGCTTCGAAGCGCTGTGACAAATTAGCTGACGCATACCAGCCTGTTAACAGAGAGATATAGTGGTATGCATGCATGCAGATGCCCTCTGGGATGTCAGAAATAAGACCTAAGGGTGTCATCCTACCATCGGTGAACGATCCAGTGAGCGTAATCAGGACGTAGACCTTGCCCTCTGGTTCCAAGTCCATCTGCAGACACATAAACACAACATTTTGTTATTTATGAACACTCAAACAGGAAGTGAAAAGACAAAATACATGTCTGGCCTGATTACAGAAGGGTTTGTTATCAAAATCTATTTAATGCACAACAGATTGCTTCAGAAATGTGAGTCAATCGGTTACAGTAACAGAGGCAGCATGTTTGATGTTATCTGTTCTCAGGATCCTGAAGACGTAGCTCAGTCACAGCATAGCTTTCATTCCTTTCAGTCTACATAACATCGAAAGAATGTGAGAGCCTTTACAGGAAGGCGGCTGGACGGGTCCGGCCGGTCGGGTCGCAGGGATCTCGTGTGCGGCCGCAGCTGGAAGCTTAAACAATACAGACACGGACATCTTATTAAAGGTTGGATGAAGACCGGCAAGCCGGCGTGTGGGTGAAATGATACTTCCTGCAGAAACTACTGCGTGGAAACTTGGGTCATTGTGTGCTTGAAGCAGGATCTATTTATGTTTGATACACCCTTCCTGGAAAAACCTGACGGGGCACAAACAGAGACATGTGGAGCATGAAAGCAACAAACAGGCTGACTCACTGAATGTAGAAACATGCTTAGCGGAGATGTTTTCACTTCGGTTTAAAGATCTCTGCTCCTGTTTTCAGTCACAATCTGAGTGTCAGTCTGAAGTCTAGACAGAGAAACATCCGCTGAGGGACTTACACCTTTAACAGGGTCAGCCATGCTGCAGGTCGCTTTCTGGACCTGCCCTCCTCTCGTAGGCACATTTGGGATGTATATCATGCCCTGCCCTGAGTAATGAGCTGAGGCCAGATTCCTGCTTTGTTTTTATCGCCCTCTGAATTCACACAGCCTAAAGGAGGAAAAAGACTTTGGACTACATGGCGCAAGCAAATTAAAACATCTAACAAAGCAAACAAAGAATAACCTGCTACTGTGCAAAAAATGAATCAACCCCTTGCTAAATCATGAATTTACTGTGATATACATGATTTTGGGAGAGCTGAGTTAAGTTTAACCAGCCAAACCCAGACTTGATAACAGCTAGAGCCTCAGAATCAAGAAATCAATTAAATCACTGTCTGACAACACAAAGTAGACAGAAAGACCTCAAAGTAAAACATCATGCCCCGAACTAAAGACATACAAGATGAGGAAAAGAGGCATTGACATCAGTAGGGATGTGTATTGGCAAGAATCTGGTCATACGATATCTATCACAATACAAGGGGGGACACACGATATATTGCAATACTATGAGTAAGACTATATATTGTGATTTTTATAACTTAATTTAACTGCAGATAAAGTGTCACAGCATTCTAAACACTTCAACCTGTTTCATACTTTAACGCATCCAATTTTATTATGAGATCTAGTTGATCCACTGGAACGAAGAAGGTAAAAACAGCCACCAACTAGCGGTCGTACGTTTAATTTTACTACAAAATTTACCATTCAAATTCTAAATAATTAAATAAAATCGATACACTGCTGTTGAATATCGATACAATATCGTGACATAGAATATCGCGATATATTGGTGTGTCGATATTTTCTTACATCCCTATTTATCAGTCTGGAAATGAGTACAGAGCCGTTTCTACAGCTTTGGGACTCCAGAGAACCACAAATGGAGAAAACATGGAGCAGCAGAGAACCTTCTCAGGATCTGCCAACTGAAGAAAATGTGGTGGTAGTGGGATGGTCTGGGATTACTTTGCTGCTTCAGGACCGGGACGGCTTTCTTTACTCAATGGCCATGACTTCTGCTCCTGAAGGAGGCCTTAAGCTCAGACAACATGAAGGTTTTAGTGTGGCCTAGTCAAAGCACAGAAATAAATTTGACTGCGATGACTGTGCTGACAAACTGACTGGATTTGTAACTTAAAATGTTGTTTGGTTTCATCAAACAAGTGGGGTATAAAGGAAAAGTAAGAAAAAGCCAAATGTATTGTTTGACCAAGAAATGTGTTTGAAATGGTTAAAAGCCATTTAAATTTTGTAGAATAATTCAGTTAAAAATGGATAGTCTAAAAAATCTTTGGCTAAAAAATCTAAGATCTAGTAACTTGGCTAAAAAGTATGGAAACAGTTTGGGTAAAAATATGAGATCTATTCATTAACCTAAATAATAAACCAATTGAAGGTAAAAAAGTTATTTGGAGATACTTGGTTAAAATATACATTTTGAAAATTAAAATACCAACTGATTTGTTTTGGTAAAGCATATCTAGTTGTGTGGCTACAATGATATCGTAGAATAGTCCTTTATTATAGAAATACTGATTAAAAAATATATTGAATCTTTTACCGACTAATTTAGAATGTATTTGGGTAAAATGTGAATTTTGCTAAAATATACTGATTCTGATCATTTGATTTAAAATGGTGGTAATTTATTTTGGAAAACATTTGCTTAAAACCTTGAAACCTTGGGTTTTATAGTGGCAGTAATGTGTTTATCTGAGTTGAATGTGAATAATTCTGTTTAATTTGTCAACTGAAATAATAACTTGTATTTGTAATTTCTCTTTTGAGGTTTTTCACCTGTTTACTGTCCACCAAAGAACCTTAAATAAAAAACAATCAACTGTTCCCATGGCTGTTTATTGAGTGAAATCCAGTTAAGATCTTCATGTGGAGGGACTGTCCTTTCCAAGTGGGGAATTGCACAAGAAATCAGAGCTGAACTTGACAATGACTTTAAATAGGCTAGTGATACTATAATATTCTCCAACATGGCTGAATTAAAACAAATCTACATAAAAGAGAGGGTCAAAATTCATCCACAGCGACATAAAACATTTGTTGACAGCGGTTTTGTTTTAGGGAGTCATTTAAAAAAAAAAATTTTTTAAAGGAGGCAATATTTATTATTAATAAATAATTTGAAAGCCGCTTTTTGTATTTCCCCACATTATCTTTGTCTATTTTAAAAATGTGTTTCATTATCTGAGTTACAGCAAGACTTTTTCATAGCGCCGTAGTTTATTTAGCTTAGTTGTACAGAAAGCAAAATTTAGGATTTTATCCAACTCAACCAACTCTCTCTTAGCTGGTACTAATTAGTAGTTACCAAGGCAACTAGAAACGACACTGCTTCTTTTTCAGAGTTTAAAAGGTATGTCAGCACCTTTTTTCATTTAATTTTGGAGATATCTTTCTATATTTTTGTTGCTTTTTACCAGAGTTTCTATAATTTACTCACTGTAAAGCCCTTTGATGATCGGAAAATTGTCTTTAAATTTGCTATGTATAGAAATTCGTATTCATTGATTAATTTTTACCACATAATGAGGGCCATTTCCAAAAGATTTGACCCTCTTACTGTAAATTTCTAAATAAACTGGCGTAATTACTGTTGCTGATGGGGTTCAAACTGAAGTAAAAGGTAGAACATTTAAAACTGCATCACAGAGGAGGAAATCTTGAAGTTTTGAAACGGAGGAAGGTAGGTGGAAAATGATGAGGGGGTCGCTTTTAACCTACTTTCAGTTTCTTCACTGCTTCTTAACTCACGCCCACAAATACTGTATCGGGCAATCAATAGAGAGGGGGCGACACAATGTGAAGTGCGGAGGCGTTAAATAACTAAAGAAGTCAAAGATGTCAGAGTGGTGGAGTCATCTGCAGGCAGGAGGTGATGGAACCTGGCCTTTTGATCTAAAGGTCAGGAAAAAAATCGTATAAAGCATACAGCTGTGACCCCCAACGGTTTGTGAGCCTGAACAGAACGGCGTGCTCTGCACCGTGGGCATGGAGAAGGAGGGAAACATGATGTTTGGGAGCAGGAGAGGACAAGGAGCAAGTTGGACAAGAGCAAACAGAGACGAAGAGCGCTTGGCTGCGAGCCTCTGAGAAAATGATCAGCGAGTGGGGGGCGGGGGGGATGCGATAAACAGCAGAGTGGGCGTGTGGAGGCTTGCACCTCATATATGAAGAGAACCAGCCCAAGCGCTTTCGTCTGCAGAACAAAGCACCAAAAAAAGGCAGCCCATCATAGCTCAGATCTAGCAGATAGCAGCCTCAAGCCTGGGCCTTGAAGTGAGAAAGACTTTAGCCGACCAAGTTCCACTTTCACACCACTTCCTCACAAGCAGCAGGGTCTTAAAGCGCGCGATAAGTGCCATTTTCTGCTGAAAGTTTGCTCAGCTGGGTCACAAAGCGGCATGCATTTCGGATTTCTACACAAAATTCGTATTGTAAGAAATATGCATTTTTACTTTTTAACTATTTAAGAAGGAAAACATGTGGTTAAGTTTTTAAAATAGAATCTTTAGAGTTGAACCTCACAGGGGGGTCTTCCTGCTTTTCTTTCTAATGCATAATAGGCTACTCTGCAGCCTTTTTCTGGAAGCGTATCACTGATATTTTAAAAGGAAAAGTTGTAAATGTAAATTAGTTCTGCACGCAGGGAGCATTTTAGTGCTGCAGAGAGAGAATCGTGCAGCCGCTCCAGGCCTGAACTGGTTCACCTTACACTCCTACAATGGATTCAGGTCCTGGAGGGACGAGAGTGTGTCAAAACAGAGAAAATAAGGAGGGGAACTCGAGTCTAGAGAATTAAGTTTCAACAGGTGAGCGAGACTATTTTGGTTTTGGTCACCTTCCCCCTCCCCCCCTCCTGCACAGAAATAGATTCTTAGGCTTCAATGAACCAAATAGATTCATCTGAGAAACAAGGATTTGTGTGCAGAGTGAGAGGTGGGGGGGGGGCTGCTGCATGTCTGGACCATGTGCATGCTTATGCACTTTGCCACTCTTAAGCAGAGCTAACGCATGGGCCATCATGTGCGGTTTCACACTGTGTTGACGATTACAGTCAAAGCCTCTAAGCCAATAAATGGAAGACACGAAGGGCCGAGCGACGGCCTGAGACATAAAGGAGACACGTCCTTTGAAGAGCCTGACTTTTAATGGTAATTAGTTCTTCACTCAGAGACCTAGGGGACAGGGCAGCCCTGTTATGATTGCAGAGTGAAAGTTTCTCAGGGGGATGTGTAGTGAAGATCATCATTTAAGCGCGCCGATCTGCACTAAAGCAGCTTCAAGCAGCACTTAAAGCTCAAACAGGGAGACACACACACTGTCAGCTAAAATATTTCCACACACCCTTTCATTTTGGGACTAATAGCGTTATTTTAGCAGTAATTGTTGTTTTTTGCCATAATTTTAAGCCTGAAGCTTCAGCTAGGCTGCTGAATAGTGGGGCAACATACTTCAGGCCAGTACCAGTGTTCAAAATTAATATTGCAAAGGAAAGTTTGGAAAGCAATATTTGTCATCGGTTACATTATATTATGCATGACAATGAAGTGTTCAACCTCTCTGCAACTGATGGCCACACCTGAGGGAGACACTAAAGGTCACAGAGAGCGTTTGACGCATCATAACGATGAGAAACTCATCAGATTGTTGATTTATCACAACTGATATCGTAACTGCAATATTCAACAGTAACGTCGAATATTCACAACCTTCTCTGCTCCATCTCAAGGAGATTTGCTCAGTTGTCAGAATCGTTCCTAAAAACACCAATTTAAAAAAGTCCTCTTTAATTCTAGTTTTTAGCATCAGTAAGTGCTTCTCCTCATGGAGCTTAGCTGCATATACTGTCCTCGTTGCTTTGTTTATTATCTCTTTAGCTTGAACGGCTATTTGAAAAAAAAAAAAAAAACGGAACTGATACGTCTTACTAAAATGTGAACTTTTTTTTTTGCAGAACCTAGTTTGCATCTCTCAGCAGAGAGAGCACCAAATGTGCAATAGAGAAATAAAATAAAATAAAGCTACATTAAACTTCACTCCACAAGAAATGCTCAAAATGATAGGGGCCAGCAGCTGATTATTATAGTGAAAAACTAATTTAAGGTCATCTACTTGGTCACCTCTTGTGTTTCAGACCTAATAGAGGAGATTCAAAAATACGACCATCTTACGACTCTAAATAGTTTCTTATGGCTTCAGCTTTTCACATCCCAATTTAAGTCACTTAAAAAATGTACAGTATTTATGGAGAGAAACATGTTGGGTAGGTGAGGTCCTCTTTTTAAAATGATCCATGAGGAAAATGAGATGAAAAAATCCATCACAGATTGAACCAGAAAAACCTTCAAGGGCGCTGTTTCAGCTGCTACACCTGACACACTTTCTGTGTTCGACCGTGTCCATTCATTGAGTTGCTCGTGCTAATAACTTCGTGTTTTTCAACACAAATGTCCCATTAATTATGTCTTCGACCTACTAACAGAAAGCTGTGATTAACCAAAAATTGTTCATACCCCTGGCATATTTAAGATTAAAGTAATCTAATTGTACTAACAAATCTTCTCTGACTGGAAGTAATATTGACGTTTTGGAGCAGCCCAGTCCCGACTGGAATCCATCTGATAGGAAAATCTCTAAAAGATGAGAGGGATGGCAAGGAGGTGTTCCAGTCTCAAAGATTAGGAGCTCATCACCAAAGATGCATCTTCAAAGTACCAGTGGAAACATGTAAAAAGAAAGGGCTGACTACTTAACTGCCAATACTGATTTTTAAATGTAAATACACTGATAATCCTTTAATATTGTTTAATTATCTTTTTAGATATGCCAAAAAATAAACTTGGCTAAATAAAAATGTTAAATCTAAGTTCGTTTCCTGGAGAGTGTCACCAGGAGCTACTGCTGCCTTTATCTTTTTGTGCTCAGATCTTCTTTCCTATAGAAAGGACCCATGGACCAGGGTTTCATCGCTACCTGATTTACGCCATGTACACACGTAGCCAGGGTTTGTTTTTTTAAACAAATACTCTCACCAGCTCGTTTAAAAAAAAAAAAAACTTTAAAAAAAAACTTCGTCCACACCTAACCGCATAAGCACGTTCTCAAGCACATTCATGGACATGCCAAACCTGTAGGGGGCAGTAATTCCCCCAAATCCTATCCACTCAGAGTAACTTTCTATGTTCTAACTTCTACATAGCTTGTAAAAACAAGCAAGCAAAAAAAGCCTGGACAATCGATGATGCCAACACATCTCTGAGGGCATAAATGCTGTTTCTGAGTGTAAACACGGGTCACACAAATGACGTCGGAGCATTTTTGTCTTAGAAAGAAGCGTTGCGAAGCCTAAAACTCTGGTTATTTCTGTCCACACGCAAACGCTTGAAACGGAGAAAGCACAAATCTTCACTTTGGCCGGAGTTTTTAGAAAGAATCGTCTTTGGCGTTGTAAATCTACGTTTTCGTGTGGATGACAGGCCAAAGCCTAGAAAAATATATTTGTTTTGTGGGATACCCGGCTACGTGTTGACAAGGCATTAGTGTGGTTCTGTTGGAAGTCCCTTCAAGCTGAAAGGGAGTTCTTTCGTTCCACTGTTGCCACATGCTTGATTAGGAGGAGGGATTGCTGCAAACTCAACACTCAACTGATAGATAAGTGAATTAGACTGTATTTAGAAGCAAGCTGGAATATATCATTAACTCTACTCTACATAAAGCCAATAACAAGGTCAGCCTTCTATCACCTGAAGAACATCTCTAGGATTAAAGGACTGATGTCGCAACAGGACCTAGAAAAACTCATCCATGCTTTTATCTTTAGTCAAATTGATTACTGCAACAGTGTCCTCACAGGTTTGCCTAAAAAGTCAGTCAGACAGCTGCAGCTGATCCAGAACGCTGCTGCTCGTGTTCCTCACTAGAACCAGGAAAGTAAACCACATCACCCCAGTTCTAAAGTCTTTACACTGGCTCCTTGTAGCTCAGAGAATAGACTTCTAAATACTTTTACTAGTTTATAAATCATTGAATGGCTTAGCACCATAGTATGTTGAAGATCTGCTGTTACTATACTAACCCCCCAGACCACTCAGGTCCTCTAATTCCAGTCTACTCAACATCCCTAGAATTAGAACCAAACATGGAGAAGCAGCTTTCAGTTTCTATGCTCCTCTAATCTGGAACAAACTTCCAGAAAACTGCAAAGCTGCTGAAACACTGAGTTCTTTTAAATCACAACTAAAAACGTATGTTTAGAGCTGCATTTGAGTCATGTTTTAATGTAGGCCTATCATATGTTTTGTGTATGCTTCTTGCTTTATTGCTGTTTTTACTTTATATACTTGGTCTGTTTTTTAGTGCTATTTTTATTTTACCCCTTAATCACGTAAAGCACCTTGAATTACCTTGTTGTTGCCTTACTCTGTCTGTAAGACTGGTAATTCCGTAAATGTAAAGATGTAAATGGACCCGTTTTCCTTGTGCCTTAAGATGGATGACATTTGTTGTGAATTTGAATAACACTGGAGCTCCTTCCAACCTGCCAGATGTTTGCACTCACCCATCCCTCAAAGGTCTCTCCTGTGTTGGAGGGTTTGATCAGGTCCTCTAACTGGATGGTGCAGTTGGCCACAAAGTCATCATATCCGATCGGAGTGTCGTGGAAGACCGTCAGCTCAATCTGCTTGGCGTCGTTCACGGTGACGGAGAACTCCTCGTTGTAAGTGGGCATGTTGGTCTTCTGCTTGGTGTGGGTCTGTCCCACCTTGAAGTCGTCCACCTTCACCACTATGTAGGGGTCCAGAGTCTGGGGGGCCTTGTTGAAGATGACAGTGTGGCGCGTTGAGAAGGTCGTCGGTTTCAGGTCCAGCGCCTCGCCGATCCGCAGCTTCAGGTATCCGTTAAACTTCATTTTTAAAAACACCTCGAAAGTCTTTTTTTTTTTTTTTTTTTTTTGTAATGCAAAAAAAAATATTGTTTATATAAAAAAAAAAAAAGGAAAAGGGCGTTAAAAAAGTCACTTCATGTTAAAAGCCGGTGACTGTTAGAATAAAGTCCAAGTTGTCGGTGTTAGAGCCATCCTGTCAGACCAGTCTCTGCTCAGTGTGGGCACTGCAGGCTCCACCTGCGCCGCTTTCAGTAAATAGGAAGCTGCACACAAGCTGACAGGACCTTTTTTTTTTTTAATATATATATAGAACTTTATTGCATACAAACATTATACAATTACAAAAAACAGAAAACATACTCGAGGTGAGGGAGTATACATAAACGAATTGTTATAGATCAAATTCTTCACATAAAGCTTTCAGTCTCATTGCTTTTGAGTTAGTGCAAATTTTTTAAGAGTTCAAAAAACATTTTAGATAAGCCTTGGCACGAGTGTGGAATTTACCCAACAAAATTAGAAAGTTGATGACATCTTTTAATATTAGAAATACCAAATAAAACACATTTAACATCAAGTGAAACAAAGATATCCAGTTTTCTATTAAAAGTTTTAGTAAAGGAGCATTCCCCAAAAAAGATGGGTTAATGATTCATTTTCCAAGTGACAGAATGAGCAAAGAGGATCAAAATTTGCAACATGTTTAGCAAGTACTGAATTGACATCTGTGTACGATTTTAAGAGAAACCTCCCGAATTTTATTTGAGACAAAGTGTTTTCTGGGCAACAGCCATGTCATTTCCCAATCTATATCAGAAAATAGATCAAGCTGACAGGCGAGTTCCGCATAATGTCTGACAGACAGACAAGGGTTGCTCTGTCACATGGTCAGGCTTGTAGTTCTTACTCACACACAGGCGTGTGGTACTACAACAACCATGATGCACCACTGTGCTCCAGGCCGAAGATGAGGAAATTCACCTGCGGTTTGATGTTTGGGGAAAGCCCCCCCTCTGCTGGACAACAGGGGGTACTGTATACATTTTCTTTCTTTCTTTCTTTCTTTCTTTCTTTCTTTCTTTCTTTCTTTCTTTCTTTCTTTCTTTCTTTCTTTCTTTCTTTCTTTCTTTCTTTCTTTCTTTCTTTCTTTCTTTCTTTCTTTCTTTCTTTCTTTCTTTCTTTCTTTCTTTCTCAAGCAGCGTCAGAATTGTTATTTTGTTTTGCACATGGTGTTTTTTCATTTCAAAGGAAATATGTCATATTTGATTCTATTTATTTTTGACACGTTCCTTTAACTGATTTATTTATGTTTTGCGGTAACATCACCCTATCTATAATGTTTGTTGATTTCAGAGAAAACATGTCATATTTTATTTTATATTATTGTCTTTTTCCTTTAACCGATTCATTTATGTTGAAAGACCATCCTACTCTGGTGATTATATTACTATTTCTTTCATTTTTATATTATATCATATTATATTATATTCCAGTAGATGGCAATAAAGGCACATTAAATGTTTATAAGTATCCATAACATAAAACATATTTATAAACAATTTAGAGATTTATTGTATTTTGAACAATTTAAGAAAATACATGTTTCTAAACTATTGCATAGAAACAATATAATGCAAAATTATCATCAAATAAGTTGTAATTATTTTTAATGATAAGAAGACACGCTAATTAATGTCTAAGTAAATGATATCTGATTGAGTTATTAATGGGGGGTAACAAACAATTTTTTTTGTCTCTGCTGGGACACCCATAGGACAGATAAAACTGGAAGAAGCTGTGATGATTTGCTTCAATTGAAGGTATTTCATGAACAGAAGAAGCAGAAATACCTCATCAGTGTGTGAATCAACTGGCCGTCTGTCAGTTTCAGTATTTACCCAACTCAAAGCTTAGCTAACCACTCACCTCAGATGAGTTATAATCTGATATGGGTGTATTTTAGATTTCTGTGCATCTTTTCATCAAGGCAGCTCCAAGAAGCTTAAAGATTCTATAGTTTCTCTTTTCTTCTTTAAACACCACCCTCTCCTCTTTCTCCCCTCCGAGGGTCCTGTGCCTCCTCCATCCATAAATGCCACGATCAAAGTCTCCTCTTTATTGGTGTTAGACTTGACCTCTCACCCCTCTCTGCCAAATGCCAGCACCTCCCCTCCCTCTGCTCCAGCTGTTGTGAATAAAGAGCGGGGGTCCCTCTTCGTGCACAACCCTTGGATCCAGACTGCCTTGTAAACAACCTCTCAGACGTGACCTTACCGAGGGGAGAGGGTCGCGGCGACAAAGCGGGTGCAGTGCAGATTGCTTGTGAATAAACTCACGCCTATCAGCAGCAGCAAATTCTGTAGAACGTGACGGATTAGAATAAAAGACTCTACACCTAAAGTTTGTGCTGCAGATGACCTTTAGCATTTAGAATAGAACATGCTGTATGTGTTTACAATCATTGTGTGTATCACTTGCTCTCCAAGACCCTGAATTCAGTCTGATTCAATGGAAAGGTCTTAAAAGTTTCCTTCTTTAATTGAAGCTGTCCAGCAGAGGGCAGAAGGAGACCGTTTGATTCATCCACTTTCTCCTCACCTTTCACCCTTCTCCTCCTGTTGTTTACAGCACATTCACAATAAAACTACCTGGGAACAACCTACATGTTTTACTTCCACTCTGTCATGCTGTTTCTCTTCTGTCAGCCACTTTAGTGGCCTCTTGGCCTTTGTCACCCTGTCCTGATTCACAGCCAACTATGAAACCATCCAGCCTTTTCAGACATCAGCAGCACCAGACTGGAATTAACACAGACTTAAAGTAAAAGTAATCACACCCTTCTCTACCAGCTTTAGAAACTAAAATTTTGCTCATCCTTATTTACAAAACAAGTCAAGCTCTGTCACATTAGATAGAGAGCGTCTGTAAACATCTGATTGTCAGGTGGGTTTATGTCTGGACTTTGACTAGGCCATTCGAGCACATGCAACCACCTAATTGTAGCTCTGGCTGTATGTTTAGGGTCGTTGTCCTGTTGTAAAGTGAACCTTTGCCCCGGCATCAAGTCGTTTGGAGCCTCTCACTTGATTTCTTTGACGATTGTCCTGTATTTAATTCCATGCATCTTCTCACCAACTTCAGCCAAGCTTCCCTGTATCTACTGAAGAAAAGCATCCCCACAGCATGATGCTGCCATCACCACATTTCATTTAGGGGGTGGTGTGTCCAGGTAACGTGCAGTTTTAGTTTTCCTCCATGCATAGGCCAGACAGCTCAGTTTTTAACCAGAGATGCTTCTTACACATCTTCTTAAAAATCCTTCGAGGCAGATTCGGGCTCTTAAACTGGATCTCTGCAGCTCCTCCTTATTTTCTTTCTTCTTTTTTCTCTATTTCCTTCTCATTCACTGTGGGTTTTTTTTGTTTTTTTTTTCTCCCCGATGCGCCAGGGACACGAGACGGAAAATAAAGGGGAAGAAAGAAAGAAGATGAAGAGAGGTAGAGGTAGAGGGTAAGATGAAGATACAAGAGAGGAAAGGGAAGAAAGAAAACACAAGAAAACATCCAAGTCCGCCTCCACACCTGCAGGACGGTAGGGAGAGGGAAAAAACAACAACAAAACAAATCAAACAATGCAAACTGAGAACTACACAACCATAACCCACAAATAGATATATGAATACAATAACAGCGTCACTGAAAAGCTCATGGTACAGATTATTACAAGATTTAGTAATGGTAGACTAAGCCTAAGAATGTATCTGTTAACACTGGATTTCCCACACCTCTGTCTGTGTGTGTGTGTGTGTGTGTGTGTGTGTACATGTATAGCTATACTTGTGAGGACCAACCTTTGACAGCCCACCACCCTTGTGTGGACATTTGTAGTTGTGAGGACATTTTGCCTGGTCACCACAATGTTTAACTAGCTATTAAACTCTACTAGTTAGGTTTAAAGGTATGGTGTGAATTAGGTTTAGGTTAAGGTTAGGGTTAGGCATGTATCAGTAATGGTTAGGTTTAGGGAAAGTGTCTGGGTTAGGCATAGTAAAATCAATGGAAGTCAATACAATGTCAACACAAGGATAGAAAGACGTGCGTGTGTGTGTGTGTGTGTGTGTGTGTGTGTGAGAGAGAGCATGCTGGTGCATATAAGGTTTCTCCATACGAGTGTTAGGAGCCATCTCCTCCAGATTTACCACAGACCTCTTGTCTGCTTCTCTGATTAGCGCCTTCCTTACCTAGCCATGTCTGTAGGTGTAAAGTTTGTTCCTTGGTCTTCATGATGCTTTTTGGTCAGTTATGTTCTCCAAAGAGCTATATTGAGAATACATCAAAATGGATTGAAATGCTGTAATAAAATGTGCAAATATGATCAAATGAGGTCCCAGAAAACACAATAAACAGATTTAATTTGTTTTAATGTCTACAAATGTTGGTACTTTACTCCGTTGCTGTATTTTTCCTCATCTTCTTTTCTTAGATGCTGTTTTCTGGGTTGTTTTCTGGGATATATGCAGTATTTTCTGGGTGTAAATTTAACCGTGTTTGAGCATTTTGTGGACATATTTTCTCCTCTTAAAGGTTGCTTTTTATCAAATGTTTTATTTTTAAATAAAACGTTTTTTTTTGTCTTTATCATTACTGCTGTCTAAAATTTAATTGCATTATGTTTGTGTCGTTATGTTTTCTGAAACCTTATTTATATATTTTTTCTTTAATATACGAGGTTATTTTTTGTTTAGCTAATGCAATTGAATGTTTTTGTGTCTATTTGTTTTGTGGTGTGTGTAAAGCATGCACAGAGACAAGTACATCCTTTACACACACATCAAGATTTCATGTCACATCTACACCGCTCATTACCACAAGCTGCCCACAGTTTGCAGCTCTCTGACACTCTTTATACAGCTTAATTTCAGCCACCTGCAGAGTTTCCACATTTGGTTCTGGTCCTGCTTATGTCGGTGTAACCCAGAACAGCTCGCATCTCTGGCTCCCGGCCCAGCTGCACCCTGTAGCTGCAGCTAATGAAGCATAGCATTTGTGCCAAACCAGGGAGTGGGCCACAACCCAGAAACGGCGAAGCCCATTCGCATCTCCTTTGACCCCGGTGAGAGAAATCCTGCGAGGCCAATATACACCCCCACCTCTCCTCCGGCACCGCCACAAACTCAATTACACCCATCAGTCATCGGGTCTGAGCTCCAGGGCTTCCCCCGCCATCCCACAGTCCAGTTACAAGACCCCAACCTCCCCTCAGGTACGGCTGTGTGGAGACCCACAAACTGAACATATGCAGACGCCTGTGGAGCCCAGACATGAGTGAAAACGGAGGGACTTCATAAATCAGAGCTGAACCTGAATGTGCTTTATTCACTAAAAAGGTGTTTAGTGCCAGTTCTGAACCGCGGAAAAAACCAGGTGTGAAGGTGGGAACGTGTTTTTCAGAAGCCGTTTGAAACTGCCGAGAGGAAACAAACAGATTACAGCAGACTGGTAGAATCTTAAAATTGTCTGAAGTCCGATGTGTTCAATACTGTCGATCATAACATACTGGTTGATAGATTGGGAAAGTGGGCTGAACTTTCTGGTACTGAGCTAAATTAATTCAGATATTTTTAGGCTGCTTTATCAGGCAAATATAAATCTGAGGGAACAGAAACAATTTATGGGGTTCCTCAAGGCCTCATTCTCAGGTCACTTTTATTCAATTTACTGAGGTTATAACATCTCCTATGTATACAGTCATTCAATAAACTAGAATATTACTTAAAAACGTATTTATTTCAGTAACTCAATTCACAAAGTGAAACACATATAGATTACACACAGACTGATGTTTTTAAGCCTTCATTTCTGTTAACTATGATGATTTTCTGTGTACAGCTAAAGAAAACATGACATTTAAGATTAGAATACAACATCAGAACAATAACAAAAAAAATGTTATACAGAGATGTGGCGTTAACAAAAAGTATGTTTAATACCTGCTTAAAGATATTTTTAATCTGACAAATGAGCCTCATCTGAATGTGTATGCTATTTTCATACAGCAGCAGTCTTCATCCTTTTCAATGCAAAGAGTCATGTTTGGTCTCAGCCCAGTTTGATAAAACGTGTTTAGAGCCATGAATGTTACATTATACCTTTTTAAAAACAGACAACTTAAAGTTCTTTTATTTTTATCTTCTATAGGAAACTTTATGTCATTTTTAAGGAACTACAATTTTATTTATTTCTTATTGTTTTAAAATCAAGAAAAATAATGAACTATTCATGAGATGTTGATATTTGTGAAAAAATGATGCAAAAAAAGCACAGTTTCTAACCTCATGACAAGAAAAATATATCTAAAGGATATTACTGGTCTACTTTTAGTGTCATTCTGTTGTGGAATTTCAATCCAATAATTCCAGGAAACATCTGAAAACCTGCATTTGTTATTATATCTATATTTTAAAACATTAGTAAGTTTTTGGTAATTTTTAGCCAAAGTTATTAAGAGCCATTGTGAAATGTCCGGAGAGACACTTGTGGCTTAGGAACCACAGGCACGGTTAATATCAGTGAGTCGATGGGTCAGAATTTCATCCAACTTAATGCTGAGGATTTGTTTTTGTTACTAAATGATAAGGTTGGAGATCAACTAGGCTCAACAGTGCTAAGATTACAGAGTACACAATAAACCTAGTCATATTTTACAATCGACATCAAGTCTACTACTGAATCAGCCTGATACCATGCTCACAGTATTGTCAGAATGAAGGGTTTCCTGCTAGCTTAAATTACTGTAATGGCATCTTTTCTGATCACTAAAAGTGCTGCTGCCAGAGTCCTGACCAATACCAGAAAACTGGATCATATTATTCGTATCAGTTTTTAAGATTTATATATATATTAGACCTTTAGATTATCTTATGCATATATCTTCTGTATCTTATGTTTGTATGTTGTAAGACAAACTTGCCTTACCTCAGTTCAGTTCAGGCTCTTTTTTTTATACCAGTTGATGTAATAAGAGTGGAAACCTGGTCACTGTGGAGGATGTACAGGGGAGAGAAGAAGAAGAAACAGTGACAGGAATAGAGCGCAGTGCGGAGGAATGTGCCTGCCAAAGCGGTCAGAGCTGCTTTGGACGAAGGAGCAGCGGGTAGTGGGTGGGTGGGGGATTCTGACACAGCCTCTCTGGGGTAATTGGCTCCAGATGTGAGGCAGCGTGGCCCCTGCGCCAGAAAGGCGTCAGGGCTGTATTAAGGGCTCAGCCCAGGGCAGATGGGTTTCCACAGACACAAGCTGACCCCCACCCCCACCGACACAAATCACAAGCATAAAACAAAAACTGTTCCCCTCAGTGCTGCTCATCCTTTAACAGTCTCAACCAATACAACTTTATTTACCCCAGACTACTGTGAATGTTTAAAAAGAGGCAACAGAAGAGCTTAAGTGTTGCTGTAGCTGAACGATAGATAAATGTTGAAGCATTACTGTAAATCCTCCCAACCTGATAATTTTCCGGGTTGTTTTTTGGAAAAAAGAAAGCTTTTACAAGGTTGTAGGTTTCAAAACTGAATAAAACTTATTTCAATTGTAACCCTGACTTTAACCCTATAAATATAAAATTTGTCACAAACAATAGGGCTGAGGGATGTTAGGATGTCAGGTGATGCCAGAAAATGATCGTTAATACTATAGTTGGATAAAACCATCCTTTCCTCGCTCCTTTCTCTCTTCTTTAATAACAAAGGTTCCAACTCTTTCTGTGACCTTTAGCATCTCTATCAGTTGCAGTGCTTTGAAACTTCATCCAACGGACTGAATATTATATGGGCATACAAAGTGTGAATTCCTAAAACTTGGATTATGACAGCCAAAAATCTATCGCATCTCAAGCGGTCCTTTGCTAAAATAATGTTGTGCCCACTGATGTTGCAATGACAGTATATTGCACAGTTGCCTACTTCATCATGGTTATTAGTCAGCAGGAGTCATGTAAGTTATTCAGAGCAGGTATATGTACAGTGCTGTGAAAAGTATTTGCCCCCTGACATATTTAATTCGTTTAAGTACCAAAGATAACGTGAGCAAATGCAGGTTTTCAAATGATTGTTTCATTTACTAAGAAAAAAGCTGAACCAATCAGAGAAAGTAATTCACCTCTATTGGGAAAAAATGTCTTACATTGCTGTTAAGGGATTTTGGCCACATTGGAGGAGATTTATAGCATGTATAGCCAGTTAAAAAGTCCTGCCACAGCATCTTAGTCTGATTCAGCACCAGACTTTGGTTAGGCCTCTCCAAAACTTTTTTTTTTATTTTTTTTTCCAGCTATTCTGAGGTGGAATAGTTGGAGTGCTTTAAATCATTGTCCTGACACTTTCTGGTAGAGAGCAGAATTCACGGCTGCATCAATTATTGCAAGCAAAGCATGACGTCCCAGACCATCACACTACCACTACCATGTTTGACTGTAATCTTCTTTGTCTTTACCCAAAGAGCTGATGATAATCGAAGTGTTTTATGGTCAGCTGTGGTTTTAGTCTCAGTATGTCCATTTGTTTGTTTATTATTCATGATTCAATAATAAGAAAGAGTTCTTACTGTTGAATCATGAACTCTGACCTTAACTGATGCAAGTAAGGCATGCAGAGGCCAACATTCTGGGTTCTTTCGTGGCCTCCTGGATGATCCATTGATGCTTTCTGAGTCATTTTCGTTGGCCGACCACACCTGAAATGGTTCACTGGAATCCCAAAACCATACAAATGGGTTTCTGGACTATTTTGACTATTTCTGTTTTGGTCAGCAGGGCACTATTGGGAAGGTTCTCCACTGTTCCATGTTTTCTCTATTTGTGAAACATGGCTCTCGCTGTGGTTCAATACAGTCTTTTTAACTATTTCCAGACTTGCAGTGCTATTGTTTCTCATTTGTTGTTGAATTTCTTTAGATTGAGGCATGATGTTTTGCTTTTAGTGACTGTTAGCCTACTTCATGTCGTCAGACTGGTCCTATTCAAGTGGTTTCTAGATTCTACAGGACCCGATTGTGGTAAGATATTACCTTTCCACATTGGGCCAGGTTGGTTTTTGTGGTTTGGGGGGGTTAGAAGTTAGGTAGACAACAACACGTGTTTACACACTCTTTTTAGAGATAAGAAAATGCAAAGACACAACATGAAGATGTGCAGATATAAACCTTCTAGTTCCCATAAAGACGAGTGAAGCTGTTCCACATTTCCTTCATGCTTTCTTCAGTGATAAGAGCTCTTAAATCTCCTAATTTATGGGCTTTTTTCAACATTATTTCATGCAAAGAAAGAGGAAATCCGAGTGGAAATAAGGTACATTGTTGAACAACAAGAGCATCTGGAGTTTCAGAAAGAGTCCTCAAAGAGAGGAATGCCGTTACTGTGACACAGTGAGCATGTTTACTGATGGAGCGTGGAAATGGATTGAGAGCAGAACAGCAGCGTGGAGCGAAGGTGAACAGAGACAACAGACCCAAAACAGAAAATGAAACGCAGAGCACTTCATCAGCGACGACACTCGCGTATGGACGGTGTTTGTCGAGTTGGGGTCCAAACCGTGACTAACGGAGAGAACGACTCATCATGCCAGCCGGCATTAAAAAGCCGACGTGAAAAGACCCCTGAAGCACCTCTCGGGCAGGAACGCCTGTCGGAGAGGATTAAACTGAAAGCAGATGTGTGTGATTCTCCCTCCTGCTGCGGTTTCGGACATTCAGAACCGTGACGCTAAAACCCAAACAGAAAGGGGAAAACATAAAGCCAGCAAACTATCGGTATGTCAAAGGTCAACATTCGGACAACAGAAATCAGTTTTTAAAGCACACAGCCAAACACCTCCTAAAGCAAGAGAAGAAGCAGGGGCTGCCAGCGGGGTTTTAATTTAGGCTCACCATCGATCCCCTGCCTCATTCCTTCCTCTAACCCTGGGAGACAGTGTTGTCATACTGTTGGACGAGGGCCCGGCCCAGCCCTGTGAGCCGGTTTAACTAAACAAAAACACTCCCACCCTGAGCTGAGGACTCTGACCACACCAGGCCCCCATAAAAACAGCCCTGAGCCGGGTCAACCTGCAGCTTTCTAACACAAAAACACCAGTTTTCAGAGCTTTGCCTTCTAGTCGGTTCGTATTTGTTGTGGTTTCATAAACAAAGAAACGAACAACCGTGAAATGAAGAAGACGAGGGGTGCTGTCACAGTCGGACACTAGGTGGTAATCTTGTGCTACAAATGACTTTACAATGTACAGTGGGGAAAAAAAAAAAGTCTACCCAATTAAAATACCCAGTTTATTTGATGCAAAACAATGAGACCAAGATAAATTATTTCAAAACCGTTTCCACCTTAATGAATAACTGAAACATTGAAGTTATTGTTGACTGTTCACATCCTCCTATAACTGAGAACATAAGTGTGTTCAGAACTAACCACGACATCCAAAACTTACGTTAAACAGGAATCGGTACACCTCAAAGCAAAGGGCATGGCCCAGAGAGCTCACTGTCAAAAAGGGGCACTGTTTCTATTTTTTGATGTTGGTCAAAAGGTATCAGTCAGGAGAAGAATTTCGAAAGGATCAGATATACTGTGGACCATAGTGAAGACAGACTGAAGAAGCACTTCCAAAATTGGGGGAAAAAATGAGAAGAAAACTTGTCAGTGAGGCTGCATCAGTTTCTGGTGAGTACTGGCTGTAACGCACACGTGACAACAGTCTCCTGTATTCTTCATATGTAATGGCTAAGACATAGGGGGAGATGCAAAAGCAATTTCTTACAAAGAAAACAACATTTGAGCCCACTTAAAATTTGCAAAAAACCACACTTGAAGTCTGTTTAAAGCAGCTGTCTGCAACTCCGGTCCTCGAGTGTCAACATCCTGCAACTGTTGGATGCATTCCTGCTCCAACTCACCTGAATCTGAAACGAATAGCTGTTTTCCAACAGCCTGGTCATCAACCATTCATTTGATTCAGATGAGTTGGAGCAGGGATGCGTTCAAAGTTTGCAGGACGATGGCACTCAAAGAACACCAGTGAAGCATAGTGAGGGCAGTATCATGCTGTGGGGCACAAGTTAGAATTGGGGTATTTAATGAAGGAGGAGCAAGTTATGACCAGCACAAAACTTCTGCTACAAGGCTTCTACAAAGGCTTCTGCTGAAAATATAGATTAACTTTATTATTTAGCACGACAACAAGCGTACATCTAAATCAACCCAAAAAAAGAGTCTTCCTTAGGGTATTAAAGAATAGGACCAACCAGGACCAAAAACGAAATTTCTTCTAGAAATCTCTTCTTTCTAAAAAGAGGTGAGTACAGGAGATATCCTTACAATCTGTCAGACTACGCAAAGATTGAACACATTAATGCAATAGAAGATGGATGGAGCCTCCGTGACGTCACCAGGTTTCTGAAAAAAGCTTGTCAGTAAGTCACGCGTCTCATAACATCAGGATAATACAAAAAAAAAAATGGGTAAAGAGGTGGAGCTGAGAGTGGGGCTGTGAGGGTGGAGGTGGATGATTGACACCCATCAAACGAGCCGATGTAGCTACGAGTTAAGTGAGCTAACCCGGAGCTAACCGAAACTAACTGAGGTTAGCTGCCGCTTTTAGCCTGAAAACTGTGATAGAAAACAAGTTTTAATAATCAATATGCAAAGTAAAAAAGAAATGTGACCATTACAACCCATTTTTGACCAAGCAACGTTATTTAACATGTTAAATGCACGGGAGAAATATAATTTTACTTACCGAAAAAAAATAGTGCAGAGACTTCTTGGAATGTTTTTTTGAACCAGGCTGTAAAGACATTTATTTCTGCTGTGAAGTTGGCATTTTTAACATGGGAGTCAATGGGAACTTGCTCCTTTCTGGAGCCAGCCCCTAGTGGATGAGGGGGACAGCTGCAATTTCTGTCAGTTTCGCATTGGCTTTACGTTTGGCAGGTGGAGTTTGCCCCTTGGTTAACACCATTGATTCTAAGATGGTTTGGATGAAGACATTTCAGTGGTTAAAGAGCAAATCACCCCTATACTAGAGTCTTACTCCACCCACATTTCCTGTTTGAAAAACGCGCCAAAATGAGTCGTTGCCTGGCATAAGATCAAAACAAGTAAAAATTGTCTGCCAAAAATTTTAAATTGTCAGACATGTTGACTGACTTGCTTCTCCTAACCATGCCGATATATTCCTATAAAAAAAAATAACAGGTGTTGCGTCTCCCCATTGATCTGTGCCTCACTAAAGCTCCTCGTCGCTGAAACAAATTAGCTTCATGGACTTCAGCTATGGGAAGATTTTTCAGCAGCAGAACAAACGAAAGAAGAGAGAAAAAAATCTGAAAGAAACAAAGAGTCCTTTGAGTGTTTGAATTAATAACTGTATTTACTAATGTGCGTCAGACCCTCTGTTTAACCCTGAAGTCAGTTTAATTCAGTGCTTCATATTCAAAATGATTATAGGTAACAATGCCTAAATAATTATTTATATAAGCTTAAAAATACTTAATTAAGAATGATGAGCAGGGGTGTATCTAGGAAGTTTTTAAAGAGGGCTAAATGGGGGCCAGTGATGATCTTGGGGTGACACATCAAAATAATAGCATGGGTTGTAATAAAAAAGGGGGCGGGGCCTAGACTTGAGTGACAGAAATCACAAACATGGGGGTCAAAGATTGATGTCAACATAAATACATAAAACCCATAAATAATTCTATCTAATTCAAGTTATTTCTCTCTTATATTATCATTCATTAAAATATTATCTACATAAGAAGTGATAATGTAGCATCTTCATAAATGCAGAACATAATAAGCTGCTGCAGAAAGCGAGGCAGGAATAAAATCACTGACCATTCAGTTTAACATTCTGACTGATTTAGTGATAATTATTTTTTACTGCAACTGGAGAATGTATCAAATAGAGAACATCTGCTTTTAAAGTGAATTATTTGGACTAAATTTAAAAAGCAAAAATCTAAGGACCAACATGTACGGTAAGAAACACAATATACATGTAAGACAATACATACTAGTACATGGCCATTATAAATAGATATAGATTTGCAGCATGAGAGTTCGCTGTCCTACACGTTTTAACAACGTTCTGTCTGTGACACTGCCATGTCTGCACGTTAGGTGGGTGTAGCTCAAACTTTCAGACTCGAACATTACAGTGTAAAATATGAAATGTTAGACGACACAATACCCACTATTAAATAAATACAAATTTGAAGCGCGTGCAAGTACATTGTTCTACGTGCTCCAAAAATGGCAGATGTGAGAGTGGGAGTTTTCCTGAATACTAGAGCTTGTTGAGGTGGTGGGAAGGCTCACGCCCGAAAATGTCCTTTGTTTAAATCCAAAACTTGATATGCATTATTACTTTTTAGATCTTTCAAGATGTCCACCCACAAGAATCTGCCTTGGAGCAACGGCGACGTGAAAGCCTTTCTGTCAGTGTTGCCAACTTAGCCACTTTGTCGCTATTTCTAACAAATTTTCAGACCCCTTAACCACTTTTTTTTCCCAAAAAGCACCTAGTTACGTTTCTGACCACTTTCTGTGAAACTTTGTCGCCGATATTTCCTAAAGTGATATATCCAATTCCTACCTACATAGTGGTAGCCACTGATTGGCCAGGTTGAGGGTGTGAAGTGATGTCACAGAATGGCAACGCATGACTTTCAGCCGAGTTCAAAACATTGCTGTGGGAAACAAAAAAAATTGAAGTGTGAATATCTGTAAAAAAAAAAAGGCATCTGTGGTGCTTTTTTGGAACATCCAAAATATATGGTGAGTTCCACAACATAGGACATTCAAAACATATAACAAAAAACACTGAAAATAATACCATAAGCCATAAACTGTTTAATGGTGTTCAGCAAGCAATGTTTGGTCCATACTAAATATGCCCTACTTATTTTTACAAAATACCAAAAAAACAAACAAAAACTATATTCTCTATATTAATTTCGTGTTCCTAAAGGTCTCATTTATACGTTTTTTCAATAAATCTGCTGTGGTCTCCAGTATGAATGAATGCCTGTTGAAATGTTTAACGTGGAAACAATGTTCTAGCGCTCTTGTTTCAGGAGGTTGTAGTTTGTTGGAGGAGTGGGTGGGGGACACACAGGTCTAACTCATTATTATTCACAAAACCTAAACGTCTCGCTTCTGATTGGCTAACAGCAAAAATACTCTTATGCTGCCTTGAACAGAATAATTAGCTTAACTTACATCACTGACAGTGTTGCAAGACTAATTTCAACAGTTTCTTCCTCAGATCATCTTTCTTGTTTAAAAAAATGCAATGCTGATTTGCCATGTTCACAAATAAACCAAGCCCGACTCTGTTCTGCCATGCTGTGGAGTTTCTGAAAGTTATGGTGAGTTCCATTTGCAGTCGGAAAGCGGAAATACCTACTTCCCAGTGGGAAAAATCAACTGGAACGTCCCCCATAAATATGGCCGCTCCTCACATCCAACAATAGTAGCTGTTGTGCAAACTATTTTACAAGACACACTTTTAAGAATGTGTGTAAAATCAATGTTACATGTAGAGCCTGCAACATAAAATAAAGGTGGTGTTTGCATATGGAAGGTACAGCTTAAAACAATGTTTGTAAGAGGTACTACCAACTATGGCTACCTGGGCCTCGCCATATTGGAATCCCGACTTATCCGACTACGTTAACTGGAACGCTGATTACTCTGGTGTGACGACTTCGAGGTAAATGTAACGCACCATCAGCCTGGGTTTAACGATATAGTGTGTGATCTTCAAATCCATTTCCCTGGACTATGTAATTTATTTATGTCCCCAACACCGTCAGCTTAGACATGGGCATGGTGTTACAAGAAATGGTGGAGGCAGATGAACGGTCCGCTGCCGTGTCCCGGGCCAACGTTACTTCTTTGGTGGAGGAGATGCGGCTCGGCTCGCAGCAGTGCAGCTGACATCACACATGAGGGCTAACGTCACATATCACTGCTTAGCCAATAGCGACGGCAGATTCAAATTAAAATGTTATGCACTTTTACCCTAAAGAGGGCGTCACACTGAAGGTTTTAGTCAGAAAATTTATATTTTAAGTAACATGCAATAAAATGCCAAATGAATGACTACATATGTAGACAGCCCTATTAGACACTCATTTATAAATTTTGCTTGCAAAAAAAAAAAAAAAAAAGTAGATTTGGGGTTGACTTGCTCTTTAAACAAGCAAACCCACATTTTATTATGTAAACAATTTCCCTTTCATTTAATGCCAGAAAAAGAGCAGGGATACAAATTAGTTCAAGAGTTATTAAAGATTCAAAGGATTGGGACGTCGTGTGGTGTAGTGGTTAATACAGGCGCTCCCGTCCTCGCGGACCTTTGCTGCATGTCTTCCCCCTCTTCTCTCCCCTTTCCACACTGTCCCCATCACATAAAGGCCACTACGGCCAGATAAACATAAAACATTTTTTTATGGATTTCTGGAGAAAGTTTTGATTATTTAAAGGGGACATACTATGCAAATTTACCTTTTTTTTCATCTTTTTGTGTTGGGATTTTGGTCTCTGCTGCCTCTATAAGCACTCCAAACATGAATAAAAACTATCCATCCATATTTTTTTTTTTTTTGGCAGAAATGTTCTAGCTTCTACAGGCCATTTGAAAAAGTGCCTAATTGCGACATCACAATAAACGGAATTTGCACCAGTTTTCCCTGCCAGACAATTTAAATTCATTCTTGTGTGGCAAACCCACAGCCTAGTATCAAAGTGGGTGGGCGTGGTCTGCAACCGCTAATTTGCATAAAAGGGACAGAGCCCTCGAAACAGCTCATTCTGAAAGGGACTGAAATTGTCCAGAATTGCCCTGGTGAGATCACTTCATGTTAGAGTGATTTCGTGCAAAGAACTTCATGTTTTGTACAGAACATAGACCTGTTATAACTTGTTTAAAAAGGGCATAATATGTTCCCTTTAAGAAAAAGCTTGAGAAATAAAAAAAGAAGATAGTTAAATAAAGTGCTTAATCAAAACCACAGTAAAATCATCCCTTATTAATTTTTAAATCAAGAAAAAAAATAAACATACATTTCTTTTAAATTTTGTCTGTTAACTGTCAATATGTAGAAAAAGTTTCTCTAGGTAAAAAAAAAACAAAAAACAACGCAAACATTAGTGTTTGTGATAAAGTCCCTGAGGTGATGCTGGTCGCTTTCAGGATTCAGTTTCCTTGGTCCACATTTCCCTTTTCCTTTCCACCTTTGGTGTGGATTTTGGTTGGAGGGGGATCATGAGCTGAACACCCATGAGAGAATGATAACAGTGAGGCTGGTAACACCCATTATTAGTCCAAAACCCACCAGAAATATCGCCTAGAGAGAAAGGAACAAACAAACACCAGGTTAGTACCAGGAATAAAATGGATAAAAGCAGCAAACATGAAACTGTGCAGATTTACCCCGACGGAGTCGACGGATTTGATCGGCTGGCCGCTGATTTTCAGGTAGAAAATCCCTGGAAAAACAAACAGCAGGCAGCTGGACATCGTTGATCCTAAAAATAATAAATGAAGAGTTAAGACCTAAACTGCTTGAAAGCAGCAGCGGCTTCATAAACTGATCAATCAGGAATGCAACATTAATTATACATAAACGGAGCAGTTTCAGAAGCAACATTCAACAGCTTTATTAATATTGATACTGTATCTATTTTTATTGTCTGTTGGAAATAGATTCAGCATCAGAACATAAATGTAGTTTCTATTAATACATTTATAGAGTTAAATTAAATTCTAATTATTAAATGAAAATTTTTTTTCATGCACACACATTTTTTCCGAGACCAATTCTCTGTCCCAGAGATGAAAGGTTTGGAGCAAAATCTGGAGACAACCACAGACCAAAAGCAGAAAACCTTGTAAAGATGCAATGAGAGTGGGAGTGGTGTAATAACGGGTGACATGTGCGATTGCCCAGGGGGGCATCACGAGGGGGGCCAAAATGGGTTAAAAAAAAACTATTTAAAAAAAATTAATAATCAATCAATTTTTTTCCCCAGGAGTGCAACGCCCCAGCATTGTGCCGGTGCATGCCTCTTTTGGAAAACATAGACCCCCGATCAGTTTTCTATCCCCTATTTGCCGGTCAGGTAGCAGAAAGGTGCATTTGCTTTGCTGCTTACTGGTGCTGCAAAGGGAGGGGGGGCAGTCCTGAAGTGAGTGAAGCAGCTGGAAGTGAAACGGCATCTAACTACCTCGCGAAATAAAACAAAAAACAACAAACACTAAATTACCATGACATGGTGGCTTTCTGGCTTCCTTGCAGTAGCCTTGGTCGTCGACTTTAGGCATGCATACATCTGTTTTCGTAATAAATCAGTTGGCAAAATAAATCACGCTACTAACTGTTCCAAACAAAGCACATTTCAAATCATAATATTGTCAATCCAAGCCCATCACTTTAAGATACATTTTTCTTGGGTTGTGTCAATCTGCTCATACGCTAAACTGTTGGTCAATATTGCCAGCTGTGCCTTTTGCAAGGGGTCCGAGAAAGGGGGTGGCTTGTATTTAATAGTTCTATTTTCTCCTATTTATATGAAAGTTATTTTGTTTATGTATGTATACACTGCAAATGTATATAAGTTTATCTGAATAAATTCAGTGTAGTTCTGACATTAAAGTTCAACAGCGCATACATTACCATGTTAAAGACAAACAAGGCAGGATGTTTATGTAAAAGAATCACCTACTTAAAGAGCAACTCACCCCCAAATCAACTTTGTTTTGTTCATAAACTGTATAAATGAGTAGCTAATGGGTCTGTCTACATGTCTGCTCATTATTGGTGGTATTTTAGTACATTTTTGTAAAAATATTGACTTTCTACCAAAAATCGTCAGTGTGGCACCCTGATTTATCTTTTTCTTTTAGTAAGACAAACTTTGACCGTTTCCACAGTGCATTTCAGTCGTACAGTCGAAACTGTCAGCAGGTATGAGAACTTCTTTTAAAAACCTAATGTTTGTCTTACTAAAAGAAGAAAGATAAATGATTATACCACGAAGACAAAATGAACTTAATATAGTGTGGCGCGCTCTTCAGGTTAAAACTCTACACTGCACTTGAATTTGAATCGGGCATTGCTATTCGCTGACGACAGCCATCCTGCCGCTGTGGGATATAAAACAAGCAGAGTCTCGGCCACGCCTCCGTAGCGAGTTGGAGATGGGATAGCAAGCAAGTGTTGACACCGTCCAGCCCTGGTCCACCAGGCAACGCCTCCTTTTGCCACATTTTTCAAACCGGACATGTAAGTGGGAGGGGGGTGAGTTGCTCTTTTAGCTGGTATATGGAAGCATGATTTATCACAGGGTCTATAAAGTCGATCCTAGCACCCTCTGCTGTCTGTACCGAGAATAGCAGACTTGCAAAGGAAGTGTCCAAGCTGACCCCTCAGTTTTGCGTTTGTGGTGAGGTAGGTGGAGTCAGGGAGGGTGTTCTTCGCCCAGGACACCAAAGGACCGCCCCTGCTCGGATACAGTGACATTATTTTTTGGAGACACGATCTGATGAAACTAAAACTGAAGCATTTGAAGCTTGAAAGCTTAAAACATGTTATCCCTAACTGTAAAGTACGGAAGTGACAGCATCATGTTGTGGGACCCATAAAGAATCTGTGGCCAGAGCTGAAAAGGTTTCACCAGTTGTGTTAGTAGGAATGGGTTGAAATTAAAAATAAATGAAGATGCATTAATTTGTTACATACCAACGACTCCAAACACATTCCTGATATCAGGCACAAAGATGGCCAGCATCAGCACCACACCCAGGATGATCAGAGCGGAGACAATGTGGGTCAGCCAGGAGAAGTGCCGTCCTCCATACAGCATCATGATCACAGCCTTACGGGCCTGCAGGATTCATGAAAATTTGCATTTTAGTTTAGAAAGTGCATCCTGTCGCGTCCGAACTGAAGATGATCCTCAGTCTGAGTGAGTTCACAGGATGTGGAAGATCTGGTGCACTCACGGGGAAGTGTATGAGTGGCACGGTCAGCAGCACAGAGAGGAGGATGGCCAGTCGAACAGTCATCACCATAACGTCCCGCGGCAGGTATACGCCGTAGCCGAGCAGCAGCTCCGATTCTACGTGACCTAAAAGGAGAGGAAGAATGAAGCAGTAACAGACGGAGCAGGGCTCGGACCTGCTGAGGCGCGTCTGCTCAGGCTTACTGTAGAAGGTGAGGTAGCCGAACAGCGCAGAAATTAAGTAAAGCAGCAAGCTGAGACTGATGCTGATGTTTGCAACGTTCTGCATCCTGGCTTTGGTTGGTCTGAAAGACAGCCATCATTGAGTGAGCATCGTGGTTGCATCATGGGGTTCAGAGACGTATTAAATCTGCAGGGCTGACCGCTTCAGTTCGCAGTAGATGGGCAAGATGGCCGTGTGGCACAGAAAGGAGAAAGCCATGGTGGGGATGGCGTAGGCACTCTGCAACACACAGGCACAACACAGCCCAGTGGTGGCGCTAAACTTTATCACTGTCAAGGTCAAATTTATTCATATAGGCAAGGCAATTTTATTTGTTGAGCACACTTTTAACAAGGTAATTCAAGGGGCTTTACATGACTAAGGGGTAAAATAAAAATAGCAGTAAAACACAGACAAAGCATATAAAGTGAAAACAGCAATAAAAGCATGAAGCACACACAGATGCATCAAAGCATTACTAAATATGGCGAGGCCCAGGCAGCTCTAAACAGATACGTTTTTAGTTGTGATTTAAAAGAACTCAGTGTTGCAGCAGCTTTGCAGTTTTCTGGAAGTTTGTTCCAGATAAAAGGAGCATAGAAACTGAAAGCTGCTTCTCCATGTTTGGTTCTGATTCTAGGGATGTTGAGTAGACTGGAATTAGAGGACCTGAGTGTTCTGGTGGGTTGGTATAGTAACAGTAGCTCTTCAATATACTTTGGTGCTAAGCCATTCAATGATTTATAAACTAGTAAAAGTATTTAGAAGTCTATTCTCTGAGGTACAGGGAGTCAGTGTAAGGACTTTAGAACTGGGGTGATGTGCTCTACTTTCCTGGTTCTAGTGAGGAACACGAGTCCTTTAATCCTAGAAATGTTGTTCAGGTGATAGAAGGCTGACCGTCTGCACATGTGCAGGGTGGGGTTTAATATTTACGCACCTTAATGGAGAGGATGAAGTATTTGGGTGTACATTCTGAGTCAGATGCATTTGATACCTGAAATAAAACAACAACAAAGGAAAGATTTCTTTAGACTGGAAACTTTTGCAGATAAAAAAAAAAAATATTCACTCTCACTGCTTGCCTTCAAATCTTAAAGGAACAGGGGGCAGGATTTGTAAATACAATAATAATCCATGTCCAGTTTTTTAATGCTGTTGGGTGATGAAGCGTTTTTAAACCAAAAAGAATGAGCCCACCCACGTATCGCTCCATTTTCTTAAGTTGGCTGTGTGCTGCAAAATGTGCTGCAGTTCGGGGCCCGAATTTCCCGCGCTGTCCTACGGATGTGACGTCTATTGACACGGCTTGCGCGTTCTCGACAGCTTTAAAAGAGGAAGAAAAATGGTCGCAGACCTCCATTGATTTAATTGTGAGAATGGATTCTTCTCTTCTGCAACTGGGAAACGACCAAGGACGACTCACGGCCCACTAAGAAAAAGAAGTATGTCACTATGAAGAGGTATGTTTTTTTTGTGAAGCGTTTGTGCGCGCTCCCGTGCGGCTGGCTGCAGTTACTTGCAGCGCCGGTCGCGTTACTCGTGAGATTTGTTTCTTCATTCTGCCCCATGCTCATTTAAGGAGAGAAAAAAAAGAAACTGAGGTAAAAGTAAGTTAGCTTATGTTCAGTCTGGGGTTGTAGCTCGGTGTTGAATTTCTAAAAGTCAGAGTTCATTTCCAGGATCAGGAAAGGTCACCTGGACTTCCTTCCCTTAAGGACTGGCTTTATTCACCGTGCAGAACTCCGAGAAGCCCTCTCTGGTCCTCATCAGCCAAATCTGACACAATCAGTAAACCCAACATCCTGGCTTTTCCTCCTAATCCTGTTGGCCATGAACGTCTTGGCAAAAACTACCCACCTCAGACCTTTGGACACACCTGCTTATTTGAAATTAAAGCCACATCCAAAAATATTGTGGAAAAAGCCATACTGTCCTTCTCTTGACACACAAAAGAATAAAAAAATACAATCTATACAGGGAAAAATAAGCATGATGATAAAGAAAGAAAAATCTCGGCTTAAATTACTGAGACCAAGGTTGCAGCAGCAATCGGAAGCCAGAATGAGCCATAAATGCTGCAGGACCCACCATCTGAAATGATGCCACTTAAGGTACTCTGTGTTAAGAACAGCCAGCTGCTTCACACCAGAGCTTCAATGGACATGTGTTTCTGTACAATGAGGGAAGACACTTTCTCTGCATCAAAGAGGTTAAATAACCTCTGTCCGATGAGGCGACAACATAAGAGCTGTGTTTAGAAGGGTTTTATTATGTTTAGCTTAAAAGTGGCCAGACAATACAAAATGTATTTTCCCCAAAGGCGGAGCATTGAGATTAAAGTGGGAAAATATCTGAATTTGAGCTGACTCTGACTCCCTTTTTCCAGGGAATATTCTTCAGCCCGGCGAGGCAGGAGGGCAACGCCAAAATCCCAAACGGATTTTGAAAAGAAAGAGGGTGAAATAATTGATCGGGCCGAATATATTCCCTCATCCCAATCAAATAAAACTGCTTAAGAGGAATTTTAAAGAGAAAGGAGCAACACAAAGCTGCCATCAAGGGCTTAGTCAAAGCATTGTCCCTGAAAATGGACATATCATCTCTCCCTAAACACTCCTACATACCTACAAGTGAATCAAGCACAAAGAAAAACAAATGTGGATTTCCGTAGGTTTCACACCCTACTGTTCCACTTTAAACACGTCAGATCTGACCTTTCACCCACGATAGCGCTTTAAAATATCCATGAGGGTCTTTTTAGATCAAAGTGATCCTAATGTCTGATGAAATTATTCCCAGGAATTTTTCTTTTATTACCAAATGTATAAACTCATCCGCTTCACACACATATGAACTTGAATTACATCCCAGTCCTAATCCGTAGGGTTTACCAGGATGATGATACACCCTTTGCTACAACAGCTTCAGATCTCCAGAAGGTAAAGGACTGCATTTATGGGGTCAGACACTGATGTTGGAGGAAAAGGCCTGCTGTGATTCAGCCCACCTAACCAACTCATCCGTGTGCTTATGGACGTTGTTATGTGCAATGGTGCACAGTCATGCTAGAGAAGGTAGGGGCCAACCCCAAGAGGTTTGAAACTGTTTTTTTAATTCCTGAGAAACAGAACCATACCATGATCCCATCTGGACCAAACCTTACACGGTGCCGTTTCTCTTGGGAGATGCCGAACTCACTCCAGAAAACGCGTCTCTGTTGCTCTAGAGCCCAGTGGCAGCGTGCATAGCACCGCTGCATCTGAACTGACAAGGTTTATTCACCTTCTTTAAGTCTGGAAGTGTTGTGACGTTGTGAGGCAGGGGACAAGGGATGGACCATTTCTTCACCACAACCTGGAAACAAGACAACAATGCAGCAAGTCAACAAGGGAAGGAATACAGTCAACAGATATTTAAGGCTTTGGGTCGGAGCTCACCACAACTGTAAAATAGAGCATGAAGACGAAGGCAAGGCTGCTGGTGTAACCCAGGAATCCTTTGGTGGTGGAGGAGAGAGATCCGGTAAGGCTGAGTGATTCAAACCAGTCAGAACTGAAAAACAATGTTTTTTTTGTTTGTTTGAAGACTTACCGATTTTGGGCAACATCGCTAAAGGCACAACAGCACAAACTGTGACAATGATGAGAAGCAGCCGGCCATCTTCATACCAGGCGCCTCTGTAAAACACAAGAGGTAAAGCTTTAAAAGTCGAGGCTGAATTACAGCAGACTTTCTGAAACGTCAGGGTGACAGCAGCTGACTAAAGTGCTGTGCTTTAAGATGAACCAGGTCTGGAAATTTGTCTCCGTTTTGTGTTCAAATACAGAGCGACAGATTCGTCATGTGGAACGAATTAGAGGCTTTAGCCCTTCCAAATCATAACAATCATGTAGTTCACATGCTAACGCTGTCTCGCTCAATCAGATGAGACCACATTTCTCTTGCAGGGTTGTCAGAGAGGGGAATAATATTTTCTTTTTCTGAAGGAGAGCCTTGGTGGTTTATTCAGGATTGTGGAGGAGGAGCAGGAGGGGTGCACTGTAGTGACACATGTGGAAGGCATACTGGCTCCGCTGGGGTCGGGTGGGAAGGGTCCTGGCTGTTGCTGCTATGTGTTGGACCCTAGAGCTGGGTCATAAGGGACTGGCTCCCAGCCCCAGCAGCACCTGCTCGGACCACATCAATGCCCGCTGACCCGTTTGGTGTCGTTACCGTCGGTGCTGCTGGATCCATCCCTGGGCGTCAGATGGGACGTCTGCTGTCACCCCCAACAATCTTAAATCACTGCCACTTCAACATTTAGTTAAGTTCAAGATTTGTACATGTTCAACTTAATTTAGTGGGTTTTTTAAATTATTATTTTTATTTATTTTTTTACAATAAACTTCATTTACAGCCTTTATTTCATAGAAATAAATGAAATGTAAAAAAAGATTTGGACTTCAAAGCAGGAAATTCAAATTCAAAATTACTTTATTAATCCCAAAGGGAAATTAAATGTTGTTGTAACTCATTAAGCAAGTTCCTTCAAAGATTTGTTGTAGATGCTGATGGCTGTGGGTAGGGATGATCTCCTGTAGCAGTCTGCAGATCTGAAGAAGCCTCTGACTGAAGACGCTCTGTAGTTGTATGACAGTCTGATGTAGAGGATGCTCTGGATCTATGGCGTCTTCTTTTCAACTCATCAGGGTTTTGTGGCTGTAGTTGAGGTATTATTTGAGCTTTTGTGATGTTAATCAGCAGCTGCCAGTTGTAAACCAACTTGTTGCCATGGTTATGCATCATCACAAATGTCCAAAAATAAAAAGTATCAGCAAAAATCCTTCCAGCTGCACAGCATTCAAAACCAGAGAGAACAGTTGTCCACAAAAACAATGTTTCTACCAGAAATGGAAGAATTAAAGTTTTAAAAAAGAAAAAAAAAATGAACCAAAGTAACAGAGCTACTCCAACATGCTGCCACCTTGAGCGGCGCAATTCCGGAATTGCAGAGATTGAAATTGAAATGCAGAGATGTGAAAGGATTAGGACAGGAGTCTGCAACATTTACCATTCAAACAGCAATCTTTATCCTCAGTCCAGCAGCACAAAACTCATTTAGTGCCACAAATGTTACATTCTTGATAAATAAGAATAAGTTAGGGATATCGTGAGAGACTCAGTGGATCTCATACATATGGTGTTTGTTTCACTTCAGAGATTTTTGGGATAGGGAGGCAATTGTATTGGGGTGATAGACACACCTCATTTTGTGTTTTCCACGTAATGGTCTCACTGTGTCCAGGGTGCCTTACATATTGGGGCCAACACCAGAAAATACTAAAGACAACCCTTTTCAATGTGGCATCAATTTCAACACTCTGTGTGTTTAAAAAGCTGGTATTGTCAGTAAGTCATTCCAACTTCAACCTTCAAACAGCAAAGAACACACAGCGTCACTTAACGGACGAGCAGCGCCACCTGGCCATAGTGCGGCTTCGGTTCGGTGGCAGGCAGTCAATTGTTGCATGTGAACTTGGTGAATCTCAAAGTGTCATCAGCAGACAGAACTACACAGAACTACTGGCAGAGTTCGTGACAGACCCAGGAGTGGAGCCCCACGAGTGACAGACCGCAACAATGACCAGTACCTAAGGGCCTATACACTCAGATATCGTAATGCAACTGCCACACAGCTGCAGGCCCGTTTACGAGATGTGAGGGGTACTAGGGTTTCCAGACAAACCATTCGCAACCGACTTTAGCGCTTTGGCTTGAATGCCAGACGACCGTTGCAGGTGACTCCACTGACACCGCCGTGAACGTTTGCAGTGGGCACAAGACCATGTGACCTGGACAATGCAGCAGTGGTCTACCGTCCTGTTCACTGATGAGTGTCGGGTCACCTTGCACAGAAATTATGGTCGTCAGCGTTGCTAGAGAAGGCGAGGTGAGCAATACGCCGAGGTCAACATGGTCCCCAGGGTTAGCTTTGGTGGAGGAGGTGTAACAGTCTGGGCAGGCATCACCAGTAAGTGCAAAACTGATTTGATTATTGTAGATGGCTCAGTCACTGCACGTTCTTAACTCGGAGACATCATAGAACCCATCATCATACCCCAATTCCGCCAGCACACCCCCAACTTTCTGTTCATGGATGATAATGCTCCACCACATCGTGCCAGAATTGTCACAGCTCTACTTCAGGAAGTCTGAGTGCCTCATATGGTATGGCCAGCAACCTCCCCTGACCTGAACCCCATAGAGCACTTTTGGGACCAGCTGAAGCAGAGACTGGATGATCGTACCCCACCCCAGGTGACCTGGCAGAACTGTGTGTAGCACTTGTGGAAGAATGGAACGCATTGCCTCAGGACAACATCATGAGGCTAGTGAAGAGCATGAGAGGTCGCTGTCAAGCTGTCATTGCGGCAAATGGTGGAAACATCTGCTACTGACCTTGTCAATTTGTGTTATTTGGGGCTACCCTTGTTATTGTCTACATTTTTGGGGTAGTAAATATTACACTAATGAAAATGTTTTTTCTTCTCATTCATTATCAGTAATTTCAAAGGATATTTTTACTTATTTCATTAAAATTCAGACCAAATAGGAATAGCACTCATGTAAATAACAATATCCCTAACTTATTGTGAGTAGGGTATCTACTACTTGATAACATTTTATTTCTATTTTTAGATTTTAAAAAATTGAGACAAAACATTTGGTAAAAAGAGGATGGATGCATATTTCTATTGGATGCTGAGTTTCTAATCCTAATGACAAGAAATATAGATCCTAAAAAAATATTACTAGTACTTTTAGTGTCATTCTGTTGTAGAACCCAGGACCTTCTTGCTGCAAGGCAACAGTACTTTTAACTGTGCCAATGTGCAGCCCCACCCCACCGCCCTAAAGAATAAAAATTGGGGGAAGGTCATCTGCATTGTTGGTTCTGGTGTCACTCATTTTCCTCTTGACAATACTCTGTTGATTCTCTGTGGGGTTCTGGTTAGGTCAGTTTCCTGGCCAATCAGCACAGCACCACCAAGGTCATTAAACCAGGTTTTGGTACCTTTGGCAGTGTGGGTCGGTACAAAGTCCTGCTGGAAAATGAAATCACCATTTCTATAAAGCTTGTCAGCAGAAAGAAGTCTGAAACGCTCTAAAATCTCCTGGTAGATGGCTGAGTTGGCTGTGGAGTTCGGAAAATCAAGTGGACAAGAACCAGCAGATGACATGACACCCCAGATCATTACTGACTGTGGAAACTTCACTTCAAGCAACACGAATTCAGTTCCTCTTCACTCTTCCGTCGGACTCTTTCTTTTATCTGAAAAGAGGACTTTGGACCATTTAGCAAAAGTCCAGTTCTTGTTCTCCCTAGCTCAGGTACGATGCCCGTGGCCCATGAGTAGGATTCATCTGTGCGTAGCAGCTCTTGATGCACCGACTCCAGCCTCAGTTCACTCCTTGTGAAGCTCCCCCAAATTTGTGAAAAGATTCTGCTCGACAATCCTGTCAAGGCTGCAGTTACCCCAGTTTCTGGTGCACCTCGTCTTCCACACTTTTGCCTTCCACTCAACTTTCTACAAATATGCTTGGATACAGCACTCGGAACAACCAGCTTGGTTAGCAATGACCTTTTGTGCCTTACAATGAGTGTCCTCTGGGCATGGGTCCAATTAGCAGTCTCCCCCATGATTGGATCCTACTGACCCAGACTGGTGGACCATTTAGAGGCTCAGGAACCTTTGCAGGTGTTTTGAGTTAATTAGCTGATTAAGAGTTTGCTTGCAAAAATTCCCCATGCAAAATTCCCCATCCCCAAGAATGTCTGCAAGGAGTTTGCAATGTTTAAATTTTTTCACAATATAATTTTCTGAGACACTAATGTTTGAGTTTTCATTATCTGTCAGCCATAATCATCAAAAATACAATAAATAAAGGCTTGAAATGTTTTACTTGATATGCAATGAATCTATATTATGAGTTTCACAGACTTTTGGACACTTGGACCACTGATAAATTAAATAATATGGCTCCTTAGACAGTGAGGCACTTTAAACTGGACTAAAGTAAGCAGCCACCGAAGTGTCTGCAGCTTTCAGCTACAGGAGTTTCAGAGCAAATAACGATTTAAAAACAAAAGTCAAACTTTTTATAACTTTTATGAGAAAATGCTTTAAAAGCCCAAATCCACAGCTGCTTGGCCTCATACACAAAGAGGGAAACTAGAAAGAAAAACCTTTGCAGCAGACAAAGAAAATAAATAAATAAAAATAAGTGGGACTGCTTTCAATGCACTGCATTATGAGAAACGACTCGACATGTTCACTCGTTTATCCCGGCTTTGATGGAAGCCAATGGGCTGCTGTTAACGTCCCGAAGCCGCTCATTAACACAAACGTTTTGCTCCCCTCCACGGCGAGCTGTAATTAGACTGGCAAAACTGATATCCCCTTGTATCAGTCTGATTCTGGGAACATGTGTGAGAGATTTGGAGGCGGAGGGGTGAAAGGAGCGTGCTAATACGGAGCAGCTGTGTGTGGAAGAGTCAGATGTTTATGGATGGGGGCTGAGAGCTGCTACAAGTCCTGCTTAAACCGGTGTGGCCAATAATAAAGAGATATATGTTACATTCTTGGCCAGGGACCACGCTCTGCGAGGATAGGGAGATGAAGGATCATCCATAAAGGTCAATGAAGGATGAGGGCTGCTGATAGGTGATGGATGGATGCATCATTCCTTGCAGAGTATTCGAACCCCTCGAGTTTGATTTATTGGGGTTTTTTGCAACTGAACAAACAAAAAGCAACTTTTCAGATGCAGAACTTTGTTCAATGCATGCAAGCCCTTCTTATACCGGTTTGCAACTCCAAACTGGAGGTTTTATGACTTGCTCTTTGCAACTCATCCATGAATTTGTAGAGCGTACACCTAATAATTGTGGCGTCGAAAGATTCTCCCATCTAAGCTGTGGATCTCCCTAGCTCCTCCAGACTTATCATGAACTTCTCCTCTGCTTCTCTGTTAACCTGGTCTGTCAGGTTTTGTGGAATTTTGTGAGACAATCAAAACTTGGATATTGTTTTATGACCTCACCCGGCTTTAAATTTCCTATTTTTGCTAAGATTTAATTATACATGGGTGGAGTTTTTTCTACTAGAGATCCAATGGTACACATAGTTGTACTGAAAATACAGAATACAGTGTTGTTTTATACCTGAACACATGCAGATTGTTTATGTGGTGAAGTGCACAATGCAACGTCCTGCAGCATAGCTTTAACTATAGCTACACCTATCAATAAATTCTATTCGGGAACATTAAGGTTTCTCATGCAGCTACAGTACAGCTACGGAGAAACAAAGGTGGACAGAACCAAAACTTCGTGCCTCAGTCTGCTTTTTGCGCACTTCAACAAATTACTCACCTAAAAACAACCTCGAGCTGAATGTACACATGACTGGTGCAGGAGAAATATCTGCTAAAATCCAAATCAAATTGCCTGCGGCATTCAAGTTGCACAGCATATGTAATCTGACAACACACTGGTCCTGTCCTGAGTCCCTCTGACCAACACCTGCATCCCGGAGTGTCTATAAATACAACTCCAAGTTGATATAAATCTTTTTTTATTCTCAAATGTCGAATGTCTTTAAAACAATTCCTAAACAACAATATTTACCATTTTCAAGAGATTTTATGGTTCTATAATGATCCAACGATCCAGCATTAATAAAAAAAACAATCAAACCAAATCGCCGGTCAGTTCTATAGTAACAACTTATTATTTCTTTGTCCTGACTGAAGCAAACCGAATTTGTACCGAACCATGATTTCTGTGAACTGTTACACCTCTACTATTTACTTATTAAATTCAGAAGGTACTCTGCTACACTGAATTTAATTTAGAGCAATCCGAGTGAAGGGGGCTGAATGCACATGCACACTATAGTTTTATAATTTTTGCAGGTAAAAATAATTCAAACACATCGAAGTTTGTCACTGGAATGTACCAAAATGTGGAAAAGTTCAAAGGGTTTGGCACTAGATTACATGACTGGTTTACCTTTGCATTGACTGTTGTGAGACAGTTTTGTTGAGGAAAGTTTCAAATCTGATTGATTTGAAGGGCAAAATAACAAGACTGTCCTGCCAATTTAAATAACAGCATCAATCGTCAGCTTTGTGACATTTTAAACAATATTTTCATTTTGAGGAGGATGCATGAACCCACCCTGTGTTTTCTGCATTTAGGAGGCTGGTGATGGCTGTGGGAAGCTCCGACTTCAGAATGAACAAGTAGGACGACATGGCTGAGAAGAGAGAAAAGGAAAACGAAATTAAATCACAAAAAAAACCCAACCCCAAAACAGACGCAGATTGATTTTTACCCAATATCACAGCCAGCGACTGAATGATGCCACAAGCAGTTCTCAGCTGTTCTCTGAGGGCGGTTAAAGGAAAAGGAGGGGGCTACCACAACATGGGTGGGGAACTCTGAGAGATCCCCAGTAAAGCCCTCAGTTTGAAGCAGCAGACAAAACACAGGTCTTAAAACTGCTGCAGAGCAGCCAGGATGGGGAATCTTGTGAGGAAGGAGGAGGGAGGAGCAGGAATGCTAACAGTAATGATCTCTGACGCTAATCCAGGTACTTCCAACCTTTCTCCGCCTCACTAGGAAACAGGATACTTCCATTTCCCACAGACAGAAGATCCGTTCACTTCCTGCAAGTCTGCTCTTAAAAACTCTATGGAGGACAGCAGGGAATGGGACGAGGATCTGCTAAAGAAAAGCACACATTTGGTCTGAAGAAGCGCTTTACATGCGGTGTGTGCTCAGCCCTCAATTTAAGGGATTTATGATTTGGAAAGCCAAGGAAATGCAAGGCTAGCTGGGACCTTACTACCCTGAGGCAGGTCTTTGGGTCTACTTTAAATAATCCCAGCCATAATCCCTTGGATCCTGTATTTGTTTATACAAGAAAATTCCTCCAATAACGCTCTCGCCCACACAGACACAAGCCCATTCTCTCTCTGAACAACAGCTGCCATTTCTGAGCACTAAACTTTGGCAGTCAGGGGTGCTTCACTCCATCAAATGTTTCAGGACTTCATATGTGTGCATACAAGCACTGATATGGCAGCTTGACTTGGTGTCCTCATTAACTTCTATGGTATCTACATTAGACCTTCTTTCTCTATTCCCGTAGCATGGTCTCCATGTCAAAACTTCACAATTTTCCAGACTCCAGAGCTCTCTTTTATGGATGGATGGATAAGAGGAAGGACAGAATAAGAAATGGATGGATGGATGGATAAGAGAAAACACAGAATAAGAAATGGATGGATGTATCGATAAGAGAAAACACAGAATAAGAAATGGATGATGGATGGATGGATAAGAGAAAGGACAGAATAAGAAATGGATGGATGTATCGATAAGAGAAAACACAGAATAAGAAATGGATGGATGGATGGATAAGAGAATGGACAGAAGAAGAAATGGATGGATGGATAAGAGAATGGACAGAAGAAAAAAATGGATGGATGGATAAGAGAATGGACAGAAGAAAAAAATGGATGATGGATGGATAATTAAGAGAAAGGACAGAAGAAGAAATGGATGGATGGATGGATGGATAAGAGAAAGGACAGAAGAAGAACTGGATGGATGAATGGATGGATGGATGGATGGATGGAAGGAAGGTAAGGGGTAAAATCTGGAAGCAAACATTTTCCCACATTTTTTAGTCCTGAAAAATACTGAAATCAGATCCCGGACTTCCCAGGCAGAGAAGGATCCCTGCAGATCAGACTTGCATTGCTGCGTCTGCCAAGAAGTTTCACATCAAAAACGCATCCATCAATGTTAGCAAACCAAATAAAACAAAAAATATTAAAGCCACACTGACAGGAACACAGGACAGTCAGTCATGATGCAGTGGTTTAGCTTCATGCAGTCGGTTATTCTGAGCACAAAAAGCACTTCTATGGGAATCAGAGGTGAGATAATACTTACACGACTACACGAAATGGCCCTTGAGTGAACAAAGAGGATGGTTATTGGCCAAGTGGTAAGAAAACAGACACTGATAATCAACATGCATCTAAATGTTAAAGGAGTATTGAGGTGAGCCTTCTGTGTGTGGTCAGCAAATAGCTGCAGAGTGTATCCAACATGAGACAGAACCACTTTCATTTCATTAAGAGCCAGGAGAGGCCGGCAGCGAGAGCCATGGGGTGGTCAGTAATTAAGGTCAATTGGCTGCTCAGCCTTTGGCAGCGCAGATGAATGTTTACCCAGAGTGAGGCTAATTGCACTCTTATAAAAAGGAGTTGGGGGTACGGACAGATGCACACTGGAGTGCTGGCTCTCACACTCTTGCACACAAGGCCCCACGCTGGGAGAACACCAACACATCAGAGGAGAGGCAGTAATCTACTCAGCCGAGCTGCTAATGATGGCGGAGCACCTCCACAGCCTCGGCTCTCAGCCGTCTGTGGTCGAGTGGATCCCAATAAGCTGCTCTCCACACGCAGGGCGGGAGTGGGTTTTTCCATCAGCGATCAATTATGTGAGAAGTCATGTTTCAGGCCCAGGGGAGGGGGTGGAGCGGACGGCGGCTACAGGGTCATAGGTTATCAGGGAATCTAGATAATGGCCTCACAGGGGGAGTGATGAGAAAAGAGCAGAGAACTTCAGCACAGAATGTTCTGTTCACCAGCAGGAGGAGATATCTGCCTCCAAAATAAACAAACTGTGCCTGCAGCATTCCTCAGCTCAGTCACACACCTCTGTTACTTCATGTTGAGAAGCGGGCCAACTTACCACCGATGTTTTGGATGAGAATGGCGGACCCAACCAGAACCTGGAGAGAAAAACAAGAAGCATAAATGGCACGGCCAAAGTGAAAACAGGAGGAACCTCATGGCAATCCTAAAGGAAGAACTTACTTTTCCTGGTCTCTTTAAGGCTTTTTCTCCGAGTTCCTCATATGAGTTGATACCTAGAGCAAAACATTGTTAAAAGAATAAAGATAAATAATCTGGCCTGCAGCCCTATTTGGTTGATGCAGATGGATAGTACCCCCCCCCCCCCCATTTAGGGCAACATAAATACATATAAAATATCAGGTACAACACAAATTATTTCTCATCTATTAATCTGTTTTCTGCATACATCTCATATTAGTAGTAATAAGGAACCAAAAACATCCAGCAAAAAAAAAAAAAAAAAAAATTATATATATATATATATATATATATATATTACCATTCAAAAGTTTGGGGTCACCCAAACAATTTTGTGTTTTCCATGAAAAGTCACACTTATTCACCACCATACGTTGTGAAATGAATAGAAAATAGAGTCAAGACATTGACAAGGTTAGAAATAATGATTTGTATTTGAAATAAGATTTTTTTTACATCAAACTTTGCTTTCGTCAAAGAATCCTCCATTTGCAGCAATTACAGCAGTGCAGACCTTTGGCATTCTAGCTGTTAATTTGTTGAGGTAATCTGGAGAAATTGCACCCCACGCTTCTAGAAGCAGCTCCCACAATTTGGATTGGTTGGATGGGCACTTCTTGCGTACCATACGGTCAAGCTGCTCCCACAACAGCTCAATGGGGTTCAAATCTGGTTACTGCGCTGGCCACTCCATTACCGATAGAATACCAGCTGCCTGCTTCTTCTCTAAATAGTTCTTGCACAATTTGGAGGTGTGTTTTGGGTCATTGTCCTGTTGTAGGATGAAATTGGCTCCAATCAAGCGCTGTCCACTGGGTATGGCATGGCGTTGCAAAATGGAGTGATAGCCTTCCTTATTCAGAATCCCTTTTACCCTGTACAAATCTCCCACCTTACCAGCACCAAAGCAACCCCAGACCATCACATTACCTCCACCATGCTTAACAGATGGCGTCAGGCATTCTTCCAGCATCTTTTCAGTTGTTCTGCGTCTCACAAACGTTCTTCTTTGTGATCCAAAAACCTCAAACTTGGATTCATCCGTCCACAACACTTTTTTCCAGTCTTCCTCTGTCCAATGTCTGTGTTCTTTTGCCCATCTTAATCTTTTTCTTTTATTGGCCAGTCTCAGATATGGCTTTTTCTTTGCCACTCTGCCCTGAAGCCCAGAATCCCGCAGCCGCCTCTTCACTGTAGATGTTGACACTGGTGTTTTGCGGGTACTATTTAATGAAGATGCCAGTTGGGGACCTGTGAGGCGTCTGTTTCTCAAACTAGAGACTCTAATGTACTTATCTTCTTGCTCAGTTGTGCAACGCGGCCTCCCACTTCTTTTTCTACTCTGGTTAGAGCCTGTTTGTGCTGTCCTCTGAAGGGAGTAGTACACACCGTTGTAGGAAATCTTCAATTTCTTAGCAATTTCTTGCATGGAATAGCCTTCATTTCTAAGAACAAGAATAGACTGTCGAGTTTCAGATGAAAGTTCTCTTTTTCTGGCCATTTTGAGCGTTTAATTGATCCCACAAATGTGATGCTCCAGAAACTCAATCTGCTCAAAACAAGGTCAGTTTTGTAGCTTCTGTACCGAGCTAAACTGTTTTCAGATGTGTGAACATGATTGCACAAGGGTTTTCTAATCATCAATTAGCCTTCTGAGCCAATGAGAAAAACACATTGTACCATTAGAACACTGGAGTGATAGTTGCTGGAAATGGGCCTCTATACACCTATGTAGATATTGCACCAAAAACCAGACATTTGCAGCTAGAATAGTCATTTACCACATTAGCAATGTATAGAGTGTATTTCTTTAAAGTTAAGACTAGTTTAAAGTTATCTTCATTGAAAAGTACAGTGCTTTTCCTTCAAAAATAAGGACATTTCAATGTGACCCCAAACTTTTGAACGGTAGTGTATATATATATATATACATATACATACACGTCTTGCTATACTTGTGTTGACTTTGTATTGACTTCCATTGATTTTACTATGCCTAACCCAGACACTTTCCCTAAACCTAACCATTATTGATACATGCCTAACCCTAACCTAAACCTAATTCACACCAAACTTCAGGCCTGTGTTGTAATAACACCATCATTTGAGGGGCTTTTAATATATTGGACTTTCAATGATTTTTTTCAATACAATCCAGCATGTTTCATTTATTATTGAGCAGATAAAAATAAAAACAGGTTTAATACATTTGTAGATTTTTATTTAACAATAATTAATTTTCTTGGCCTCCATAGTGCTTTCCACTTGAACATTTTACACACCAGTGCTATACACTGTATAACAAGACATGAGCTTTTTCTCACAGTCTGAAATCATTCCAAATTTTGTTTTTCCTCCAGACACAACTGGTGTAACTTTCTCATAAACACCTTTTTAGCTCCACCCATAAGTGTTCTTATGGGACTGAAATTAGGACTTAAATTTATATTCAAGTAATCAGGAAAGCAGAAACATTTTATTTCTCTTTTTACATTTCAGTTCAAACGTTTTGAATTTTGTGTTTTCTTAACATTTAGCTTGTTTTTTTTATTTCAAATATCTTCATCTTTTGTGTTTTGTGCATTTTGGACAATAAATGTTCTTTAAATGGCATTCTATACTTTTTAAGTCGATGTTCTGCTGGTATGTCATTTTGACATATATAATCATAAGAATAGAAAATATCCCAATAAATACCTGCTTCAGATTATATTGCAATATAGATTTGAAGCAATATCGCCCAGCCCTAATGTTTAGAGTCAGTGGAAGCCACATATATGCCCAAGCTTTAACATCCAGGCTGGATTCTTCAGTCGTGTCATTAGGATTTCCACATAATGTCCTTATGATGCCAGCTTGCAAGCTGTTTGCAAGATTCCCCCTTTTTATTCCACATGTAACAATGGTAAACATTGTAAAAACTTTAATTAAACTTTAATCTAATAAAATTTTTGTTTCGTGAGACCACATGACATGTCTTCAAAAATTAAGGCCTTTGTATTTCACTATATTTTCAAACTGTAATCTAGTCTTTTCTGTTGCTTTTAAAGTAGTGCCTTCTTACATGCCAAATGGCCTTTGAGCCCATGTTGTGAAGGACTTGTTTCAATGGGGTTAATGAGAGTGACCGGCTTCAGCCAGCATCTTTACTAGGGCTTTTACTTTCGTTCATGGGTTAATTTGCAGATTTTGAACCAAAACACATCCATATCTGGGACACAGAATCAAAATCTTTCCTGAAAGGTATGATTGCTGGACATAGCAATCGTGTTTACACACTGCCTGGGGAAAAAAAGTCACTATCTGGATTTAACAAAGCAAATAGGTAAGATCCTCCTATTAAACCCAAATGGGGAGAGTATTGTTTTGATTGTGGTCGGCGATCACTTAAACGTTTAGTGGAATCAAATAGAAGAAACACTACAGTAGAACTCAGGGATTTGTTTAATAGTGAAAGTAAAAGCATTTCCACACACTCAGTCCAATGACAACTATAGGGATTGGGAACGAACAGATGTGCACCTTAAAAAAAAAAAAAAACACTGATCAGTGAGGCTAATTGGAGAAGAAGGGCTCAGTTTATAAGGAAGCATAAAGATTGGACAAATCAAGAGGGTCATGTGGTCTGATGAGTCCAGAATTACAATCAGAGTCCTTCCGCAATCAAGAGAGGCAGATGAAGTGATGAACCCATCATGCCTACACCCTACTGTACCAGCCTGTGGGGGCGGTGCTATGATCCAGGGTTGCTGCAGTTGTTCTGCTCTAGGTTCAGCAACATTATGAGCCTAAAGAATGAGGTCAGCTGACTACCTGAAGATACTGAATGATTAGGTCACTCCATCAATTCAAAACTACTTTATTAATCCCAGAAGTTAATTAATGAAATGATGTTGTAACTCATAATCTGAGGTTCTTCAAAGACTTGTTGTAAATGCTGATGGATGTAGGCAGGAAGGATCTCCTGTAGCGGTCAGTATTACAGCCTCTGACTGAAGTCTGTTGTATACAAGTCTCATGAAAGGGATGCTCGGGGTTGTCAGTGATTTTCTTGACTTTATGAATAAGAAATCAATGGAAATTTTCTTCCCAGATGACAACGGCAGGATTAATCGGGCTCAAATCGTGCAAGAGTTTTTCAAGGAGCATGAGACATCATCTTCACTGGCGCGTATGATTTGTTTTTTGGTAGGGCAGTGCATAGTAATGGGATCTCTTCCAGATCTTCAACCTGATTGTATTTAATCTTTCTATGATGTCACACAAGAGATGGTTCCTTAACATAGATCGACGGATGTGGCACTATTTAACTCAAATCCTCTGCATTATCCTATAAGAAGCTTACTGTAAAAAAATCATAATGTCATCTGGGTTTTCCAAAATTGTGTCGTGGCATTGTGATCTTAGTGTATGTAAACTTTTGAATTAAAAAAAAGTAATTATTATTCTGGGATTTAGCAAACAGAAATAATTTCAGTAATCCCAACTGACCTAAAACAGAAATAGTTTAGTCGGATTTCATGTTAGACACTGAGGAAAAAAAGGTAATGTGTTTTTTTATACATTGAAAAATAAATATCTGGTTTAAACAATCTGTCTGAATAAAAATCTTAACATATGAAACAAAAGGAAGTGGGTGGGAGAGAAGTAAATATTTATGCATGCGCACTGTGTGCATAAATATTGATTTAGTGGTAATCTACAACTAGCACCTCCCACTATTGTCTTTCCTTTTTATCGTCTCTTTGGGCTCCTTTGACCCTTTTGTACTCGTTGGTCAGGCATCACCATGATTAGGTCCCAATCAGGACTTGAGTAATGACTGAAAACAAACGATAGCTTTGTAACAAACTGATTAAATCTGGAGTAAAGGAAGAGTGAGTCACGGTGTGAAGTTTGTTCTCTCACCTGTTTGGTCACAAAGCTTCAGAAGCAGATGGATGGAGTATGCTGCCAGGCTGGATACCAGTATTAACAGGATGCTGGGAAGAAAAGCAGAGCACTGACTGATAAGAATTGAAAGTTTTTAGAAAGAAAGAACTGATGGAAGGAGCCTCGCTTACCAAAACCCAACTATTCCTGTGCTGGCCATGGCATAAGCCAGACCCAGCATCCCACTACCCATGATTGCATTCATCAGGTTGAACACAGAGGAGGCAAAGGAGGCTCCGGTGGCTCTGGTCTGGACCGATCCCTGTACACACAGAAATAACCATAAGTAAAACTGCAGGAGCAAAGACAGACCGCTGAGAAAGAAATCTGCTCGGAGGATTCCTCCTGACATTACGAGGACCAACTGGCCTGGTCTGATGATGGATGTCATAAAAACAACACTGCAGGGGCATTGAGGATCAGGGGATGGAAATGGGAATGGATGGGGTGGGATTTAGGCTGCTTGGCTGCAGGACAGCTGCCTGAGCTCAGGATAAGGGGAGCTGCCCAAACTGCTTGACCTCTCTAATGGGGGATATCCTGGACAGAACAAGTGGCAACTCAGTGTCAGTGTCACAACAAGCTCGGATTGACCTGCAGGCCGCTCGGTCGGATTCACCCTGTTACAGCACTGAAAGACAGAAAGTGCGCCGCTGCAACCGGATGGAGGCGAATACAGACCAGCTGCAGAGTTAAACGAAACACCAGCAAATACTGACAATGTACTTTAAAAACAAACATGCAGAGAGGTGCGTCTGAAGCAACCTCATGACCTCTGAGTCATATTTAAGTCCAGCATATCAAACCTCATAGGACTGATGACTTCACATACCAATATGAGCAGAATTAAAATAGCAAAAGATAGCTGGGATACAATACTTGGTGGGCTGTTATATTTTAGGCAACATGCATTGATGCTCTGCATCTCAGAAACAAATCCGGCCAGCTTGATGGGCTTTTCCCCAAGGAAGCTGAAATTAAACCTACGACCCTCCAATTGCAAGACAACTACTCTAACTACTGAGCCACAGTCGCCCCAAATAAACAGAGCGGTAAACTGAGGGGGTCGTTGCAGTGATTGAAAGAGAAGAGTAGAGTTACTGTGGCTTAACTGCAACGGATGTCGTCATCACAGCATATGAGACACTAGAATATGTCAAATATTTCCTGATATTGTGCCGCCTCCCATCATGATCCTGGAGAGGATAGGACTGATGGGTCATTAATCTAGAAAATATCTTTATTGTTACATTTGCTGAATAAAATATTCACCTAGAGTTTTGTTTTGTTTGTTTTTCTGAACATTTCCAGTTGATAAACAGGTTTAAACTGGGGGGTCACCGTGTTGCATCACTCGTCACATGACATGAACCACAAAACACAAATTTACCAACAAAACAACTGAAGAGAGTTCACATTAAAGCAATATTACATGTTATGGGATGTTTTTAAAATTCAATTAAACAATTTCTGATTTTTTTCTTTTATGTAATAATATTGACAAGATCGACAAGATTTTCAAAAAGCACATAATTGGAGAGAATAATTGTTATTTTTGACCCTAAGTGGGGAAACTCAAAGTATGTCAACAGCAAATCACATAGAGGCACATAAAAAAAAAAAAACAGTTGTTCCATTTTGCATTTTATCTGCCGTAGAGGTATTAATATTATTATTTGCTTGCAGTGTGGGATTTGACTCTGACTGGGGTGGAGCTGCTGACAGAAGCAAAAAACTCAAATGAAACAAAAAAAAAGAGAAGTCCAGCTCATGTGATGCTGACCATAAAAACAGAGACAAAGCAGCAACTCACTGTTAAAATCCTTGTTTTACAGAAGAAGAAGAAACAGCTGGGAGAGACAGTAGAGACGTTCTCGGTAAATACTCACATTTCCCAACAGAGGAGTCCTCTCGCTGACAGCTGAAGCCCTTTCAGGGAGTCTAGAGTAAACGTCCGCCTGCTCGCTGCTGTTGGTGCTCATTGCGCACAGATAAAAACACGCAAACAGCTTCGCTCTCTGGTTTTATGAAAGCATCCTCTCCTGGAGCCCATTTAAAGCTGCCGCTTATAGGCCAGTCAGCTGATTACTGTTAAAGATAAGATTAATCCCCTTACTTCTTCTTCTGCTTCTTCTGCTTCTTCTTCTTTTGTTTTAACCGCAGCTTGCATCTAAATGTCGCCCTACTGCGACCTCTTGGATCATATTTCTACAACCTTTGTAACAGATTTCTTATATCATCTTAATAAGATCCACTTTCTCAAGAATCGAAATATGATTTCATTACCTTCAACTTTTTCCCCTTATCTATGTACTTCCTGCTCTGTGGCGCGTATCATATAAACCAAACTAACCAATCACACAACGGGTTTTAAAATTCTTGACCAATCACAGATGGTTCGCGTCGATTGAAGATGACGTAACAAAAGCGTGCCTTTGAATGGAGGATGTTGAGGTGAGGTTTTTATTTCCACTCATTTTTTTCTATTTATGCGATTAAAATCAGGTTTTTTTTATTAAAATGTATGTTATTATAAGAGCCGCCATCATAATAACTCGCTTAGAGAGCGTTCTCTGTAAGAAGCAGCGTTACGGAGCGGTTTAAACACGATTTACTCCGTGGATTTTATACTTTTGTTTCATAATGTCGAGGAAAACAGCAGCTAAATGCGGGCCCCCTTTTATCAGTTTTACAATAGAATAACATTATGTTTTATAATGGAAGATATCATACATTTTAAACTATTAACTACATTTAGTAACACCCTACATTTGTATTTAGAAATGCAGCTTTTCCAAACAAACAGGGAACTGATCTATAATATCATCCAGAGCTTGTTAGTCTTTTCTTTTATGGGGAAATTAGATGCTTTGTTCTCTTGATTTTGTAATACATGCACATCTTGTAGGTTTTCTCTAAGTTAACCAGCTCAGCTGCACATTTCTTTTAACTTGAGCATGCTAGTTATTAGTAACTGTACAGTATTATTTCTCTAATGTCGTGCCCTTAATCTTATTTTTGTTTTTTCCCCCTTTGAGTGAATATGCATGCTTCTTATTATCATTGACTTGCTGCTTTATTTTTTACATTATTTCAATTAACAAATCCTTGTTCCGACCTCACAAAGCATTCCTCAAAACATGAAGAAAAACATGCAACCCATGTACCCATGTTTTCACATCAGAAAGTGAGGCTGATCAATTCTACCTCCTACCACCAATGCAGGAGCTGCATTAATTTTCCTTTGTGATGATTGGCTGCACCCACAAGAGAGTAGATAAGGGAGATTGTAGATCTAAGCTTCTGTGGTAGAGCTAAGACGGTTTCCACTGTGCGTATTAATAGATTTTAACGTATGCTTGAACTATTAAAATAAGCAGCTATAAAGCGTTTTTTAGAAGAGGGCTGAAATATTCATGGATTTTAGCTCTTTGCAGGCGACTGTGGTTTCTTAACCTCCACGAATAGCGGGCGGTTCACTGTTTTTCTATCAAATAACCTTCAGCACATCTTTAATTCTTTCATGTGTTATAGTCCTTTGTAAAAAGAAATCTAAAATTGGAATTTGGTATCAGCCCAGAAAAGCAAGATCGGTGCATTTCTAATGAAAAATCCATCTGTCCAGTCCAGTCTGGTTAAATAAATTAAATCCAGTTAATCAATCACCAGGCTACAATTAAAGATAAATTCGCAAAAAATTAAGATAATTTTTACGTCTGCTGTTTCCTGTACTGTCAGCATATTTAAAGTGTATTTATCAGCAGGGAACTTTGAAATCTTACTGTACTGCAATTATTTTAGTTGTGTCACAGAGTGGTTTCATGACAAGCAGCAGAACTTAACAGCCTGTCTCTTGCTTCCTGCTGCAGGAATATTTCTTTCAGCAAACATTGCATTTTACAAAATTAAAAAATAAGAATTAAAACACACACAAGCCATATTTTTACTCCTTTTATTGCATGCAGAGCTCAATTTAGCTCTTTAGACATCAATAAAGCAACTTCAAGTATGTATATTCGCAATGTAGTGGTTACATTTTTATTTTATATCAAATAAATATTGAGTTTAGCATTTGGACATTTTTGGTTTAATGGTAGATCAACTTTTTGTAGAGCTGTATTCCTAAAGTGATGTTTCAGAAATTAGGATCATATTTTTCAATTTTTTGCGTGGCTCTTTGCCAGGTTCCTCTCCAGAACTCAAAGGAAGCTCGATTCTGCTGTGCTCCAGAGTTTATTCCTTTCAGTATCGGCCAGTTCTGAGTTCATCGGGAGAACCATTATGGAGCCCAAACTGTACCGACCCCCTCCCAAGGTACGGGGTATGACCTCTCTGGACAAAGACGCCTTCACGCAGACCATTACAGTTCCAGCTCTACAGGTACCAACGGGGGTCTTAAACAAAGTCACGAAGAGTCTAAAGAAGTCCACTATCCAGCGCCCAGGTGTGCATCGAGTGGTTCAAGACAAAGAGGAGAGCAGCGGTTTCCGGTTAGTCCTTTTGGACCCCCACAGAGTGCTGTCGGCGAGTTCGTTCAGTGAGGGTGAAGCTGAGGCCCTCAGGTCGTTTGGCGTCTCTGAGGAGCTGCACCAGTACGAGCTGAAGCTGACCTATGACAACCTGAAGACTGAGGAGGTGCTGGAGGCGGTGCTACCTCTGGGCCAAGATGTCACGTCAGCATTCAGCCGGGTGGGACACATCGCCCACATGAACCTGAGAGACCACCAGCTGCCATATAAGAATCTCATAGGTGAGAGGCATAGAGGTAACTGGCTCCTAAATAGTACAGAGTGATGTCTAACTGTAAAGTCAGAACTACTTGCAGGCCACTGAGATTTGATTTTTTTAAATAAAACTGCCAAAACTAGTTTCAATAAGCGAGGCAGGTGTGTTATAAACATAAAAATATCTCCAGCCAGAGCAATAACTAAAGCATTTAAACCAACTAGAACAAACAAGGCTTGCTCTTTTCCACCATGCACAATGAGCATTTTGGCTTGGTAAGGGAGGTAAAACATCTCTGATGCTCCTTATTGGAGAACTGAAGCAAAGAGCAGCATCTCAGGGTCACCAAGTCTTCATAACACCCATTAGATGCTGCCTGAATGCAAACAGGATGTTCTTTCTCTATGAAGAAAAGGTAATCTAAATGAAGAATCAGTCATTTTGTACAAAAAAATAATTTCTTAATGTTGGATTTTTCAAACTGAGCAAATATTTCGGACATTAACCTGTGATTTAAAAATTTTTTTTTTTTATCCAATAGTAAAGGATATTTGCTTTATTCAATCAACAGTAGTGTGTTTTTTCTGCTCTTTGCCCTTTAGGTCAAGTAATTATGGACAAAAACCCTGGAGTCACATGTGTGGTCAACAAGACAAACGTAATCGACTCAACTTACCGGAACTTCAAGATGGAGGTGCTGGCTGGAGAGGAAAACATGGTCGCCAAAGTATGCAGCGTTATTTTATGTTAATAATTTCCACATACTGTACAGCAATCACACAAAAATACAGAAAGCATTTTTCAAATGATGATTTTATTTATTAAGGGCTAAACAGACCAGAAACATGGCCCTATAGAAAAAAAAATCATGAACGGGTTGTTAAAATGAAATTAAAGACCACCAGGCCTGATTACTACCAGACCTGCATATTAAAGAAATCACCGCAATGACAACATGAAGAAGGATAAAACATCTGAAAAAGCAGCAGATCAGCCCCAATCTAAGAAATTAGGAACAGATGAGAAAGTTATTGACATCTATCAGCCTGGAAGAGTTATTAAGCTAATTTCCAAAGCTTTGGGACTGCAGTGAACCACAGACAGAACCGTTATCTACAAACGGGGAAAACATGGAGTATTGGACAATCTTCCCTGGAAAGGCCACTGTACCAAAATGACTCAGAGAGAGCATCAATGGATCATCCAGGAGGTTACTAAGGAACCCAGAATCATCCAGATTTAAAACACTGCAGGCCTAACTTGCCTCACCAGAGGTCAGAGTTTATGATTTATTAAGCGAGAATGGGGTAAAAATGGCCTGCATAAGGGGCAGAAAGAATGCCATACCAATATGGTGATGCCTTTGGGCTAGTCTGCAGCTTCAGGACCTGGACTACTTGCTTGAAACGTGAATTCTGCTCCCTGCTTGAAGATCCTGATTGAGAAGCTCCAACCATCAGTTCATGACCTTAAACTCCAGCTCACTTGGGTAATGCAACAGGACAATTAAAAGTTGTTTAGTGGCCTAGTCAGCACTTGTTACTAAGATACTGTGGCCTGGGTTTAAAAGGAAGCTTATTCTTAAAAACCCTCCAATGTCATGGAATAATTAGATGATTACCACTCTAAAAGCTCAAATAATGCCTAAACAACGACCTCAAATCCCGGATTAGTTGAAAAGGAGGCTTCATGGTTGCAGAGCAGGACCAAAGAGCAGAGAGAGGAGGAGGAAGTTCAAAAAATCTCTTCCATCGATCCTAATGGACAAGGATCATATCCCCGACTCCGTCTCTCTGCCCAGCTTTCTAACCGTACAACCAGACAGATTCAAGAGGAGCAGCAAAAGCCAATGAGGTGGATTAGCATTGCTTGCCAACAACTGCTGGTGTCATCCAGGACATGTTACTGTGGAATATCTATGCTGCCTGAAAATTTAGCTGTTAGCATGTCAAGGCATTCATGACACTATCATACAGCAACAGTCTTCAAGTCAGAGGCTGCTTCAAATTTGTTGTAAGAGTGACTGCTACTGGAGATCCTTCCTGCCCACAGCATCACCATCCACAATGAGTCTTTGAAGATAATTGAATATTTTGAAGTATTTCTGAATTGAACAAAAAATCTGCAATGAAGAGTGGTCTAAAATTCCTCCAGACTGATGTAAAAGACTTATTGTTGCCACTTATAAACACTATATTCCAGTTGTTGCAGCTAAGGAGGGCACAACCGTTTTACTTTTAAACATGGAAACATGTTTCTTCTGAAAGCCTTTTTTCCCTTAATGAATGAAATAGGTTCCCACATCTGCTGAAAAATGCTGTAAAAAAATGTTAACTCTTACACCTCATCTTCTGCCCTTGTAGGTGAAAGAAAACGGCGTGACTTATGAGTTTGACTTTTCTCGCGTCTACTGGAACCCCCGGCTGAGTACAGAGCACCAAAGGGTGGTGCAGCTCGTCAAACGCGGCGACACTGTGTTTGACGTGTTCGCGGGGGTCGGGCCCTTTGCCATCCCAGCCGCCCGCCTCGGTGCCAACGTTCTGGCCAACGATCTCAACCCGGAGTCGTACAGATGGCTGCAGCACAACTGCAAACTCAACAAGGTGGAGAGCAAAGTCCAAACCTTCAATCTGGACGGCAGAGACTTCATCCGTGGGCCTTTAAAGCAGAAGCTGTCCGCTCTGCTGAAGGGGGAATCTGCGGTTCACGTGGTGATGAACCTTCCTGCGCTGGCTTTGGAGTTTCTGGACGCTTTCTGGGGCCTCCTGCACCTGGAGCCTCCATGTGAGCAGAACCTCCCCACCGTGCACTGCTATGGCTTCTCTAAAGATGACAACCCAGAGGCGGACATGAAGGAGAGGGCTTCCCGCAGCCTCGGATTCCCACTGGAGAACAAGTGCTCTGTGCATTTTGTGCGTAACGTAGCACCCAACAAGGACATGATGTGTGTGAGGTTCACAGTCCCTAAAGAGGTTCTTTTCAGCAGCGAGGAAGTAAAAACTGGTGAGAAAAAAACCTGCATACACTACCAACCTGAAGGTTTCTTATCGGTAAAAATATAGAAAAACAAAAAAAAAAGATTCTGAAATTTTTCTAAGTCCCTTTGCTCACTCACTTAATTCTGTGTTTCTTTTTTTAAATGTAACTCCATGTTGAATTGATATTTTATATAAAAGTAAAAGGATAGGGTTATTATCAAATACAAAACCATTTAAAGGCATTAAAAAGGATCACGTTTATTTCACTGTTATTACCCCCACAATTATCAGTACCTCTGATGGAGATTGATATAAAATCTTTAAAGTGCAATATGTAAGAATTTTACAGTGAAATAATCACACAATGTCTCAATCATGTTGGAAGGAAGGTTACATTGAAACAGATGTCCTTCTCAGCCAGCTGCGTGGTTGCAAGTTTTAATCATTTTAAAAAGGCCACAGAGGGACGTATTCATTGTTTACAGCGTAAGCGAGCAAGGTTGCCAAGTCTTCAATACAAACACTGCGCTGGGATTTGGAACAATGCTAGCAATAAATTAGAAAAAAAAAAGTCTGCTAAAAATATCTCAATCTGCTTTTTTCAACCACCAACAACTCGATATTGCAGTGAAATGTTTTTATCTACTTATCAACTTACGGTTTGTGACTCGTCTTTGCTGGTCATGTTGAATCTTTTGGCGCTGATCCGTAAATGGCAACCCGCCATGAAACTCACGAAGGGGAGTGGGTGAGTGACTGAGATCGGACTCTTGTTTTTCTACATGGATTGCAGTACCCAAATTTGACCACAAGATCTTATTCTTACATATTGCACCTTTAAAATGAAATTAGCACAATTAACTTTTTCAGGTGGTTTGGTTCCTTTTCATACAGAGAAAAATCCAAGCGACCCAAAACCTGTTACTGCAAACCAGGCGAGAACGTTCAGTGTGTTGATTGGTCCAATCTGTCTAAGCTGGGAGAACCAAATGTAAATACAGGAAACAGACGCCATGTCCTAAATTAATTGAAAAAAAGTTGAGAATTTGAAACATTGTTTAGGGCTGGGCGATATGGCCTAAAAATAAAATCGTCGATTTTTTTTCACACCAAATCCGATTTTAATCTTTTTTTTTTTTCTCCCTTTACTTTCTTAAACAGAAATAACAAATGACAGAATCTATTTTTTTAAATTCTTATTGTAATATCTCCTTTGGGAGTCTACCTGAATTCAAAGTTGTGTGCAAAGTTGGTGGCACATACCTGGCGTCCAAAGTTTTCAGTAGGTAAATAAAGCCGGGCCTTCCACTGTATAAACAGGCACCATATCTTTGGCAATATAAATAGTGATGGCATCTGTGATCGCTTTCCACTGGACACCCGTCTTATCATAAGGGACACCGTGTGAAAATGATTCCACTATGGTGGCTTGTATTTTGGCGGTGTTTTGTGAGCTGCTGCTTGCTTGAGCATCTCGTAGAGAGCAGGACTTCTACCAATCGACGGAGTGCCTCTGTTTCAGGTGTTGAAACAAATTCGTCGTACTCCCACCTTTGGTAGCAACAGCCTTCAAACAGATTTTGCAGCGTGCTGTTTGTTGCTCCAAGTCTGAAGTGGCAAAACCTAACCAGTTCGATATAATTGAAGAAAGTGTCCCTTTTTTGGGAACAAGCTCCTCTTTGCTAGTTGCCTTTTTGACATCTACGCATTGCGAGAGACTGACTCGCTGACCTTGCTCCAAACTACGGAAGCCCAAGAGAGCAGTGGGGGGGGGGGGGTAAATCTCGATTTTTCCAAAAATAAATCTTCTTAAATGGCAAATTCGAATTAATCGATAAAATCGATTAAAAAAAGAGGCATCCCACAATTCCATGCATACCTGGCTACTGGAAGCAGTTTGGATAAAGCTTGCAGCGTTCACCTGGTAGCGGTGTCCGGATCACGTTCACACCATAAACAAACCGCTCTGGAGTTCACTCTCCTTTTAAACGGTTTTGGTCCACTTCCTAATGTGACTGGTGTGCTAAATACTACACAAACTGCACCAAGGGGTGAATGAACCAGTTTGTTTAAACTGACTAAACGGCCCCTAAACTTTCACTGACTGTAGCTGCAGACAAGTTAATGATAATCTTGTGTTCCTGTTTCTATGCCATGACTTGAGATGAACACACATCTACAGTACCTTATGTGAATGAAATGTTCTGTTGTCTTTCCCATTTTGAAGAGTGTCACATCATATTTATACCCCAGGAAAACATATTTACACACTGATCAATTTATTAAGTACAATAACTGGACTCAAACTTCAGATTGGTTTAAGGCATTATCCTTAAGTTAACTTATTTTGATTTTATTTTGTGGAGGCTGTTGCATTTAACAGTTAAAAGAAGTTCATACATAATTTACCGTGTATTCACTCTTCTTCTGCTGCCTGGTAATACTTGTAGCTTGCAGAATATCTGGATAATTTAAACAAAATGTTAAACTCTGTTTCATTTGTGCTCACAGAACCGTCTGAGGAACCAGCCCCAAAGAGACCAAAGTGTGAAGACACTCCAAATTTAACATGATTCTACATCAGCTTGTCTGTTTTAGTTTTACTTTCTGTAAACATTGTTCCATCATTTTAGGAATGTAGGTTCAAGTTCAAACTTTCAAACCATAAGAATTTAATGCCCTTAAATTGATTCTTTTGTTCTTAAAATTGGCTGTACGTGAACATATTTTATTTTTAAATAAACCCACATAATGAAAATGTTTTTTTCTCTTATTTTATTTAAAAATAATATTAATAGAAAACCAAAAAATCTACAGGAATCTTCATCAAAAGCAAGTCAACATTAACAACGTGATGGTAGAACCGTATTTGGGAAGTCCATTCGAACAGGAGGAGGGAGTTGGGATGGATTCAGCCTTTCTGAGGGAACAGCCCACTGAAAGCATCCTGGATGGCTCGATAACATGCCAGAGCTGAGGTGTATCCTCCGGCTGTGTCCTGCGGCATGGCAGCACGGACGTGGTTCAGATACCTGAGAAGACGGAAGGTGTTACTCAGTACCAGCCGCAACATATTTGAACTCCTCTTACTGACAAGTTGCCCAAAGTGCTGTACAAAAATAATACGAGCTAAAAGTGAAGACATAAAACAAAGACAATAAAAAGCATGTCAACTCACACTGAGCCAAACACTATTGAAGAAAGATGTTTATAAAAATCAATCCTTTTTATGGATGTTTTGGACCAGTTTAGGTCACCAAAGGCAGAAAACGAAATGCCTTAAAAGCTTCACCAACACAGCCTGTGTAGTGACCATGAATAGACCAGATCTGAGGTCTCACCCACCGATACTGCTCTTCTCCAAGTACCTGAAAAAAGCCCCTGAACCTTAAAATGCATCTTTATGACCCTGAAGTATAAATCGAGGAGTGATTATAGGTTGGATACCTTGAATGTACATTACATTTAAATTAAGGTGTTTATTATTAATTGGAAGAAAATCTAAGTGATTGCAATTGTTGCCACATAGGGTTGAATTTGCTTTCCAATTCATAATCAACATATTCACATGGAAGCTGAATTTATGTTTAGTTTTGTTATCGTTAACATTTTAATTAGCTCGATGATCTGAGGCATCCAATTGGAAAAAAATGGAAATCAGAATGGGGGCAAACACTTTTTCACACCAAGGTATCTCCAGTTTAAAGAAAGCGGTAGAATAAACAACTAGAAACTATTTTTCTTATTGTCCATTTGGCTCAAACTCCAGACAGATTAGAATCGGATTTGAAATTGTTTTATTTTCTATGCGCTTCTTTTTACTAACAAATCTTTAAGATGGAGCGTTTGACTCAAATCCTAGGGATATAGGAGGGATAAATATCGGCAGCACTAAATGAAATAATTCGCAGAGATAGGTAAGGGAGTGGTTCTTGATAGATTCATCAATAAGTCATGAGATCGATTATTTATAAATATATAGCCCATCATCCGAAACATCTTTCAGATGTCTTTCCAAGTGCTGACAGATGTATCCAGCCAGAGCATCTTTTTTAATTCTAAGCAAAGCCGAAAAATAGCTGAGCTGACTCAGTTGTGTGCACCCAGTCTAATCCTCTGTCTGCACAATCTTTTTACAACAAGGCTGAGAAAGTAACATCCTAAAGTAGGTTAGACAACATGTAGCCCCCCCACCCCCCGTCTGGCGTTTCTCTGGCAGATAGCTCTAAAGCCCTCACACGAGTCTGGATTTTTGTGGCCCCCGGTTCCTGTGAGCATGGGAAACTTCAAAGTGATGTGCATATGGGGAGCACAGACAGCACTCTGTGATTTCTGGACCCATTCAAGCTGCTTTACAGAGTAACCCAACACCTGTGGGGAGGCTAGCAGAGACCGACAGGAGTGGAGGTGTGTGTGTGTGTGGGACAGGAGAGGTGTTGCTCGGTCTGGACGCTGGAGTAATCGTTCAACTTTAATGTCCCTGCTGCAAAGAAAAATATTAAAGCGAGGCTGATCTGACATAAAGTCAAACCCAGAGAGTGAAAGTCACAGACAGAATACCAATCAGATCAGACCACTCATCACCCACTAGAGAAACAACACAGCAGCCCCAGTGATTAATAATAACTTCATTAGGCCCACGCTGCTGTAGCCTGTCCTTCAGAGCACTTGAGGGAGGTCTTCTCATATGGCTTCCTGCATCAGATGAGTGCTATCTATTGATTATATTGTACCGGGCCTTTTTAATGGTGAAAAAAGTGGGCTATTTACGGCCCGCCTAAGTCTGCTCTTCCTGCTAATCTAATCCCCAAGCTACTCATGTGGTCATTCCTTCCAAGAAAGCTGAGAGCTCTGTGTAACTTTATACCTGCAAGCCCCTGAGGAGAGGGAGAGCAAGAGGAGAGCGTGAAGGAGAGTAGGAGTACTGTCGATGTGGGGGTGGGGGGAAGAGATGATGAGGAGCATGAGGTGAAATCATCTTCATAAGCCGACCCTGTCCGAGGTGCCTCCACCCAGAACAGCAGAGTTTAGCCTCGGCTCTGCTCCATTAACTCAGCGCCTCTGTTTGCATCTTCCTGTAAAAGGAGCCGTTCTGGATGTAGACGAAGCCGAACAACAGAACCGAACTCTTCTTTTTTTTTTTCTTCTTTGCCTGACCGCTGGTAAAATGATGTGCGTTAGAGTAAGCTACACTGAGGTTCTGTCAACAGAAAATAAGACGCGACGCATTCATGCAACAGAAACAGCCCTGTGAAACAGCCGCATCCCTCTCCTGTGTGCTCCAAACCTTTCCCTGCCCACACCTCCTCCCATCCATGGTTCTCCCTTTCCTTTCCATAGACCGGACTGCCTTTTGTTCACGAGGCACTGAAACCTAAGACGTTCGGGCCGGTAACATCTTTCACTCTCCGGGCCCCACTGGAGCATTAGCTGCAACCTGATACGGGTCTTTTCAAAGCTTTGTATTATTGGGTAAATATGGGTCACTTTGCAGCGGCCCATCATGTCGCTTCGGGGGGAGCTGGAAAAGACGAGCAGAGGTGATGAAGACAACTGAAGGACTCTGGGAGTGACTGTGTGTGTGCATCAGACTGCAACGGCCACAAGGGACTCGGAGGGACAGGTGTCTTATGTTTTTTCTAAAACATTTCCCTCTTGTTTCTGGAAATCAGCAACAGCTTAAATTCATTTGCTGAACATTTAAATCTTCCAATCCAACCAGCCGCTGCATAAAAACACACAATTGAAATCTACTAAACTTCTTCCTTTTTAGGTCAGTTAGTTATTTAATTTCCTTTTCTGTATTTAATGGGTCTTCCAAATGGACAATGACCCTAAAGATACCAACAAATTAGTTACAAAGTCAGTGGTCTTGAAAGCAACCGTCACAAGGCCCTGATCTCAGTTCGATAGAAGATCTTGGCAGAGCTAAAAAGGTGTGTGATCAAAGTGGCCTACAATCCTAAGGAGGAATGGGTCAAAATTCCAGCAAACTATTGTGAGAAGCTTACAAACCTTTCATTAAAGTCATACAGCCTGAAAGGCGATTCTAAAAACTAATGAATTGGAGGGGAAAAAAGGTTATGTTTTTATACACTGTGTGTAAATATCTGGCTTTAATTGCATTGCTGCTCAATGCCTACATACTCAACACTCGATACCTGGGCGGTTTCTCCTTCCAAGGCTAATAATGCCCCAGATTTTCCTGGATGCGTTTCCCACAGCCTGGGAAACGCATCCAAGCCCCATCTCTAATTTGAAGTGAAAGGATAAGTGGCAAAATGTTTTGGCGGGTTCAGCATGACTTCCAGCTGAGGTCGCATGGCTCCTCTTTGTATTTGTGCTCAGTGATGCTGCAGTGGGATCAAAGGTGTTTAGGTTTTCTGATGATGAACAGTAGGAAGGCAGCTGATAGCGTACGGACAAGCAAGCGGGCTGAGTTGGACTTTTTTAGTCTAGACCCCATGTGTTCGCTGGAATCAGATTAAGAATGGTTGTGGAAGTCAAAGTGAGATGGAAAGAAAAAAGACTGTAATATAATGCTATTTCAACAAGTAGACACTTAATCAACATGCTAACCACAAAAAAGGCGAACTGTGCAGCAGAGCAATCGGAGGGACTTTTAAACAAAACTCACTGAACAATCGATTGGGCATGGGGTTTCATCTGTTTTTATGCCTTAAGCTTTTATGCTGTCATTCAAGATAAAGCTTTTTATTACAGAAAGACTAATGCAAACCCAGTTCTCTATCGTATCAAAAGATCAACAACATTCACAGAAAAATGCTAATTACAGTTGCCTCTGAACTGTCTCACTTTACAACCACAAAATCTAACATACTTTTATTTTATTGTGGTTTCATGGGAAAGATAAACAATAATATGTGCGACATTGGGGAGCTGCCAAGAGGCCCAAGGAAGGTGCAGAGCTCCACTGCTCAGGTGGAAGAATCTGTTCACAGGACAACTTTTAGTCGTAAACCCCACAACTCTGGCATTTACACAAGACTGGCAATAACAGAGCAAATGTTGCTGGAAAGACATAAGAGGTCATGTTTGTAGTTTACACGAGGAAGAGAGTGATCAGGTTAGATTAGAGTAAAGTTAAACTTTTTGCATACGTGGTAAAAGCTACATGTTGAGGAAAACAGTGCGCAGGACCCTGAACGCACCGTCCCCACAGGTGGTACTTCACAGTTTGGAAGTTGTTCTCAGGAATGCAAACTTCCTCATATTTCCTCGAAATGTAAAGATGATCATTACAGCTAAACACTTCAGTTTTAGTTTCATCAGTCCAAAGGACATAATTCCCCCAAAAAAGGAAGGTCTTTTTCCCAGTATTAATTTGCAACTTATAATCTGGCTTTTTATGTTGTTGTTTTTTGGCATAATGGCTTTTTCCTCAATGGGCGGGGTTTCAGCCCATGACAGTACGAGTCTTGTTTTACCGCAGATAACAACACACTTTTACCAGTTACCTGTTACTTTTGTTCTGGGGTCGAACATTGAACATTTCACACAAACACGTCTCCTTCCAAAACAACACGAATGCACGACATTCTCCTTTTACGTCCATATTACTGTTTAAAGCCAGATAAACGTGGCATCTACAGGCATCTGGAAATTGTAGAGGTCCCCAATACTCTTTGTGCTATCTTTGCTGATGTTTGCACAGTGTCACGGTGCAATGACATCTTCGGCAAGAATATCCCAATTTGTTTAAAGGTACAATAACAATCTCACTCAACTTTTGATTTTTTTTAAATGTATTAAAAAAAACATCTAAAACATTTTCTCTTATTTATCAGATTTAAATAATTTCAGTGATCCCAACTGGCCTAAAAAAAGGGAAAATCTGATCTAAAGTTGAATAGTGAGATAAAGTGATTGCGTGTGTTTATATGCAATGTATGTAAACGTCTTGTTTTAACTGTTGTATATTAAAGCAACTGTAGAGCTAAATGGACAGTGAGGGAGAGAGACAGGCGCAGAGAAGGGTATATCTGTATGATAAATGCTGTATCTGTTTAAAACCCTGCAGGATGACCATACAAATGCCCGGAAATCTTCCTTTAGCGCTGTAAGTTCCAGCAGCAACTGAAGATTCTTGGCCTGGGAATGATGGGAGCTGGAGGGCGGAGGGAGCCACACACCTGCCAGATGATTTGTCATTATAGAGGGGTCAGCACTCAGCTGTCACCCCCTAATCACCCTTCCTACCCCTCAAGTCACCCCCCTCCTGCACCCACTAAACTCCACTCCAGTCCTCCCCAAACACCCCGTGCATTCCTGAGGCAGCTCCGGTTTCACTCCATCTGCCCCTCCTTGCTAAACTCCAACCCTGAGAGAAAATGTACCCCTGTGAGAGAGACGGCAAGCCGAGTTCGCTGTTTGGATGAGCAATGTGGGCTTAGCCTCCCTGTGTGCAAATCTACGCCTCTTGGTTGTTTATCTAAAGGCAGAGCTGTTCGTATTGATACCCGAAGTGAGCTGGTGAGGCAGAATTTTACCAGCAGAGAAAACGTAACTTCAATCCAGACATACCCCCCTGCTGCGTACAGGCCAAACACAGATAACTCTCACAGGTATACTATATCCTTCAACAGCAATCTTTCAGCACGGCGGGTCATGGGTCACACTCTTTTCCGCTGAACGCTGCTTCCTCTGGGACATGAAGTGTGTGAGATGGATCCTCGGCCCACTGTCCAGCAGATTATCTCAAGTTGTTCTCTGTGAGTGCGCTTGAGAGGGGCCTCAGCGTACTTACACCACATCCTCACATCTCCTCCTCAGTTATCGTGTTTTTTCTCATCACCGCTAACAATCTGGTGCTCTGCATCCCAGCATAGAGCCGGGGAGGCAGGCCAGCATTGCTGATTGAAGGAGAGAACAAGTCCAGGGTGTTAACAGAAGTGTGAGATGAGACTTGACATTAACACTCACAGAAATACTCTCATCGGGAGCGACAGGGAATCTATAAGGAGGCAACTTGTTGGTACTGCAGATAAATAAGAGGTCTGCTTTCACTGTTTATGGGCGCCATGGCTGCGGATAAGGGATCCAGTTCACTTCCTGGTCCAAGCGTCACCTGTCAGCACTCATTCACGGCTATTGTGTCCTGGCCCTGCACCTCGCTTGTGTCGCCTGATGGGGGCAGTAGAGGCTGACTGTAATGCAGCAGATGCATCAAACAAGCCTCTAACCTCCTAATAGGCTGAGCTTCCTTCTATCGTCTGCTGAGCTGCCACTCGATAATGCAGGAGGAAAGATAATGACGTGAGCCGAGCATCTTCGTCAACCAACTGGGGCTGCACACAATAGAGGAACATATGCCTACCAGTGGCTGCTGAGACACACCCACGCAGACACACATGCATGTATGTATGGGGGCTTGACAGGTTGGTTACATTCAGGGAACAAAGCGGAGATCCCAGAGGAGAATTCACCTCCGCAGGTATCAGTTACAGAAGCATCTCTGGGAAAAGGCAAAGAGTTTTTCAATCAGGCAGGAAAATGGGAAAAGAACGAAAGGTACCGAATGTTAAGGGCCACTATTCACGCATTAAACAATTTAAGTACTCCCCATGGCTAGGCCCCTCATGACAGCAGTTTGTTTTGTTTCCGCAGCTCTTAAGAGGGAAAATGAGCCAGCTAATCTCCCCTCCGAACATAACCGAGCCCTTGGCCCACAGGGGCGAAGACCAACAGAGATGCATGGAGTTCCAGTCTGTTTACATTTGTGGCTATGATGCGCAAACCGAGTACAGGGTGAGCTTTGCCTGTGAGTATGCATAGTTCTGCACTCCCACAAGCTTACAATCAAAGCCTGGATAGTATTCCGGTGCAAAAATCTCAACATATCTGAGTGTTAAAATAGTCTGAAGGCATCGGCTCATGACGACAGGATGGTGATGCAAATAAATCACGATGCAGGGTGCCAAGTTATCCTCAGTCTCCCCGCCACCTGCTGTCTCTGTCAGTGGGTTTGGTCTGGGAGGATATTGGTCGGTACCTGGTTTCGAGACTCCAAATGTCCTTCAGTGAGTCTCCCTCTGCTTGCCGCTTGCTCTTTAGGTCAAAAATGACTCGCCCAGAAGTAAAAAGCTTCCAGTTGGCTACAGAGAGAGCTTATTTTGACTCATGCTTCAAGAGAAAATCAATATTTGCACAGATCTATGGGAGGGAAACAATAGTGATGTGGCCTCCACCAGGCTGGTCTGTTAATGGTCTGTTTACTGAGGCAGACGGGATAATGGGTTGGGTGTTGGCTGGTGAAAAAAAATCATACGACCGCCGCTCTGAGCTGTGCTTCTGATGGAGTTTCTGCTGGAGAAACTGACAGAAACTGAATGTAAGGTGGTGGCTCACGCCATGCATGAAGATGGGTCATCATGTTGACACAGACGGGTTTGCAAGTCAAATAGCTGCCCTCATGCCTCCACACTTTAATAGCGCCTGCACTCTCTTTTGGCTATGCAAATGATAAATCTGTGCGCCTCAGGACTGCAGTCAAACCTTCAGACGAAAGCAAGGGAAACACTTAAATGGTCGATGATGCTTACCGCCCGGACCCAGTAACACCAGTCTCATGTATGGTATGTAGACATGGGTCGGTTACTGGTAGGAAGGTACACCAAGGATTTAAAATCTGTCATACTATTATACTGATGGAAAATCCTTTCAATGAGATGCCGAAGGAACGTCTTAAGTTTTCTCTGGGTGCATACAGCACAGTAATACAGTAATACAGCATAATACAGTAATACAGCATAGTGATACATATTGTGGTATAAAGACAGCTTTGTCTTGAAAGTCCATTCACTGCTTAATCAGTATTCCTGACTACCATTACAGCATGAAGACTAAAGAACACTCCAAAGAAATCAGAGAAAAGGGTATTGAAAGGCATGAGTTAGGGGATGGATACAAAAAAATCTCTAAGGCCCTGAACATCCCCTGGAGTTCAGTTAAATCAATGATTAAGAAATGGAAGGAATATGGTCCATGTGTAAATCTGGTCGATCAGGTCAGGAGCCTAGTGAGAGAGGCCACCAGGACGCACGCCTAGGACTACAATGAAGGAGCTACAAGCTTCGATAACTTATTATATGCTACATATTTTAATTCTGTTATTTTGTAGAAAATCTGTTTTCACTTTGACATTGAAGTTTCATTTTTGTAAAACTTTTTTGGTTAAAAAATGTTGGTTATTTTTTTAAAGCAATACAAAGGTGGTGCAGTTTTGGTTAATTAGAACTAGCACTGCCACTTTTCTTCCTGATTAATATATTGATTCAATTTTTATTTTACCTAAGATCCTAAACAATATTTTTTCCCTACAAAAAAGGAGGAAGTAAAATTAATTTGGGCTTCTGTGCATAGAATGCTCTGAATTTATGTAGCGCTTTTCTAGTCATACTGACCATTCAAGATGCTTTACACCCGAGCCACATCCACCCAACTGTACTGTCACACACCAATACGCAGATCAATAGGCAACTTGGGGTTAAGTGCCTTGCCCAGAGTTACGTTGGCATGTGACAGGAGGAAGCTGGAATCAAACCCACAGTTGTGCCCACCAGGGCTTTGTACCCGGTAAACAACTAATAATTAATTATTTTTCTTTTCTACTCAGTCTCAAGCAGAGAAGTCTGTGTAATGTAGCTACTGGTACAAAGTAATTTAGTTATTTTGATTTGATCAGTCAGCTGGCCCAAATGGGGGTCAGAACCAATAGAATATGGTCAATTTTTCTTCATAGTTCATTAAAATGCCTAAATACAATGAAAAAGAAACTTTATGGTTAATTACATAATTCCAAAATCTTTTGTTGATGGGCCCAAAATGGAGGTAGGACAAGAAGACTTGGTAAAAGAAGAAATTGGAGCCAGAAACGGTGCTTCTTTACCATAAAAATCTAGACAAACCATAGCAGTAGCAACAGATTTTGCTCTGCAAGTTGGTCTAGCCACGCTCCGTTGCAGCCTCAGCAGGTCTATGTTTGTAGAGAAGATGTTGGACAGTATCATTATGGCAGAGCTTTTTTTTCTTTTACAGTGACGGCAGAGCTGCAATGGAGCAAAACAACAAAGATGGCGGCGGCTTGTTGGAAATGGCTTTGGCATCAACTTTGGACGATGTAGACTTAGGCTTTTCTTTAAGGGAAGAGGAGATCGAGCAACTTAAGTCCTTTGTTTCAAAAAATGATGCATTTGCTGCTTTGCCAACTGGTGTATGGCGGACTGCCCCAATGACTGATTTCGGTCACTACTGTATGAATACGTCAAGTAGTTTTCGTTACTCATATTGGTCCTAGCGCCGTCCAATTGCATGCAGAGACAGTTTGAAAGACAACCGTAGATTCCACCCCTAGGATTGAGTCTATGGGTCCTGGCCAGACTACATATTTATATGTATAGGATGGCTCGCCAGGCTAGTGCTTATCAGTCAGAATATTTTGACTGGTCAAACACCACAAGCATTTGTACCTGCAGACATTATCCAGTAAGTTTGTTTTGATCTTTTAAAAGAAAAGGGTAGCTCAAAGACCACAGATCCTGAAAAACTTCATGTGAGTTCTTGTTAACTACAGCCTCGTTTGGCAGCAGGGACATATGCAAATTCCACTTTTTTTAGCCCTTGTGTTGTGCATTTAGAGTCTATAGGAGTGCAAGGAGCATAAATTAGTCACACCAGGTGCTGTAGAGATATTTTTGTATACTGTTTTGGTCCTATTTTCTAACCCGGTCAGTTTTCTCTATTATGCATTACGTCTTTTGAACTATTACGTCACAGTACTTGCATTGGAACTGCTAAACAAGGTCATGGACAATCCGACTAAACATTGAGGGAATCCGCCATTTGTATTTCTCACTGCAATTTTGTAGTCCAAGTTCAAGAATGAAAGTGGAAAAGTCAAAATGTTTGGTTGATGGATGTATTAACCCACACAATTATTTACTCCGTCCTGCAGCATCAGAACCTCAGGGAAGTTCCTGGTTACGTTTTATTGTTCATGGTAATGCACCCGCATCTGTGGGGAAAGTACTTTTTGTTTGGGTAAAGCATTTCAAGGACGAGGGTTTCCAGCAGCCTTTGCCAGCATCGAGAAGGATTTGCTGAAAGACTTAGTCTTATTGAGGGGTCAGTTCCTTCTGAATATTGAAATGACGGATACAACCAAGCGGTAAGCTTCAAATAATGCTACAAACTTTATTTTAGACATTCATTTATTGCCTCTTGGCCATTGTTTTGATAGCACTAGCATCGGACCTTCTGCTTATGTTAGCGCAATGTGCTCTGTATTTTAGCTCCACGATAACATACGTCTTTTTAACAGTACTATCACACAAACAACTATAAATTATTTTTCCGTTTTGTATCCTGGAGAGCTCATGATCCTAACACAGTCAATGAAGTTAGATGGCTTTCTAGAAGTAGCACACTTGGTAACAACATTGGGGGCTTGTTTGGAAGACCAATTCATCTCATTATTATGGTAGCGTTTATATAATTACGTGGTATCTGAAAAGTAGTAGTTTGTGTTAAAGTTTTATCAGTAATATTAATAAAAGGACTACAGCATATGTTACTGTAAAATTGCTAACGTTTTTCTTTGGTATTTGTCATGTAGTCTACTTGCTTTAAACACACGATTGTCATTTAGTATAATCTTTTTTTTTATATTGTAAAAAATCCTATTTTTATAGCTTTGAAGTTACACAGTATTGTGTTAGTGATGGTCTATCAGATGCATTGCTAAATATAGCACATTACTATATATTTTTTATGAGGTTTTGGGCCTTTAAACAGTTGTCTTATTTATTGTTAGTGGACATATTATAACAAAAGCAAAAATCTATCAAACTACAAAAATGGCTGAATGGGGTCGAATGGAAGGTTCTTTGACATGGAGGGGGGCGGGGTATGCAGTGCCTCATTTGCATTTAAAGAGACCGTACCAAAACAAGTTACTCTCAGACCAGACATCAGAACGGGGGTAGAAAAGGGGGGCCTGTAGAGCTACAATAATGAGGAAATCAGAACTAAGAATTGCAGTTCCATTGTATCTAGACCACAATTAAATTATATAGATGCAAAAAGGGGGAATTTAAAAGCATGGCATGTCCACTTTAACTTTAGCATCAAAACAGTGTTTCTGCCTGAAAGAGTGTGAAAGGGCACAACCCTTCATGGCTCAAAAAACGAAACCAGTCTCTCCAAGGTGCCATCAGTCTCCCTCTGTCAGCCCCAGCACTCTGACTTCCTGCTCCCTCTTGGTCGGTGACCCCTGACCCGGCCCCGGCCCCTTCGCACCCATCATAGCCTTCAGATGGATGTGTACCTCCCAGGGATCAGAGAAGCTAGAGTACATGGAAAACCCATTCAAGGCAATTTCTAGAGATTCCTGCTGCTGGCTGTCCTCTGCATAATAATCCAAGAAGAAAAAGGAAAGAAAAGAGGAATGTCATGACTGATTTTTCTGCACAGCGAGAGTTGAGGCAGGAAAAAATGACTTGTATGCTATATAAACCTCTGCAATGGCACAAGTGTTGAGCGATCCCACAAAATCCCAGAGCCAGATCCAGAGTCCCTCGGGCCAAGTGATTCCAAAGAAGGACAGTTCAGATTAGGAGAAAGACCAAACAGGCAGAGAGAGGTTAGTAAAGCTCGCTGCCAGGAACCCATGAAAGTGATGGCATCACTGACTACCCTGGATAAACTCCCTCCCACCAAAGCACTTAATGCAAAGTGAACCAACACACAAACAAAGACATGCATGCAGAGCCCAAATAAACACGCAGCCTCTGAGAGTTGCACTGGATGCTGAAGAAGAGTCAGGAGGAGAGCATCACTCAGAGACCCATTAACCTCTGGCTCTCAACCAGAACAGCGAGCAGGCGTCGTTTTAAGTACATGTTAAACATGGCTGGTCTACGCGTGTGAGCACAAGTGATTTATGCCCAGGAATATATCGATTCGGTTCAAATGAAGACTTGGGGGGAGTTTTAAGGGAAGAAACCGATCGCTTATGATTGTTGTTTCTGAATGTAGGTCACAGCAAACTACTCGTGGCTATTTAACCCCTCAGACAGCAGCTCAGTGAGAGAAAGTGCTCTGAGGACGACTACCTTGGGCATAGAGGCGCATCCCTGAGAGAAAAGCTCCAGACTAAACACCCATTCATTCAGCTGCTCCCCTTCACCCCAGCCGACAAGAGACGGATCTCTGACAAGCACCAAAAAAAAAGAACAGAAAAACCTCACTTTTTCCACCAATTACAGATGCCGAGTGGGGGAGGAAGAGACGGCAAGACTTCAAAATATTACACACTGGCATTTGGCGAAGCACATTGAGCAACTTCTGTCAGAGGGAGAGAGAGAGAGATGGGCTAATTTCAGGGCAACTCACGCCAACACAAACAACTGTTCTGGCTAGCTTTCATTGTCAGCACTTGAGGTTTGACTCAAATTTTTCAACGCTCCACAGCCAGTTTCTCTTTCCCCTACTTCCCCCCCCCCCCGCTAAATGATTTGTATTTTTTCAAAGATCCCAGTCAGTCTTTCATCGCCTACGCAGGCAGAGCCTCCAAAGTATTCTGGTAGAAACCCAGATCCAGATGCTAATCCGCACTGCATAAACAAAAATAGATCTTTTTTTTTTTATTCTTTCACAGGACTTGTCCACGTTAACAGATGTACTGTCTTACTTTGAAGAAGAGCAGCACAATATGTCAAATTATCATCAATATCGAGGCGTTCGATATCGGAGAAAGACAGGCTGGTTGTAATTACTTTGAAGTGACATGAATTTAGCATTTGCCCCCTTTTGTCATAGCTGAATGTTTCAAATCTTGAAAAAAGGCACCCTGAGTAAACCCAAAAATCAAATTTTAAATGATGGCTTCATTTATGAGGAGAGAAAAAGCTGACCAAAACAATCGGACCTTGTGTTAAAATATAATAGACCATTGAACCTAATAACTCCTCATCCCACCCTCTGACTGCCATCGAACTAAAGAGGAGTTTTCTACATCACGGAGAACAAATTTTCGCCCGCTCTTCTTTGCCAAATTGTTTAATTTGGCGAGATTAAAGGGTTTTGAACTTACAAACAAAGTTATCTAAAACGGATTGGTTCTATGTGTAAGGCAACTTGTCCAGGTTCAGAAGCAATATAGCAACCTCAGACCACCGTACAACCACCACCATTGTTTGATTGCTATGTTATTTCAAGACCGTGTCACTTCCAGATCAGATGCATCGGGGTGCACACCTTCTGTCTCATCAGTCCACAGAATATTTTACCAAAAGTCTCAGGGATTGTCATGAGTTTTCTGCCAAATGTGAGACTGGCTTTGCCCTCGGAACGCTCCCATGGAGGCCATTTTTAGCTCAGTCTCTCTTTCTTATTGCTGAATCATGATCTCTGACCTTAACTGCGCCAATGGCTTAGTAACCATTTACGAAAATCCTTAGATCAGGGCATGATCTTTGAGCCTACTTCATGTTGTCAGAAAGGTTCACATAAAGTCATTTCCTAACTCTACAGGTCTGGCAGTAATCAGGGAAATCAGTGAAATGTAGTTAATTACTTCATTCACGATTTAACAAGAGGAGGCTTGTGATTTTCCTTGTTTGTCTGATTTTAACTTTGGTTCGGGTGGGATAATAAAAGAACGATATCTTGGGTAGATACTTTTTCATAGCAGTATGTATTTGGCCAGCAGGATGGACTCAGTGATTTGGGTGGCAGGAGTAGTGACATCCTGGAGATGAAAAAAACCCGTCAACTTTAGTCATTTACAACAGATATCGTCATCGCAATATTCAACATCACCGTTGCATGTTTTTCCTATATGGTGCAGCCGTACTTTGAAGTGTTGAGTATTTTTGATGTATGCAGGTTATGAGGCTCTTGTGGTGGTGGGTTCAGGGTGAGGCGCCAGCGGTTTCACAGCTACTGCTGCAGTCCCATAGGTGCAATGTGCTGGGATCCACACAACAGCCATTTGAACATAAACATCATATGTTTCTGTTTGGGTCTTCGAAGAACTATTTACTTCTGCTTTGATTTTGTTTATTAAAGGCTTTTACTGTTCAACATGAAAGCATGGAGCCATGGAGGGACATTTGGAGTACAGGCTGCAGCGTTGCGGGCTGCTCATAATTCTCACGGCTCACGCATACTTCTAGGTAGCTGTCAGTCAATGAGATGGGGAGCATCGTACAGCCATTATGGAAACCTCAAACAGTTGGGGTCATATTCTCTGTAGCAAGTCATACACACCTTCGCACATCAGGATAGCCTGAGCAAAGGGTGTAGATGCTGGAAGCTGAATGAGCACTTTCGGAGGCCCCTAAAGCCTGAACATGCAGCCTTGGCTCCAGTGCTCCAGTTTGGAGGCAGCTGTCTTTAATATACGAGGTCGGCTCAGCCCATATTTATTCAGGTACAGACAGCAAAAGAGGTGTGGCCTTTGTTTTTTCTGGCAGCCGAGTGGAACTCCTGCGGTTTTTTGGGGGGCAAAGGGACACGGCAAAAAAAGACACAAGGAGAAGGATGCAGAAAAAGGAGCAAAAAAAAAACTGGCTCCAGTCAGTCCTGTGTTGACTGGACGTCCTGTGCAACAGACAGGCCCCAAAGGGCTAGGGGGCCACCAGAGGAGGGGGGAGCAAGAGCTAAATGCTCCAGTCTCAGTTGACGGCTGTGTCCAAGACAAATGACCAGTGGAGCTGCTGTCACAGTGGGACTTCACCAAGACAAACAGCCGTGTTTTAAAATAAGTGCTTGCCCCCTAACAGCCTTCCATCTCATCTACATCCATATCTCCACCCAATCCAAGCGTTTTCCCTTCACAGGTCACAGGAGTGGAGCTGGTGCCACTCTTCACGCTCCGAGCTCGCTGTCTACTTTGTCTGATTAATATTTACAGCATTGCGATTGTTCCATTGCATCTGAAATGCTGGAACTGCAGGAGGAAAATGTTAGCATGACTGCATTCAACACAATAATACCGCAGATTAAATAAACACCATGTGCACGTCTACACGCTCACTTACCTATGTATCTGACAAAAGGTCAAACCGAGCTGAATCAGAAGCTGCAGCATGAGCAGAATTGTCAGCAGTATTTCTTGCTCTTACTAAACAGAACGATGCATCTTGGGACTTGTGGTTTGTCTGAACTAGCCTGTCTGTGTCCCTGCCTGTTTCCTGCACCAAAGGGATTGGTGTTCCTCGCTGAACAGAGTCTCATTTATCTCTGTAGCCTGAAGTCCTTCCTCTCCAGCAGTGGTCCTTCTGGACCCCTGAAATGCTGACAATGCCCCCCCCCCCCCAATTCCCTTCCTCCATTCTTTGAGCTTTGGCATGCAGCAAAATTGCAAGATGTGTTTCATCTGCATATTGATTAGCCTGGCCAAAAGAAGCGGTACCTCAGCACTTCTCTGCATATATCATGTAAATAAGACACTGCAATTCAACTTAAATACTTCTGAAATGTTTCACCTGAAGTTGGTCCTTTTCTATGCGAACCTGACGGCATAAACTCATTTAAACCTCTATCTGAATAACCAGTGCAGACATTATGTTCAAATATGCACATCTGAACTGAATCCTGTGAGAATGAAGCACCGATCAGTCGGTGAGCATGCGCAGAAAGAACGAGACCCCGTTTTTCCTCCGTCCCGCAAATAAAAGCTACTCACTCTTGGTGTGTGGGCAAACTCTAGTGCCAGGCGGCTGAGCTGCAGACGACTGGGCGCTGGGTTGTCTGATGGATAGTGTACACTCGGAGAGAACTGGACCAATGGCGTCCTAGATTGATTGGCCCAAAGGGGCTGTCGGGGAAAGCGTTTCCTGTGTGTGTTAATGGACACTGCTATGGATGCATCGTGGCGGCTTGTGATGGGGGTGATGGTTCTTACTCCCTCTCTACCTCCCAGACCTCCTCCCCCACATTTTTCTTTCTCTCGCTCTGTTAATCAGAGGAGAGTCACGTGAAGTGGGCCAGGGCAGACGAGTTGCACAGATCCCAGAAGATCTCCAAGAAACTAGTTAAAGTTTAAAGATACATAAATAGCAATTTAGTTTGTTTTCCTCATTTGCTAATCTACTAGAATACAAAATTTTAAAAATGAATGAGCTTATACGTTCCGTTTAAACCCTGTTGAAGCAGCTTCTGATTTATTTACAGCATCCATCAGTGTGCCACATTACAACCTGGGAATCTCTTCAGCTTTCTAGCAGATGCTCCCATATTTTGCATTAAAAATATGTTTTTTGTTAGGTCTTTATGAATTCACCCACTTTAAAACACCAGTTACACCTAAAGAAAAAAACATAATGTTACCACCACAGAGTTTCATCGTGGGTGTGTGGTGTTATTTTTGAGCCAAACATGGATTTTAAAAATTTGGTGAACTTTGGTTTCATCAGAGTATGGCACATTCTCCCAGACGGTTTCGGGTGTCTTTAGTTAATCCTGGGTGTTTTCTTTGGAAGTAAAGGCTTATGTCTTGTAATCTGACTTCTTAGTTGAGTCATTTGGAGTATAAACAAGATTGTCACATGTAGTAGAACACGACCTGGAGGTGTAAGTGATGGTGGCCAACCAACCGGACATTGTGGTCATTTATAAGCAGCAGAAAAGTGAGAACCGGCAGTCCTATCTGCTTCTCACTGGGACATCACAAGGCTATGTCCTGAGTCCCCTCCTGTGCTCCCTGTTTACTCAAGATTGTACCACCAGGCATATTAGCTCAACCTCCATCCTGAAGTTTGCGAGAAAATCGTCATCATAAACAGTGATGAGACCTCCAGTCTCAATATCCAGTTTTTACTAGGGCAACACCCTTTCTCAGAGCAAGACCAAAAAATTATTGTTTGTCAAATTCACAGATTTACCTTAAGACCTTGTTAATATTTACATTCTTATTTTTGGCTCTCAACCTTGCAGACTTCTTCCTGAAAGACCTTGAAGCGAGCCATTTAAAAAGGAGCAAACAACTAAAGTGTGTGTTTAAAATGTAATGCTTCACTGCTCATCTTTAATTGAATTTCCTTAGCAACTAGCCCGAAGGTGAGCTAGCTATGTGTATTTGCCTGCTATAAACAAATATGGTGGTTTTCTCATGTAAAACTGTATTTTGGTGTATTTCCTTGTTGAAATTAGAGCAAGGCTAATAAGGTTATTACCAAGAATTGCGTAAACTAGCCTAGCCTAGCGTGGGTCCCTTTTACTAAGGCTATAAGCTTAGCCCAGCCATTTGTTTTGGGTGCCAAGTTGAATAGTCTAATTTGCATTTAATTAATGTACATTCATGATTGTACATTCAACTGTGCTCAGCTATATGAGGTTAATTTGTGTGAAACTATGGTAATCTGAGCTCTTGCAGCATGCTTATGAATACAATTGCAAATAAAGTTTCATGAACCATCAGTTAGAGTGATGGCTATTGTTTCTGGCTGTGGAAGCAATCTTGTTGACAAATAGCAAATAAGTTCAAACAAAAATTCATGCTCAGGATAGGAAATTCCCTCACAGTAATTCCGTGATATAAACAACCCAAACACTTTTTTTTTAAAATCCTTACATTTTATTAATTTTTCACCAGAATTATAAAAAATAACAACAGTAGGATGCTCATCTATACAGCTTGGGATCTTCAAAGATGATTAGATGCTTTCAGACCCTTTAAGCTACCGGATAACTAGTAATGTGTTGATTCACTATTAAATCGATTAATTGCAATGTGAAGCATGCCAAATCGATACCAATTCATAAGTGTTCAAAACCAATTTTGTTCCCTAACCATTAAATGACAGGAACATAAAAGTCCGGGGTGGTGCCCACACATTTTAGGGGACAGAGCAGCGGGAAAATGATGGCAGCAAGTAGCGTTTAAGCCATGCAGTACGAAATGTACTCAGCGGGCTTGCTTTCAATTCCTATTAAATTGTGAATCTGCACAATGCTACTGATAACCAGAGGTGTCAAAAGCATTCACATTCAATACTCAAGTAGAAGTTTAGATACTAGGGTTTAAAAAGACTTCTGTAGAAGTTGAAATATCAAGTCATGTTTTTTACTCAAGTAAAAGTAAAAAAGTACTGGATTCAAAACTACTTAAAGTATAAAAGTACAAGTAATGTAATTTAAAAAGTGACATTAAAGGATAAGGTTTAAGCCACACCTCCCCCCAAAAAACTTTTACTTAAGGCCATAATGATTAGAATGTTATAATTGAAACATTTGGGACACGCTAGGCTACTTGTTTCAGATGCATATATATTTCATTAAAATGTATGCATTTTGTGCAATGCAAATACATTAAACAACCGTATGTGGACTACTGAGCATTATTAAGTGTTTCATGGAGTGGAAGATATGATGAATAGTTGCCTATAAGTATTGTAATGATGGTGCATTTGCCTGAGTCACTACCACCGACATCTTTGAACTTAACAACATATGTCTGCGTTATCCTGGCTCGACTGTGAAGTGGTTTGTGTATTACACAGCCAGAGGTCAGCTACAATAAAAAAAAAATCTGCATTTTTAAGTCATCAGGTGTGATCTACACACACAGTTTGATTTAAAAAAAATATTTTTTAAACAGAAAGATGATGACTCAAGATAGATCAAAATCTATACAGTTTTCTTTCCTTCCGTGTGTCACTAGGTGTATGAAATATGAAGCATTATATATCAAAAGTCTTACAATCTCTGCACAGACAAAATTGTGAAGAATGAACCCCTTGGGGCACACGGCCCTCAGGTTGAGAACCACTGTTCTAGAGGCTGAATCTGCGCTCCGCTGCCACACTGGGGACTGGAACTAAAAGCTCCACTTCAGCCAAAGTTTTGAAATAAAGGAAAATTTCTCTGATTGAAGTGATCAGAAGTCGGAAAGACTCTCTGAACCCAGCTTCATATCGCTTCAGCAGCAGAAAATGTCGTAGCATGCGCTCCTTTAGCACAGGTGGCTGGCACGTCACCGGGCTCTTTAACCAGCCGCACCGGTAACAGTCGCGCTCCAAATCCTCCGGGTCTGTGATGATGCTAAGATGGCTACATGCGAATCTTTTTATTATTAATGTATCGATTCAGTTACTTGTACTCCACGCTTTAACTCCAATCTAAAAATGTCTGCGCGTCTGCACCAAATGGTCAGGGGTGGGAGTTGTAATCTGTCAAAATAACAAGTGGCCTTCAGATTTTCCGTCACCGTTCTAAAAAAAACAGACAAATATTGAAAATATTCGGTTAACGCGACCCCTGTGTGCACAGTGTGCAATGGATCGCATACAAGCGGGGTGTCAGAATGGTAGAGGTTTAAAACTATTATCAAACAGCAGTCAAATTCTATACAGTTGCCGTATTTTTTGGATAGTTCTTTTGTGTGTTTCTTTTTAATAAAAGACTAAATGAAACAGGAGTAACAAGGCTATTTTTCAAATGTAAGGAGTAGAAAGTACAGATAATTGCGTGAAAATGTAAGGAGTAGAAGTAAAAAGTGGGCCAATAGATAATTACTCCAGTGAAGTATAAATACCCCTGATTTCTACTTAAGTAAGGTAACAAAGTATTTGTGCTTCGTTTCTTGACACCTTTGCTGATAACTACACTTGGCAAAAAAGGGAGAAACTTTTTTGGCATACCGAAATGATTTTCTATGCAAAGCAGAGGCCCTGCAGAGAAGTTGGACCCCATATCAGAGCATTACCATAATGATAGCAAGCTGCTAATTTAGAGGCTGCAAAGATGAAGAAGACATTTTCTTTTACAGTAAAATCAGAACTTTGAAAAAGAGGACATTTTGAAGAACCCTGTATAACAGTATTTGGACCAAAGAAAACTTGCGTCAAATAAATACCATGAACATGTTCAAAAGTTGATTTCAGACGATATTAAGTAACTCCAAAAATGTGGTATATTTTTTAAAATCTAACAACAACTCAGGTAAAAAGCCCTTTTTTAAATGAAGGCTAGAGATGTATATCTTACATGACCTTTTGAATGAGAAATAATACATTTTTTGTCATTTTAAATATTTTAAAACATATTCCATCCTCATGAGAAGAAAAATAGATATAAAAACATTTTACAGGTACTTTTAGTGTCATTCTGCAATTATTCTATGAAAATCCTGCTAGAATCTGCATTTGTTATTACTTCTATTTTTAATAACATTAGTTGATTCTTTATCATTTTTAGCTAAAAGTTAATAAGAGATGTGAAAGGTCCAAAGAGCAGCAGGTTGCAGACCTCTGATCTAGAATCATCTGCAGTTAATATAAGTGACCTATTCCCTGTGTGTGGAGCAAGACTGGAAAAATGAAATCATACCCAAATCTGCTCAGCTGCTCCAGGTCAGGCGCTGGGGGTCCGTAGGTTTCAACATGAAGGGGTTTGTACTGGTACAGAACTTCCTGTATTCTGGGCAAAGGCTGAAGAGAGACAGTCTGACCCTGAAAGAAAAAAAAAGGTAATATTTCAGCAGAAGCAAAGTCATCTCTATTGTTTCTGATAGCTACACTGGAAACATTTTTGTTCTTTCCAATGGGACAATGCTTCAGTGCATTAGCAGCTTTTAGCTGTTAGCTGTGTGTTAGCTGCTGAAGACTTTAGCAGGAAAAGGGGGGTGGAGCAAACATGATCCATTATTCTGAACCTGGATGAATCTGACTGCCACCATCATTAGGCAAATTCTCAGCTCTGCTTGGCTCATAAATGCGCAAACCCAGCAGACCTGTGATTAGAGTGAGGCTGCTATGATTCCCAATTTTGTTGATCAGGGCGATAGGCTAGAATCTGTTCGATTTGGGGATGTGCCATGAAAGAGGGGAATTTCCACCCAACGTCAGAGTGCTGTGGTCCTTCAGCGTTACCGAACGAGCCCAAAGAGTCAGGAAACAAACCCGGAATTAAGAGATGCTGTTTAAACATGCAGCGACTACTTTAGAGTTCAGCAGAGGAACAGAGAGACAAAGGAGATAAAAAGATAAGAGAGAAAGCAAAGAAAAAAAAGTGTGTGTGTGGGGGGGGGGGGGATAAACAACAGAACACAGAGGGGAGCTGATGAAAACCAAACTAAACAAGTAACATGTGCCCCACGGCCGCAGACTGCCCTGCCCGCCTGCCACACAGGCTTTGGCTTATGTGAATACACACGCACACACACACACACACACACGGGGAAATAAAGCAAGCAAAGCCGAGCTGGAGATTTCAAAGCGATGCACAACGACGGGGAAGAAGATGTAAAGTTTTCTTGGTCAATGAGAACAGAACAATGAGCGTCATTGTCCTGGCGAGCAGAGGCATAAAGCAACGCAAAACACTAATATCATCAGTATGTCTCTATAGGCAACGTTTTATTCTCTTTAGTTTGTAGCTGAATACTCTAATTCATCTACAATCGGATACTTTTTGCTATTCTTATGTCTTCTGAATAATTTAGCTCAGTCGTTGCGGTGATGGTTGCCGTCGTCCTGTTGTGTGGACGTTTCGCTGTTTCCCTACAGCTGCGTCCATCATCCTCGCTGGAAGGAAACGTGTCTTTTCTAATGAGACGTTTTTACAGGTAATTTATTAACGCAACACTGCTCTTTTTTTTTCTTCTTCTCAGAATGACTTTCAGCTATTTTAACTGAACAAGTCTGAGCCTGTAACTTTGAGCGGCAGCAGCTTTTAGTTTGTGCAGGTGAGGAGGGAGTGGGGGAGCTTAGATAGTGACAGTGGCAGCACATTAACAGCAGGTTTTTTTCCACTGAAGGAGTAAAAGGAAAGTAATCCCCCCCCCCCCCATACCTCAGCTTAAAATGCTGTCTCAGTGAAGCAACAGCTTTTATTCTCTCATAAAACCCCGAAAAACCTAAACCCCCCAAAATATAGATTTATTTAGCGAAGGGCGATAAATTTCAAGCGTTTATTTTGATGTTTAGAGCTTCCAGCTAATTAAAATCTAAAATTCAGTTTGGAAAATTAGAATATTACATAAAACCAAGAAAGAGGATGTTTAATACAGAGATATCATGTTGTGAGGAAGACCGCTGACTCTCATATGCTCCAAGCTACAAAGCTCAATGCTAAACAGATCAGCTGAACACTTGGCGATGTATCCAAGCTTGCTGATGGAAAGTTGAGAGGAAGGAAAAAGTGTGCTAGCAAAAAGTGCTCAAGCACCAGGGCGAAGCACAGCTTTGAGAGGTCGCCAAAGCAAAATCCAGCTGGAGTCAGAGCTTCAAGAACCCCAGACAATGCAGAGAAACTGAAGGCTGGTATTAAAGCAACCTGGGCTTCCTGAACACCTCAGCAGAATCACAGGCCAATCTCCTCCATGACACGATGCATTGTTGCAGTAATTTATGCAAAAAGAGCCCCAACCAAGTACTGGGTGCCTATCCGGTGCAATAGATGAACATACTTTTTAGAAGGTCCTCATTTCTGTAGTAATTAACTCATTTCTGGGGGGTTTCTTTAGCTGTGAGTCATTCTCATCAAAACTAACAGAAAAACGCATTTGAAATATATCACTCTCTGTATCATGAATCTATGTATGATATGGGGTTTCTGAATTGACGTTTCAATGATATTCTAGTTGAATGAGATACAAATTAATCCATAATATAAGGAACTTCTATTTGATAACCCAAAGGTGCTGAACAGTCATCCCATCCATGCTGAAGAAACCCGGATCTGCTACCCATCCCTGCTCTTCCACGGTCCTGCAGCCTCTCCATCCATCTTCCTTCAGGCTTGCAGCACTACTTCCCTCTCTCACTGCCCCAGCCACAGAGGTGGAGCGGCAGAGAGAGAGAGCCAGCGCCAAACTGGGAGCGGCTGAAATTCAGTACCTCAAATTTTTTAGTGACAGAGCAGAACAGGCCGGCCCACCGTGTCGAGATATTTCTGATGCATTCCACTCTCCGGGCACCTTGAAAACTGGCATATGCAGGTACAGGGACATAAATCATGTCTTTAAACATGGCCGCACATAAAACAGATGTAATTATTTGCGGCGAGTCTTTGATTGAAGACCCTAACCCCTTCATAAAGTCCAAAAACCCAGAGATTGGCTCTCAGAGGACTCCCCTCCATTACACCTCTCTCAATCACAAACTCGTCACCTCCTATTAAAAGCCTGCATGAATTACAACATATGAAAGATGTTTTCAAAATGCTTCTGAGCCGGAAGAGCGACAGAGAGGGTGGATGAGGGACCCCAAGACCAGCAGAAATAGTAACAGGACTGGGGGTCTTTGGATTAACACGACTGAAAGCCAACGCGAACATCTGCTTTTATCATCACAGGGGCCCGTCTGACTACCTATACAACTTCGTGCGCATTGTAAGTTTATGTATGTAACTGGTTTTTAAACTCTTATGACGCCCCTGTGGCACTAAAGTAGGACTCTGGGAGCCATCAATCCTAATAAAACCACAGGGAAGGATGATTTGAAGAAATCACTGCCGAGCCGGTGGGAGTAATTCTGCATCCTCAGCATTTGTACCGCTAACTCACAAATAAAGATGCTGCCTGAAAGGAACCGTGTTAAAAGGTCAAATGAAGCCACCTCTTCCTATAATCTTTAGTAAAAACTGCCCCGTTTACAGTTTTCTTCTGTTTTTCTGTTCTTTTTGTAACACTTCAATGTTTAGTTGCATCCTATTTTGAATTATGAGTCATATATGAGTAATTGAAACCAACCGGGGCCTACAGTATGGCCATTCCTGGCCTGATTACTGCCAGATATATCAAGAAATGAATTAAATAATAGAACATGTCTGACAACAAGAAGTAGGATAAAACATTTAAAAAAAGCAACAGATCACTTTTCAATCTAATGAAATCAAAGACCAGGAGAGTTATAAAGTCTTCATCATCCATCAGTCTGGAAAAATGGTTTCAAAGTAATTTCTAAGACTTTTGGACTCTAGTGAACCACAGTGAGACATTATCCACCAATGGAGAAAACATGGAACAGTGGATAACCTTCCCAGGATTTGTTGGCCTACCTAAATTAGTTTAAGGGTATCTAGAACTCATCCAAGAGGTCAGAAAAGAACCCAGAGCACCGTCCAAAGCGCTGAAGGCTTCACTTGTCTCAGTTGAGGCAACATAATTCATGATTCAACAATAAGAAAGAGAGACTAGGTAAAAAAATGAAACCCACAAGAGAATTCTAAGGGGAAAACCACTGCCGACGCTAAACGACACAAAGAGCCGTCTTACGTTTACCAAAAAAAAACCATCTTGATGACCCCAAAGACTTCTGGGAAAATAAATACTGTGACGCATCTGGTCTAAAACCTGACAACAGTCGAGCACGGTGGTGGTAGTATAATGATCTAGAGTTGCTTTGTTGTTTCCGGGCGTGGACGACTTGCCTTCCTTGACTGCTTCAGTACAGCCAGGCCGGTTTTGATAACTTTGCTTCACAAAGGATCATAGGTTATTCATTTGGAAATATTTAACAGCATAACTTCAAAATGCTTCTGAGCAGAAAGAGCACAACATGGCCTGGCTCCTCCTGATTTGTCTGAGCTGCTGCACCACCGTGTTCCAGTTAGGACTGTTAGGTCGTTCTGTTTGTTCTTAACGGAGGTTCCTATATCGAGGCTCAGATCCCAGGGTGACAGAGCCAGACAGTAGCTGCTCCTAAATTGTGGAGCGGGTTGACGCTCCATATGCGTGCCGCTGAGACTCTTGTAGAGTTTAAGTCGTTACTCATTATTTTTCATTGGCTTTTACCTAAGTTGTCTCCTTTTCATTATCTGTTTGTGATAGGTATTGTGATTTATTTTGTGTTTAACTACAACCACTGTTGTTTTCTTTTTTGTTTTCTTTTATGAATTCTTTTAGTGTTTTTATTACTTGTACAGCACGTTGGGCAACCATATTGTATTAAATGTGATTTATAAATCAATTTGAATTGAACATTGAATAACTTCAAATGAGAAGCAGTGAAGGTAGCCAAAGAACCAGCAGTGGTCGCTTCATTGTCAAGGAGAGCTTTGAATCATTGCATCTGATCAACCAATCACGGCCGCTAATCAAAAGCGACTGGAGAAACTTGCACACACCTTGCTCCGGCCTTATTCTGCAGCTCAGCGGGACCCATCAAGGTTGCAGAGACTAACCTCTCACCTCCTGCCCTTCACATCTGCGGGCACGTGGACAGAAAAAACGTAATCTCACTTGGTTCCCAGGGGCTTTGGGAGCCGATGGAGCCCTCTTAACTAATGCAAAAAGTGATAATGACAACAATAGAGAGGAAACTCTTTGTAGAGGGAATGAAAATGATGAGGCTCGTTAGGAGCTATGCTAACACTTTCCCAGCCCTCACTTCCTTATTCTGCCCCGGAGGTGCTGTCGCTTCTGTACGGATAAAAGGGCTTTGGGTTGCTCACTGGCACGCCGAGCAACAAGTAGCAAGTGTAAAAACTGCTGGCTCCCTGTGCCTTCCCAGTTTAAATATATCTCCCTGATCAGTGGCAGCTGCTATGGCGCAAAGCCCCTAAAGCTGACAACTCCTCTTTCCGCCAGCTTGCAGGCTGGGTTCGACGAGCCCCCCCCCCCCCCCGAAAGCAGGGCCAGGCCTTCAGAGGGGGCCGAGGTGTGTATGGACATGTGCTGGTGCCAATCAGGACTCCAAGTTCTCCAAACTCCCCTCCTCACCACGGCCCCTGCATGCACTAACCTGCATGGCAGTGATTAAATAAAAACAGAAAAAGGTCAAAGTGGCGTGCTCTGGTTCAGCTGTTCAACTCCTTTGTTTTATTTAAACAATGCAATAAAGATCTCTGTCAGGTTTGTGAGTGTGAACAGGGAAAGGAAGATAAAGTGCAAACGTCGGTGGGGGTTGCAGTGAGTATACAGCAACAACTCAGACAGAACAGGTTGGGCCAGTCTTTGGAGCGCGGCCTGCGTCGACAAGTGCATCTGCTGAGCAGAGGTCACGGTAGAGGACTCAACCAGGAGCGCAAACGCGCTCTCAGCGTCTCTCTGTGTGTGACTGTGTTGTGTTTTTTTATGGCAGGCAAATCCCACAGTCCCAAGCATCCGATGGCCTAAAGTCAGAGAGAGCCCGGGTTATTTCAGCCAGCCACACATCAGTGTTTAGGGATAAACTTTCCACCCACATTAGCTCCACCATAAGTGTGTGTTGCTATTTGTTTATGCGCCTCCTGTTTCATTAGGTGCCCACGCCGGCCTCATCAGGTATGTCAGCTGCTCTGCTGCCTGTGAGCGGAGGGCTCGGGGCGGGCGGGGGTGGGGTTTAGTGGAGCTGTAACTGGGGACCTTTCATCTGAGGTGGCGCTGAGAGCCGCTCCAAGGTGGAAAGATTCCCCATCGGTCAGCTGCTATCCGGAATGGGACAGTGCAGCAGCTGGGAACAATCCCCCATCAGCACAAACACGCGCTCCCAGAATGATGAAGTGTTCTACCTTCACCGCCACGAAAACACAGACGTCAGAGACTCTGTGTGCTTTTTTTTTTTTTTTTTTCCTCGTTTCAAATCTGCGCTTCACTCAAAGCAGGCACCGCGCTCGGCTGCGAGGTCGGTCCCGCATCAGACAACAACGAGGCTGTTTAAACAGCGAATCCTCCCACACAGAGCGAGTCTTTTGATTTCAGAGGGCATCTATTTTAGAAAGACACTTTATTCTTCAAACGCTGTGTGCTCAGACTTAGGGGGGAGGGGCACGGCGTGTATTTATCTGCATGCACCCGCACATGGATGTTTGTGTGTCTCCTGGTTCAATAGAGCAACCTACAAAGTGAGGGATTAGTGAATGTTTCCAGACCATTCCTGAGGCAAGACCAGGCCCATCCCACCACACATCACACCTGGGCTAATGCAACTCTCATCTCCCCTCTCCCCAGGATTGGCCAACTTCCTCGTCAGGCCATTCAACTGTGACGTTAGCACTCAGCTGGCCAGGAACACCAAGGTTTAGCCAGGAGTTCCCCTCAGCAGTTTAAAGACAATCCATCCTGATGTTGAGCTCTGCCAGCTCCACCCAGCTCATATCAGGACTAGATTCAACATCAGGTTCTATTTTAAATATAGTCTGAAATGACTGGGATGCTGAGGAAGAACTTGCCTCTTCGAGCACAATGGTCAGGGTGACTAAAAGGCAGATGATTAAAACAGCGAACGCTCAGGTTGCAGGCGCTGAGATGAGTGTTGAAACAAAATCTTTACCGTGTTTCATTTGGGATTTTATGCAACAAACCAACATAAAGCAGTCTATAATTTAGAAGTAGAAGAACAATTATTTTCAACATTTATAACAAATAAACATCTGAAAAGTGTGATGTGCATTTGTATTTCCCCCTCCTTTCGCTGCATTTACAGCTGCAGGTCCTACTCAAAGGATGAGGGTTCAGGCAGATGTGCACTAATAGTTTATGAGCCATAAAGTTACATTTTATTTTCATCTAAGCAGAGCTCCTACAAGCATGACTTCTTATGTCTTTCTCTTAACAGTGGCCGTCCATAAAGGCCAACTTTGTTGATTGTACAACTAATAAATAACCTCTAAAGAGATTCTCCAACCAGCGGTGTGGATCTCAGAGACACCATGGGCCTCTTGGCTGCCTTTTTGATTACTGTTCTCATTTCCCAACCTGTCATTTTAGCTGAACAACCATGTCTTGATAGGTCTACTCTCTCCATGTTCAGATAAAGGGATCGAACAGAGCTCTGTTAGATTGTTCTACATCCTAAAGCTCCTTTTAACCTCTCCATAGAGTTCTCCCTGACCTGTCTGCTGGGTTCCTTGATCTTCATGATGCTGTTTGTTCTCTAAGAAACCTCTAAACCCTTCACAGAACAGCTGTATTCATACCGAGATTAAATCACACACATGCAGTTCGCATGTGTGTGATTTTATTTAGAGGTATTAGAATAAACTTCAGATTTGTATGTGCAAAAAAAAAAAAAAACTAAAAACCCTCTATAGCAGTAAAAATCCCAATAAAATCTAGGTTTGTAGATGAAAGGTGACAACATATTGGAAAGTTATCAATATTTTTGCAAGGCACTGTACTTCATAAGGGATATTTGAGGAATAGAGATCATGGTATCACATAGCTGTGCCCAAATTGTTATTTTGTTTCATAGACAGTAATGCTACAGGTATAAAGATCATTTGCACAAATAACCTTTTACAAATTTGTTTGTGGGATAAATTTCCACAGTTATGCCGATGATACACAACTATATTTATCCATAAATCCTGATGAACCCAGTCAGTTAGGTAGATTACAGGCATATCTGGAAGACATAAAAAAAATGGATGACTCCAAACTTTTTTTCTCTTAAATTGTGACAAGACAGAAGTTATTGTCTTTGGACCAGAGGCTCTAAAAAAGAACCTGCTCAGTCAATCACTTCCTCTGGATGGTAGTAAATTGGCCTCCCGTAATAACGTAAAAAACCTCGGCGTTATTTTTGACCAAAACATGGCATTCAAATCCCATATTAAACAGGTTTCTAGGATTTCCTTCTTTCACCTCAGGAATATTGCTAAAATTAGAAACATCCTGTCCAGGAGTGATGCTGAGAAACTAGTCCATGCATTTGTTACCTCAAGGCTGGACTACTGTAATTCTTTACTATCAGGTAGTCCACAAAATGTCATTAAAAGCCTTCAGTTGATCTAAAATACTGCAGCAAGAGTTCTGATGAATATTAAAAAGAGAGATCACATTTCTCCTGTTTTAGCTTCCCTTCATTGGCTCTCTGTTAAATCCAGAATAGAATTTAAGATCCTAAACCAGTCATTAGGATTTCTAAAAGAAGAATGGGAGGCAGATCTTTTAGTTATCAGGCTCCTCTCCTGTGGAACCAGCTCCCAGCTTTAGTCCGTGAGGCAGACACTCTGTTTACTTTTAAGGCCAGGCTTAAAACTTTCCTTTTTGATAAAGCTTATAGTTAGAGTGGCTTAGGTCATCCTGAGCTATCTCTGTAGTTATGCTGCTATAGGCTTAGACTGCTGGAGGACAGACTTACCACTTTTCTTTACTCTACTTTTCTCTTCTACTACTTTCTAGCTGTATTATTTGCTGTTATTTCAACTGTTAACTTTGTTTTCTCTCAGTGTTTTTCTCTCCATAGAAGATATACCTGGTCTGGTATCCTGCTTGGCTACAATGCCTGTTGGATGGGGGCATCGACTGGGATGCTCTACATTAACTGAGGATCCCCCGTGTCATGTTAGCAACTTTCTACTTTCTTTAATATAGAAAGTACTCTTACATCTGTTCTTCTGTTCTTTCTGTGTTTCTGCTCTGTCTTCTCAAACTCCCAGACGGTTGTGGCAGATGTCCGCTCGTACTGAGCCTGGTTCTGTTGGAGGTTTCTTCCTGTTAAAGGGGAGTGTTTCCCCTCCGCTGCCGCTACATGCTTGCTCAGTATGAGGAATTGCTGTGGTTGGAAGTCTGCATCAACAGGACACAACCTCAAGTCAATGACTCGATGCAATCTGCTGGGATTTCTTAAATAGGAAACTAATTAAAACTTTAAACTAATTGGATTGTTTGTAGGACTGTATTGAAATGGCCTCTCTTGTAAAGCGCCTTGAGATGACATCTGTTGTGAATCGGCGTTATATAAATAAACTGAATTAAATTGAAATATTTCAGATTTACTATTACCTAATTTCTGCCAAGATCCCACTTGCAACTCGTACATGCACGCATTCCTGCAATCTGCAAAAACCCACAGTTCTTTGCTGAAAACCTACCAAGTCAAACAAAAGTCATTTTTCTGGATTCAAAGACGAAGGGAAATCCAAACCAAAACTTTCCCCTGACTCCAGCCGAGCAGATGCGTGGTGAGAGCTCTGTTCCACTAACAGCAGCTCTAACGAGAAGATGAAGAGAAATTAAAGCAAGGAGCCAGGAAAGAGGCCAAGGGCAACACGACCGCGCCATGTTTCTCAGTCGGTGAGTTTAAATTCCTACTTTATAATATAACGTGTGATATTCAGAGCACTCAATGCAACATACTCAAGAAAATGTGTATGGGTCAGTTGGCTTTAGAGAAAAGTGAATGCTCATGTATAACAGAGCATGTCAAAAACTAGTTTACAGCCTCAGGTGAGTACGAAGCAGATATCTCTGCCATGCATCACCAAAATGTGAGAAGACAACCGTATCTCATGAGGGCGGCTATGGAGGGAGCCTATCTCATCTCCTTAAAATGAAAATAAATGACCGAAAACATGAACAACAGCCAACAGCAAGTATGAAGGTCTTTCCAGCCACCGTGTGCATAAACTGCGGCGCAGCTAAAGCCCGGAGTGCACATGCTCGGCCCTCGAGGGAGCCACCACTCTCGCAGAAAAAAATGTGATGATATGAGCCGAGAGGTCAGGGCCCATTCCCACAATGAAGCAGCACCAAACGAGGACAAAGATCCTCAGTTATTAATACTGTGACTTCTAAATGTAATGATCCAACCTGAACTGAAAGGGTCTCAACCTTGGTCAGACAACAGTGGACGGACTGTGCTACCATGGGTTGTATGGATTCATCAAGACTGCTTCACCAACCAAATCCTCACACACCTAAACAAAAGCTCAAAACATTGAAGTTTTACAAAAGTAGAATTGATGGCAGAGCTGTTTGCATTCACGTTTTAAAGCAGACACTTAAATTTCTTCGGACCATCAGCTTCATCAGTTGATCGGTTCATTTCCAAGTTGTACTTAATGCTGCAGCATTAACGTAAAATGCTTTTTGGCAACCAGTGAAAGCCCAAATAAATTTCAGCATAAGGCATGCATCGACCTCTGACCTCAACAGTTACACATGTTATCAAAGCTTATGCAAACTAGGGCAAATTTTTTATTTACGATTAAATTATGGACTTTAGTGCAACATTTTCGCATTAAAACAAAAATAGAAATAGAATGTAGAAGTTCTTGCACAAAACAAACAGATGTAATATTTTTATACTCTGAAGTTACATTTAGAACGCTTCCTTTAAACATGTCAGGAAAAGGTTGTTAACGAGAGATAAAAATACTCTGTGAACATCTGTGAATGTGAAAAACCAGCAGCAATGAAAGATTGAAGAATTAGAGGAATGAACAACATTGAGTTTTCTATCTTAAATATAAACATATTAATTGTTCTCTTTCATTGTGCCTCTTAACAAACAACAGCCATATAAATGGTCTGGTTGTTGTGGTAGGTATAGGGAGCAGCCCAACTAAGATGTAAGGAGAAAAAGGTTTCAGAGTTGTTCTGCATAAGAATAGAGTTATGCTGTTAAAAGCATGGTCAAATATATTACAGTGATGGTTAACAACCACTCAGTTCTTCGTCATAAAACTATTCAATAAATAGATACATTAATGTCTAGCTTAATACATATATTAATGTAAAAAAACAAAACTTTTCCAGAGTTCTCATGCTAATTTTTATTCAAAAATGTTCACTGTGATCGAGTACGTTTTAAATGTAGGATCTGCAAAAACCTGGAGAAGGAAGGAAATGACGAGATAGGAAGGGGAAGAAGAGATACAAGGAAGAAATGAAAAAAAGAAAGGACACAATAAAAGGAAGGAAGGAAGGAAGGAAGGAAGGAAGGAAGGAAGGAAGGAAGGAAGGAAGGAAGGAAGGAAGGAAGGAAGGAAGGAAGGAAGGAAGGAAGGAAGGAAGGAAGGAAGGAAGGAAGGAAGGAAGGAAGGAAGGAAGGAAGGAAGGAATATTTTCCAGCTTTTTCTGGGCCGCTCAATCAAAGAAATCCAAAGTGGTTTTACTTACTATTTGGATTCCAGTTGAGAACAAGCTGGTCGGCTTCACGTTCTGTTTCTGTTGCTCTATCTGTGTTTCCAGCTGGGCGGCGCGAACCTTGTGTTGAGCAAGTAAGATGGTGGCGGGAAGCTGAGACTGCTCCTGCAGGAACACACGTGATTTCAGTGGCCGTCAGTAAAGCGCTTAATTAAGAGCTTTCTGTTCAGAGACCGACGCAGGCGGCAGCCCCTTCCCATCATTCATCACTGGAGCTAGATAACCATCAGCAAATGGTGCTTTCAGGCAGTCTGTCACTGAACTGAAGGCAGAGATATTAAAAAGTTGTGACCGTGCAGGAGACACCGTCTTGAAAACACAACCTCCAATTAAATGCAAGGTCAGACTCCTCTCAGGCACATATGTCTAAGTGCACCGACTGCTAGAGCTGAGATCATGCAACAGACAGGAACGCTGAACCAGAGCAGAGTGTGGGCCGGTAGAAAAAACCTGAGGGAAAACACTCCAGTTTTCTGCATTTACATAAACCTGATCTACACTACTGCTGCATACAGTAATGTTGATTGGTACACATATAAAAATCATATCAGCAACATTTATGTATTATTTTGATGCACAGAAATGGAAAAATACAGTCTAAACTTGGTAGCAGTTTTCAAATAAATGGGATTTTGTGCAGTTTTATCCCTATCAAGGAAAAGGAAAAGTATTTTTGCTTTATTTCAGCCAGCTGATAGAGTGCAGCAACACTCCGTTTCAATGACTTCTCATTAAAGGCTCGCTAAAGTCGAGTTAAACTGCGTCATAAACTCTGTTTTGGGTACCTTGGTACTGGTAACCAGCTCCATCCAAGCAGAACTTTTAGTTGAACTTTAGTTTAATTGACCACTTGAAGGTTCCCAAATTTAAACGTTTCATCAAATCAAATTCGAAGCATGCTGGTAAAACATTCCAGAATAACCGTCTTGAAAGTTACCAGAATTTCTGCCTGAAACATCAAAATGTAAATTAATGTATTTGCTGATAAGAATGAAGCAGATTTAGGAAATAAACAGATAAAGTCTATAGGCAAATGGCCACAGAGAGGTAGATATGTCAGAGCTCAGGAGAGTTCCCCTCAGAGGGGGGTCTAAGCTGATCTCATCTGCCTACAGTCAACAGACCCTGTGCCTTAAACAAACAAGCACACAGCTTAACCTGCTATCTGTGATGGTCCTTCTGCAGGCAGCTCTGCAGGAAAAATAACTTCCAAAGGCCACAACTCAAAACAAAGGAGCCGAAAGGCTTTGGGATCAGAGGATGAGAACAATGCAAGCCACAGTGCAATGACTCGTAATAAAGCTCTTAATGGTGTCACAGCCATCAACCCTCAGGGTGACTGCGTGTGTGTGTGTGTGTGTGTGTGTGTGTGTGTGTGTGTGTGTGTGTGTGTGTGTGTGCATAAGCCATTTTTTGCCTCACTTGCTCATCACCAGGTTTGTCAGTTTTAGTAAATACGGACATGCAACACGTGCATTTCTCACCAGTTCATCCAGCAGAGCCTGTTTGCTCTTCCTCTTGGCCTGCAGCTGCCTCTGCTCCTCCTGCAGCACATCCAGCCTCCGCTGCTCGCTGCTCTGCTGCTCCAGAAGCAGCAGCTCCTCCAGCTCTTCCTGCTCCCGCGTCTGAGGGAGGAGAAGGATACTGGATCTGCAAAAAAGTCTGCAACATCGCTGACCACAAATCTGAAGTCATGCAAGCTCTTCGTTTAATAGAGGGGAAGAGTGGTGCCTACGAGCTTCGCCTTATTTCTCTGGATGATGTCTTTGTTTTCCTTCTGGTACTGCTCCATCCTCAGCTTGGTGTTCTCCACATCAATGTTGTTGGTCAGGTTGTAAACTGCATGCAAAAGGTAAAACAACAACAACACATAGTTGCTTCCAACTCAAAAGATCCAGTGTTGTGTAGCTCTAAAAAAACATACTTCTGGCGCAATAAAAATCTTTAAAAAGGACAAAATTCTGCTTAAAATATTATTTTCTGTAACATAAAATAAAAAAGAGAAACAACAGGCAAAAAACACATAGATATAATAAAAAAAAATATGTAGCAGTTATTTTATTCATTTAATACATCGATATATTTACATCTGAGCTGCACACGAGAGCACCGCTGGACGCTTTGGATCATTTCACGACAGCAAACACATAAAAAGCAAGTGATGAGGATCTGTTGGATCCATAAAGGTTAGTTTCTTGCTGATTTTACAGACACACACTTTCATATTTATTGTAGCAAGACTCTGCTGTAGGTCCCGGGATGACATCATAGGGTTTTTGGAAACTTCTTTTAGCGTCATCAGTTCTGCTTTCAGGGTGAACTTGCGTGGACGGGCAGACTGCACGTCGACAGCTCCTCCGAAGGTCCCACATTTTTAGACTTTTCCCACTAATGTTAAAAGTCTGTTTTAAAATACTTTTGAGACCCCTTCAAATACCTAGAGAGACTCATAAATTGTGTGATCTTCTTTCTGAAGGCCTCAGCAAGGTGATTACCTTCCCTTCAACAGTCTTTTTACTTGGCAATCTTTCATCAAGATGCTGAGTAACAATGTTCCAGTCATTTGCAACATGTACCCGGAAGGAATCCGGGTACACGCAGAAACACCCCAGGCTGGGATTTGAACCCACGACCTTCTAGCTGCAAGGCAACGCATAAAAGTAAATTTTCAACCAAGATTTAAAAACCTCCACCGAAGCAGCTTGCCTAACTTGCAGATGTAGTTCATTCCAAAGCTTCGGAGCTATGACTGAGAAAGGAGAGGTCTCCTCAAAGTTTCAGAACGGAGAGCAGCAGCCGGTCAGCTGACTGAAGCGAACGAGAGGGGACAAAAAAAATATACCCTAAACTTAGTAGGAAGCCAGTGCAAGGATTGCCAGCACCGGGGTGATATGTTAATATCATCTTTTACCTGTTAAACGAAACGCTACCTTTTGTACCAGCTGCAGACATAATAGGGTGCCCTGGCCAACCACAAATAAAAGCGAACTGCAGTAATCCAAGCACAAGGTTATATAAACATGATTAACTGTTTCCAAGTCCCAGCTGGAAATATTTTCCCACTTCATTATCATGGTTATCAAAACTAGGAGCAGCATGTATTTTTACCTCTAGATTAGATCAGATGAGGGGTCAGGGCAGCAAAATCAACATCTTTGGCGCAAGAAAAACGATTAGGACCAAATAAGACATTTAAAATGATAGAAATTTAAAATGATTCACGACTGAACATCACCTCGACAATCATCAGCATTTAAGCGAAAAGAAATTACATGTTTTTTAACAATAGCAACCAGTGACAGGAGACAGAGTAAAAAAAAAAAAAAAAGGAGAGGCCCAAAACTAGCACCCTGTGGTACACCACCTGGCAAAACATCTTTTGAGATTTTTTACTCCTTTAGAAGTAGAAGCAAAGGTACTAATCGGACATTAATGGTGACAATCAGTCCATCCAGGCTGAATGTCCTCAAAGGGACTTCTTTTTTACCCTCATAGAAGTATTCCCAGATCCAAATGCAGTGCTTGGCTCCACTGCTTCTTTGATGAGAAAACATTAGTTATTCCAGACTGAGGCCTTCCTGCTGGTGCTCTTACCTATGTCCTCCACCTGCTCCAGATAGTCGTTGTAGTCTCTCAGGCTGGGGAAGTCGAACTCTCTCTTGTTGTAGCTGCAGAGAAACAAGAGGAGCAATCGTCCAGATGTGCACTGACAATAACAGCATCCATTAAATCATACATTTTATAAACCATCTCTGCATTCTGCCCAATACACACATACATTAGATCTCAATTAAGGGGCTATTAAAACACTGATAAGATGGAGTGAAAGAGGGCAGGGAGGGGCTGCGGAGTAAAAACCTGGCAGAGAAAGAGCCTCTGCCCCCACCCCCCGGGGAGACTCATTGTCTACAAAACAAACAGTGTAATGAGGAAGACAAAGGCAGATTAAGAGGTGGGAGGAGGCCTGGAGTAACATATAAACATACAGAACCACACCCCTAATGCCTGACTCCCAATCCAAACTCACTCACATTTTCGTCACCTTCTTGCGGATCTCTACCTCCTTGTCGACGGTTGCATCTTCGAAGAGCTGAACGCGAAAGTTGCTCTTCCTCAGAGGCGTGTCACACTGAACGCAGCTCCCCGAGCCGCGCACGAACAGCATCTCCACACAGTTCTCGCATCTGCAAGAGAGACATGGAGGCAATAGACAGAACATTAGTAACAGAGCTTCGAGTGGCTGCATGTACAAACACTGTTTTTCTACACTTTCCTCCATGAGGCATCATTGGAGCAGTGGGTTATAATGGGGGAATCAGAATATTTCTTCTAAGTGCTCAAAGATGGCCGGGATTACGATTGGAATGTCGATTAGGCCGCCTCGCTCTCTCAGACAAGAGGAAATTGGTTCGACACCCATCAGCGGAGTGTCTGTCTGCGCTGGAAAAAAATGTTTGCTTTACTGTTATTTCAGCAGACCTCAACCATTCTGCCAGGTTGCGCAACATGAGAAAAATCATGCTCAGTAATTCGTTCATAATTCATGCAGGAACAGATTATACGTTGAGTAATTTGGGAAAATGTCAGGCCTTTGTGTTTTTCCCATCAGCGCCTGATAAAAGGAAATATTATAAATTGAACTGTGTGTGATTTTAAAGGGTAAAACAACAAAATATTATCTTCAGTCATATATATATATATATATATATATATATATATATATATATATATATATATATATATATATATATATATATATATATATATATATATATATATATATATATATACACACACACACATACATACATATATATATTTGTATATATGTGTGTCTGCCAAGTTTAAGTTTATTTATTGCAAGAAATATAACTATTCAAACCAACCTGGCCCTCAGTGAAAAAGTAATTAGCCCCCTTGTTCAATCATGAATTAACAGCTTTTCATTCCATTTTCCAAAAAGCCGCGATCCATTCCACGAGCAACACCCAGACCTGAATACTCCCAGACATGAAGGATGTTAGCAGATTTCAAAAAGCAGCACATCATACCCTGATCAGTCTGGAAAAGGGTACAAAGTCATTTCCAGGGCTTTGGGACTCCAGTGAAAATCAGCGAGAAATAGAGAAGGCATTAAACCTTCCCAGGGGTGGTCAGCCTATCATTACTCCAAGAGACTCATCCACGAGGTCACAGAACAACATCGTAGGCTCTGCAGAAATCACTTAGTTCACTAAAGGTCAGAGTTCAGGTTGACTAACAAGAATAATTTGCAACTTTCTGAACATCTGGTTAAAACTACCAGCACTTCAGACCACAACATTGTACCTCCAGTCAAACATGGTGGTGGTAGTCATGGTCTTAGACACCTTGCTGTAATTGATGCAACCATGAACTCTGCTCTCTAGCAGGAAATCCTGGAGGAGAATGTCCAGCCATCAATCTGTGACCTCGGGTTCAAACAAAACTGGGTACCACAGGAGAACAACGATCCAAACCACACCAGCAGGTCCACCTTTAAACGGCTTAAAATCTAAAATGAAGGATTTGGAGTGGCCTAGTCAGAGTCCAGACCGAAACATGGGTCAAATTCCCTCACAGTGCTGCCGACATGGGTGACGCAAGCAGGTTTTATGTTTATGGAGCAACTACTACAGCGCCAGGTTGGCTTGGATAGTTATTTTTCTTCGATAAGTGAAATCATTAGTTGAAAAATGCTCCTTGTATTTACTGAGGTTATCTCTGGCTGATGCACAGAACCACTTAAGTGGGTAAAAAAAAAAAGCTGAAACAGAAGAAATCTGCTTTTCAAGACCAGATATGAGACAAAACCAAAGAGCAGAGTCATGATGGGTTTCTCAGCAGGGCTTTACCTTCTCACACAGACCTCGCCTCCTAATCAGTGATTGAGTTACGTCCCAGGTTAATCTGGACCGTTTGCTTCATGCTTCGACTCAACAATGTCCGCACCAGTCTGATCAGCAGGCACACCTAAGGGCACAGTCCTGGGTCTAACCATCAATCACACCTTTATCCAGGTAGGCGTTTACCCATCAGTCACACTCCAGTGGAGAATCGACATCGCAGACAATGGGAATGTCCCTTTGTTTTGCCCTGATGGGCCGAAGAGGCTGGATAAACGTTTGTACAGTCACTCTTTTAATTCTTTTAATGCTCCGTGGAGCATTATTGCCACAGGAATCCAACTTCCAGCTCGTGACCACTCTCACAAAAATGGACATCTGGTTTCCTAACAGCACCGTTGGCTTTGGAGCCCGGACATTATTCAGAATTATAGAGCAAGGTTGAGAGGAAAGGCATGTTTCTCTGTACACCTCACTGACGGTATGGCTGAGTCACTCCACTGCAGCTGAATCGAGCCAAGTCAAAAGTTCTAGAGGGACGGAGACTTTCAGGACAGTCATGCAAGACATTTCACCTCATCAGCAGGACTTAAAGCAGAAAACACAGCTAAAGACGAAAGTGCAGAGACGTGGATTTTCTCCGTTTACACCCAACACTTCCAATAGGGGTCAAACAAGCCCAACCTACCATGACTGAAAGCGCTAATACTATCATGTGTCGGTTTGGCTTGGCCATGATGAAGCTGAGATGTTGAGAATGAAAGCAAAGCGACAGCCAGAAACGTGTGATGTCCGGTCGGCGCCTCGGAGTTCGGAACGCGCCCTGGAAGAGGCAGATGTTCGTTGTGGCCTCAGGCTACAGCAGATCTATGGGCCTCACCATATGGAGGTGGATGGAGGGATTCTGCTTGTTTCCACAGGCCCACAAAGAGCCCATTCATCAACACAGGGCAAGGAGCGGGGCGTAGCTTGCCCCCTGCCCCATAAATGGACCACACAACAGAACCCTCTAAAGGGGAAATCCTGTGTAACTCTAGAGCTGAGAGGTGACCCCTTAAAATAAGGGAGGAGACTTTCAATCTTCTGGTCTGTGCCAGCTTTCATGTTCAGAGACATCTTGCCACTGCAACCCTCCCCAGGCAGAAAGACGTTTCAGAAGGAAAAGCTTGCCGTCTCTGTGTCCCAGGGCTGTTGTTGCTGACAGAGTGCTTCGGACACCTCCCTCTCTCACCTGTCCTGCTAGGAGCTTCAGGCTCCTATCTCTTCATCTGCAGCTGTCAGCAGGTCAGAGAGGGGGTGGTAATAGGAAGGTAAACAGGGTCCTCCTGGCTCAGCAAAGAGACTCTGCCACCACCAAATCCCAACTCTCTAACAACCCATTGTCACACAGCCTGCGCCTTTGCAAGAAAGAGCCAGAGCAAAACAGGCTTTTGGGTTGCTTTAATAGAGCCGTTGACATTCCCAGACCAAAAACCGAGTTCACGGAGACTTCAGGAAATCAAAGCACCTCCAACGACTGCAGCAGCCTTGTCCAAAGCTCCCAGAACCAATCAGATTTATTTATAGGTTGCTTTTCAAACGATAAATTGTAACACAAAGTGCTTTACAGAAGCTACAACTAAAGGGGAAAATCACCCAAATAACAATTACACCAAATAATGAAAAACCAAGTAAATAAAAATGCTTAATATTAACAATAACTATGAGTAAATGGCTGAACCAAAGCTGCTGATAATATGTCTGGGCTGTTGGACGGACTTTCACCACCCTTGATGCCCAAACATGATGTTTATGTCGAGTGGCTTACAAAGAGTGGTGGGGTCAATATGTTGAAAGAAAAAATAGAAGAGTTCCGAAAATATGGGTTAATCATAATAGATAAAGTCACTCAGCAATAGTACTGCACTTACATGTTTTCCTGATAACGACAGCCCAACGTGCTTGTCAGCATTTATGTAGCTGAATTTTGTAACAACTATAGTAAAGTTAAGCTCTTCCTGGGAAAACCAGAAAGCGTTGCATTACAGTAATCAATTCTGCGTGTAATAAAAGCATGTAATAGTGTCTCTGCACTGAACCGAAACAGAAACTGTCAAACTCTGGCAATATTGATGATCTAACACATTCTGTGGGTTTCTTCTCTGAATGTCTTCGTCAACAACAAGAATATTATCTGGCATCCATGTCTTAATTTCTAAAAATAGAGTCAATAATGGATAATTTATTCTTTGATCATCAGGATACACACCAAATTAGAGCTACACATAGCTACAAAAATTAATGCAATATCTTCTGATGATACCACGCCATGGTACCACACAAAGATGAAAAAAATATGGGGCCTAAAATTGAACTTTGTGGAACTACATGCTGCACGGCTGTGCCAATGACGTTTTTTGGGGCAATTTTCAAAAAATACACTATGTGCACAATTATTAGACAAGTGAGGATTTTGACCTTAACATCATTTTTAGTTATATTTTCTAACTCCAAGCTGGATAAACTAGAATGCTTAATGGATTGAATCATAGCAGGTGATGCGTATCCGTGTAATGAGGCAGGGTGTGGCCTAAGGAGGTCAACACCTTGTATCAAGGTGTGTAGAATTATTAAGCAGCTTCTTTTCTTTAAGAAAAATGGGTCAAAAAAAGAGAGATTTAACTGACGTTGAAAAGTCAAAAATGACCAAAAACGTCTCAGAGGGATGCAGTACTCTTAAAAGATATCGGTGTGTGGTCACAAAACCATCAAACGTTTTGTTGCAAATAGTCAACAGGGACGCAAGGAACGGAAAAAAGACGCAAATTAAACGCCAAACATTTGAGAAGATTCAAGTGTGAAGCTAGCAGGAACCCATTATCCTCCAGTTCTGTCGTATTCCAGAACTGCAACCTACCTGGAGTACCTAGAAGTACAAGATGTTCTGAGGTCAGAGACACGGTAAAGGTAAGGAAGGCTGAAACCCAACTAGCACTGAACAAGACACATAAGCTGAAGCGTCCAGACTGGGCCAAGAAATATCTGAAGACAGATTGTTTTCAAAGGTTTTATGGACTGGTGAAATGAGAGTTACTCCTGACGGACCAGATGGATGGTCCCTTGGGTGGATCAGTAACGGCCACAGAGCTCCACTTCAAGTCAGACAAGGTAGAGGTGGGGTACTAGTATAGGCTGTTATTATTAAAGATAAGCTGGCTGGACGTTTTCAGGTTGAAGATGGGCTCCCTGCTGGGGGGTGGGGCGCCCCTGGGCCCGGCTCTCCCGGTCCATGGACCGGCCCGCTCTGGCGCGGCCGGTTGCCAGCGGGCCCCGTGGGCTCGTCACTGCTGCCCCCCGGGCCCCTGCATAGTAGCCGCTGGACGTTCCCCTGGGGTTCTCCTCTGCTCCTCTTTTGGTGGATGCGGTCGGCCCCGCCCGGGTCCGCCTGGGGCTCTGGGGGTCCTTTGGACGTCTTGGCTCCGATCTCCTTCATGTCTGCATCGATTCCTTGGAGACGGATTGATGCCTGCTCACACCAACTATCGAACACTCTTATGGAGAAACCTTATATGCACCAGCATGCTAACACACACACATTGATGTGGGGTCTCTGGTGTTTAAGGATATATTCTTGGGCTGAGGTTATCATTACTATAGCTTGATTTTAACGGTACCATGAGTTTTTCTGTGACATTGTTGTTGTATTTTTATATCCATTTTTGTGTGATGTGGTTGTTTAGTTCTTAGTTCACGATGTTTGGTTTGTTTTGTCGATGTTCCTTTTTCCTTTTTTGTTTTGTTTTTTCCCCCTCTCTCTGCCGTCCTGTGGGTATGGAGGCAGACTTCAATGATTTCCTGTGTTTTCTTTGTTCCCCTTCCTCTCTTGTATTTTCAACTCACCCTCTCTCATGACTTTTTGTTTCCTACCTCTCTTCTTCATCTTCTTTCTTTCTTCCCCTTAATTTTCCGTCTCCGTGTCCATAACATCGGGAAATATAACCCACAGCAATTCATAATAAAGATTTTTCACACATATATCAAGTGGAGGACTATAGCAAAAGCTGTAGTGCTCCGCTTGTGAAAGTAAATCTGTTGGGCTTCTACTTGGTACTCGGACACAAATTCTGAGCTCCACACTGCCAAACAGGACAAAAAAAAAGAAAGTAAAGATACCTCATGAAGCTGCAGCGTGAAGCGCCCCCCCCTCTAAGCGGCTGTTTGGAAATACTTCGGCTACCGCAAAAAGCCATACGTTTACGGCTTGGAAGAAGGTCGCCTGACGTGCAAAACGTGCTTGAGAACAGTGGCAGCCCGAGGAGGCAATACATTGAATATGGTAGCGCATGTTCGGGAGCAGCACCCATCGTTGTATGCTAAATTCAAGGTAAAGTTAATGCTGTCTTGAAATGAACAAGCGTATTAGCGTCTGACATTAGTGAAATGAGCTTGTTACCTTGGCAGATATGGTAACTACATTTTCTTCATCTCTATCCTTAGTAGCTTTCTTTTAAACTGAGGCAGATATGGTAACTAGCATGCTGATGATTCATCTTAGCATGCTAGTTAGTTACCATATCTGCCTCACTAAAAAGTGTTTTTTCCTTAAAAAAATACAGACATTCAAAATACACATTTTAGAGCTGTAATCATAATACAGTGAAACCGTGATATTTTTGCCCATGGTTATCATACCGTCAGAATCTCATACCGGCCCATCCCTATTCTTACGGTGAGACAGGGAAGTAGATCACTGATGGTTTGGGAGTGTGTGAGCTTCCAACTTGGTCAAAAGTGATGGCAAAAATTAATGCAGCATGTTATCAGAAAACACTGGAGGAGAACTTTCCACTTATCAGCTTTGAGGATGAAATTGGGACGGACTTGAACATCCTGACATGATTAAGACCCAAAACAGAAGACAAAGTTGACCTGTCATTGGCCACAGCAGGATAAAATGACCATTCATAACCTCAACATGAAGTTCATGTAAGAATTTACCCAAGAATTTACCAGAACGGGAGGCTTTTAGACAGAAGAAGAGACCGTTTTACTGCCTCCGAAAATGAAGGGCTACCAGCAAAGACTTCATGCTGTAAAGCCTTTACACTGTCTCCAAATCCAGATCTACATTTGTTGTGGTTGAATGTGCACTGAGTCAATTGCCAAAGGACAAGGGCTTGGTGTCATGGCATGTCAATAACAAGCGTTTGATTCACAAACTTATTCATTTCAGATTTTCTTTTTTTTTAATGCTTTTTCTCTGAAAAGTTAAATATATTTCAGTTAAAACACAGAACAGTCAGTGTGTTGGTCATATAACTAGTTAAAAGTTGTGGATTAGACTAAACAGGTAGTCACTACCCGACTAGTGATTAATATATTTTACAGAATGATACCAGAGCTGACAGAAATAAATATTCTGCTCTCAGCAGGAGCAAATCCAAGGTGACCTGAGCCAGGACGACGCCTAAAATTGCTTCATTTGCAGAACCGTTTTAATTTTCTGCATGTAGCTCTGCATCCAGACCGAGGCGGGAGGAGTTATGAGCCCCCGCTGACCTGATGACGAAGCACAGACACTTCCAAATGGTACACTCAATAAACAGAAGGCAGGGTCGGAAAAGTCACGCTCATCAGGCCGCCGCCTCTGCTGCATGACATCCGTTGAGAGCACAGCTTCTCCTATGGTTATGTCTAAAGCCTAGTTTATGATTCTACGTCAGCAAGTTTGCACCCTCATAAACATGTATTGACGGAGACGTTCTCCTTTCATACTTCTCCGTTGGTGTGTCAGAATTGCAAAGCAACTCCCCACCAGGACAGCAGGCGGGAAATACCTTTTTTCGCAGGTCTGCCTACCATCGCAGTGACCATCAGTTGGAACCAGTTTGATGAGCCATGAATGGGCAAAAAAAAAGACACATTAAGCAAACTAATAAAAGCTGATAAAGTGTCAGATATATTTGATCTAAACCTAAACAGTCCAAAAAATGTGATTCAAGGAAGTTACAGTTCCGGCTAGAAGTTTCTGAACATTTAACATCTGACATTTTAAAACTTTATATTTTTTGTCTTTTCAGGATTTATCTGAACCGATCTGTTTCCAGGCTGGAAAGATTATTTTTAAGACCAATGACTAATTCACACAATAAAGGCTCAAATATTTACATACACCCCTGTTAATATTTAGTTAAACTTCCTTTAGTGAGTTGCAGCCCAACCGTGTGCTTTATGTAGCCATCAACCAGCTTCTGGCATCCCTCTGGCTGCATCTTTGTCCACTTTAAAACAGCAGTTATCAAACCACTGCTGAAAAAGTGAAAAACAATCTGGACAAGTCGCTATTGCAGTATTAGAGGCCAATCTCTGGCCTTCCATTCATCAGCAAAGTGACTGAAAAAGCTGTTACAACAGCTAAATACCTCCCTAACAATGACCGACCACTTTGATGTCTTTCCGTCCAGTTTACGTACTCACCACAGCACTGAGACTGCCATCATTGAAGTGTTCAATGACATCTGCAAAATTACAGACTGTTGGACCTCAGTGCAGCATTTGACACTGTTGATCATGATATATTATTGAAACGACTGGAGAGCTGGGTCGGACTCTCTGGTACACTACTTGGCTGGTTTGAGTCTTACCTAAAAAGCAGGGGCTTCTTTGCGTCAATAGGTAACTTTGATCAGACCGGACAGAATATACATGTGGGGTTCCCCAAGGTTCCATCTTGGGGCACCTCCTATTTAATATCTACATGCTCCCGCTAGCTCAGATTATACAAAATAATAAAATTAGTCGCCATAAGTATGCGGATGATACACAGCTCTACATTATATCACCAGGTGACTTTGAACCTATTCAAACGTTGAGCAGATGCATGGAACAAATCCGTGCGTAGATGGGCCATAAATGTCTTTAGCTGAACAGAAACAAAACTGAAGTAATTATTTTTGGACCGAAAAAGGAACGATCAAGAGTCAGCACACAGGTTTAGCTATTAGAGCTAAAAATTACTGATCAGGCCTGAAATCTTGGTGTAGTAATGGAATCAAACCTGAACCTCCAGAGACGCTAAAAGACAATCACAAAGTTGGCCTTCCATTATCTGAAGAACATTTCTAGGATTAAAGGACTAATGTACCAACAAGATCTAGAGATGTTCATCCATGCGTTTATCTTTAGTCGGATTGATTACTGCAACAGCGTCTTCACAGGTCTGCCTAAAAAGTCAATCAGACAGCTGCAGGTGATCCAGAACACTGCTGCTCGTGTTCCTCACTAGAACCAGGAGAGTAGAGCACATCACCCCAGTTCTAAAGTCCTTACACTGGCTCCCTGTAGCTCAGAGAACAGACTTCTAAATACTTTTACAAGTTTATAAATAATTGAATGGCTTGACACCAAAATACATTAAAGATCTGTTGTCACTGTACAAACCTTCCAGACCACTCAGGTCCTCTGTTTCAGGTCTACTCTGCATCCCTAGAATCAGAACCAAACATGGAGAAGCAGCTTTCAGTTTCTATGCTCCTCTAATCTCAAACTTCCAGAAAACTGCAAAAATGCCGAAACACGGAGTTCCTTTAAATCGAGACAACAAACCCATCTGTTTAGAGCTGCCTTCGATAAATAACTACTGGGACATCATTAATTCATTCTGTATTCCAACTTTTAATTACTTTCCTTTATTAAACCACTGCAATGTAATAATTGTGTTGTGTTTTATGCTTTCATCATGTAAAGACCTTTTAGTTGCCTTGTAGCTGAAATGTGCTATATAAAACAACTAGTCTTGCCTGCATTAGTACATTTAACAATAAAACTGAAATAAGATAATTCAATTTAGTTTATGAAGCACAGATTCACAGCTAACATCTTATGGTACTTTACAAGACAAATACGTACAATTTATATACAGAAATATAAAACAAATAATTCATGTTTTCCTGATTATGTAAAATGTTTTGATTGTTTCAAATACTTAATTATTATTTTTAATTATCTTGAGCAGCTGCTTTGTTTTCCCCTTCCATTTGCTGATTATGTTTTTTCACTCAGACTGATTTGTAGGATGATTTCCTTCTAAATAATCTAAATTAAGCAGAAATATGGTGTAAAAACCTTCACCAGGATGTTCCTCCACAGATTAGCTGTTATTTTCTGTCGTTCAGCCATCATTTGTATGAAAAGAGAAACTCCGACACCAACAGTTCACACTCGGACTGGACGCTAAAACCAGACAGACATGCTTCATTGCTGACATTAAAGAGCTGCCTGTCATTTTCCCTGTCGCTCATGTATTAAAGCCAGCCCAGTTTTAGAGAAATTGGAGCTGCTGCTGCTCTCTGGGGCCGCCGGAGGACTCACAGCGTGTGGCCGCAGACGTTCACCATCAGCTTCAGGGACGGGTTCCTGTACTTGGTGGTTTTGCATCTCGGACAGCCCTGGTCGTCCATCTTTTTTTTTTCTATTGTGCGTTTCTGTCAGAAACAGGTCTCAGAAAAAATGTCAACATCTGTGTGAGCTTCCACTGAGGCGAACTGAAGAGTCACGCTGAGAGCGCTCCGACTGGAAACGCCTCCAATAACAATGGTTCCTACTCCGCGGACAGGCGCAGTACAGATACTCTGCATGAGCTACACTGAAATTGAAATATATTGATAGATACCCAGGTAGGCTATGTATAAAACTCACAACTTCATTTCTATATTCAGTCTTCTTTGCTTGCAGTCTATGAGCATCCCAAAGCCGACCCAAGGCACAAGCAAGCTAGACCATAGATCTAAAATGGCTATATTTGTTTATTGGGAATGAGAATACTATTACATTTGACTTGATTATTTCAGTATAGGCAAACTAAAATATTTTAACTCCTTAAATGTATTTAAGTTTTTACTCAAACTGCTTTGCAAAAATAAAAAATAGCATGCTAACAGAAGGTATGATGAAAACTTTGTGAAAAAAGATGAAACTTTTGGAGGTTTTCAGAGGCAGATTATGTTTCACTGTGGATGTAAGACTTGTTGTGGACTAACTATTTTATTGGAGTACATTAATTGGACCTTTGTGGACCATTTTTGTTACCTCTGCCAGGATGTAATGTTTTCCCGCATCTGTCTGTCTGTTAGCAACATAACTCAAAAAGTTATTGACATTTTCAGGAAATGTCTGCAATGGGTCCAGGAACAACTGATTACATTTTTGGGTTGATCCGACATGAAGCGCGTCTCCGCAACTGTTTCGAATGTTATCATCCAGTTAAATGGCCGTTATTAGAGCTCATCACTCCCATACAATAGCTTCAGAATGTTCCTCCTCTACGTCCTGCTCGGTAGGTCGTTATCTTGTGACTTAAGGTTTTATCTTGTGACTTTAGGTTTAGGAACTTGTCCTGAGTTTTTAGGATGAGGGTTGGGGGTGGGGTAAGGTTATAAGTAAATATCCATCGTTACCTAAATTGTAAACACAGGTTTTAAATAAAGTTAACAAAAACGAAACTTACGCTTTTACACGTGGGCGGTGCTCAAAAAAATTCTAATGCATATTATCGCCGATAAGAATGGTAGATGTGTATCTTCTAGCCTGCTAGGATGTAGAGGAGGCACATTCTGAAGCTATTGTATGGGAGTGATGATCGCTAAAAACGGCCATTTAATGGTTGATAACATTCGAATCGGGTGGTCTCCACCCACCGACCACCGGTGCTGACCTCCACACCTCTCCCGTGTCACGGTCTGCTATGGTTGGAGCATATGTGCAGCAAATTAATTGCGCATGTGCAAATCTCCCCTCTCTGCTTGAAGAGCACAGCAACAGCACGAACACAGCCATGCATCTCATTAACAGCTCAGTTCTGTCAATAACGTGAGGCTTCGAAAAAGTGAGTTGGAGATTATTTTGCATTTTTTAGTGGTTTTACAAAAATGTTTGCTGCATTAGGCCCCAAATTGAATTCTGCTTTAGAATGTACTCTACCTTGGAAATGTTCTCAAAATTTCTCAGAATGTGAGGACATCTCTTTTCCACAGCCTGTCGTTAGGTGAACTCAGATTTTCTGACAGGTTTGGTTCTGGACTGTCTTCTGGTGATGCTGTTCTTTTGTGTATTTGGACTCACTGTGATGCTGAAATATTAAATCCATCTTCAACTTTTAAGCAGACATCTGAAGGATTTTGTGACCAAACCTGACTGGTATTTGAAACAACTGATAAATTAATTCACCTTCACATCAACTTTAGTTCTATTCTGAAAAAAGCCACCCCACAGCACACAACCACCATATTTTACTGTGGGTGTGGTGTTCTTTTGTTGATGAGCATAACTTATGTCTCATTCTGCTCTGGGTGTTTTCTTCAGAAGACAAAAAGAGTTCCGCTTTGCAATCCGAGTCCTCAGATCCAATACATGGAGACTGCAGGAGGCTGTGATTTCAAAGAGAACCAGGACTTGTTCCCGTTTTTGCCTTTAGATCCCTTAATAACCAGTATTAGTTTTGTGTTTTCATCTCTTTTGGAGAAAAGCTAAATTTTTTAATTGTCCCTAATGTCCCATATTATTTGAATTGCTAATCACTGGCTTTAACTGTGATGCACATAAAATGTGTTGTTTTTTTTACTCTCTCCTGACTGATACCTTGACTGTCCTGTGAACCCCTTTGAGATATCTCTGCAAAGTGTGGGTTTAGCTAAAGAATGATTTGAAAAAGCTACAAGGATGGCTGAACTTCTGCCAAACTACTTAAAGTGAATCAAAAAGTGCTTTGAAAAACTTCTGAACAGTCAAGTTATTGCAGCTTTTTATTAATTTTTTTTTTCCTCCACTAAATTTATCTGTTTTCTGGTTGAGCCATACAGGTCAAACGTTGTATTAAATGTAGAAAAATTTTCAAATTCTTTCTCAAAGTGTCTTTTTGTCACCTATCCTTCTAACATGGATGTATACACTTTTTAGAGCCGCTCTACAATTGTAAATGGGGTTTTTTCAGATATATTTTCTTCTTACAGTGATTAAACTGTAATTAGTTTGGAAAAAAATAAAGTTTTGAGAAGAGTATATATCAAGAATAAATCATATTGTCATAAGCCTTTTAGGATGATGAGTAAAAAAATGAAATACTGTATATTTCCCATATTATATTTGAACCCAGACAATATACAGAAGTAATCAAAACAAAGGGGGAAATGTAATTGTGAAATAAAGCTAAGAAATTAAATCAAAGTATGCTAAATTACTCCTTTACCTTAGATGATCTAGTTCACGCTTCTCAAAAAGATTGGAAGCAAAGTGCACGCATATTTAAATCAAATCACAAGCTATTTTATTAATAAAGCAATAATAATCACAAAATCTGATTAACCATCAGGTAATACACATCTGGCAGAAATATTAAATGAATCTCTAACATTTTTCTCTTCTTTAAACTGTCTGGGGTCAAACTAGTCCAGAGTTTGACCCCAGAGACAGAAACACCAAAGCTAATTTCTACATGAACAGTTTAAAAGTTGCAAACACCCCTCAAATGATTATTTCCTGTACAGAAAACAAGGTTTCAAATTGATTTATGATATTTTGTTTACTTTAAACTATATTTGAGTTTTGAAGTTTACTAAAACTGTTAATTGCAATATTTCTAGTTGGTTTAGTCCCTTTAACCCATCTTAAATGATCATTATTATCTATAAAGAATAACGTGTAGAGAATATGAAGTGATGTTTAATGATAATGTGTTTGGCTTTCTTTAGTGCGGCAAGGCTAATTCATGTTTTAGAAAACATATATCTAATATGCTCGTTCCCGCTAAGACTTTCATCTATTATTACCCAAATGAATTAGTTTTTATTAACTCCATTATAATATAATTTTTTAAAGATAATATCTCCTACATGTGCAATAGATGAGGGAAATGTTGAAGTGACAAAATAGAAATGATTTTCCCCTAAAACTGTAAAAACAGGCCTCTTATTTGAACAGTGTTTAACAGTTCAATTTCAGAAATCTAGATTTTCCTCATAAGAAACTCCAATGTTGCTATAGATTCTGTTACTATTTAATAATATTTTAAAGTATAGCTGGTAATTCTAAACAGCCAGAAACAGACCCAAAAATGTGTTGCACCAAACTGTAAGCACCTGTATATTTGAAGCTTGCTGCCTTTATGCATAAAGTGCATTTAAATAAACTGCTGCGTTTTAAGGATTTGGGGTATTTCTCGTAAAGCCTGACCATGAAAGAGCAACTCTTGAAGCAGATTTTTTTTTTTTTTGCCTTTTTGATAAAATGGTCAGTTTGAACAAAAATGTGAAGTTGGTGGTTTTGCAGGCACTTGTCTTATGATGCTGGAGGGATCTTTATGTCATTTGTTTAGGCTCGTAGCAACTGTTAAGTTTTTATTTAAGATTTAAATAGATTTCCTGTTGAGGCTAGCAGCAGAAAAAAATATTTAAAACGACAACGTACAAATATAGAGGAAGATTGAAGTCTGTTTGGATCTCTTTGTAATGTTTTGTTTGCATTGTCGTAGAGAAACTTAATGAGAGCACTCCCATATTTCCCCTTGGATTTCCCTGCCTTGATGTGGGAATAAAAACACTTTTGTGCATACCTTCATGCAATGCAACTATTGAGAACAGAGGCAACAAGAACTTCCCGTTCCCACGATCCCAGAAGCACTCACCTTGCACAGGTGAGAAGCGGGAATAAAGCCCTGCTGGAAGCTCCATGACTGACAGCTGAAAGCCAAACATTCGCGCATGAATCGCGCTTGCTCCTCCCTCATGGGGCCCTCAGCGGCCAATGGCGTGGCTCTTCTTCAGATAGACCCCAGCGTATCACCCTCCAGCCCCATTCCCCGCAGAGTAAAAGTCACGTTGGAAGGAAGAGGGGAGAGAGATATCTGCTTACAGCTGCTGTCAGATATCCGATCGGGTTCGCATGGCGAGGAGGTAACCTGATCGAGCGGGGAGGAGTGACTCTGCCAGCGAAGGCTCGAACAAAAAAAATGTCTTCTTCTTCTGCCGGAGAGGTCACGGCAGTGAATGACATCAAGAGGGAAAATGTGAAGGAGGTGGATACGCGGGAGAGCATCAAGCTGGTGGCGCTGGACGCGGCGGAGTTGTCCATGGAGCGCACGGCTCCCAACGCCGACGCGGTGCGCACGGAGCTGCTGGTGAGCGCCGCTTCCTCCCTGGCTTTCTCCCCGGAGCAAGTGGCGTGCGTGTGCGAGGCGCTGCAGCAGGGGGGCAACGTGGACCGGCTGGCGAGGTTCTTGTGGTCCTTACCCCAAAGCGACCTGCTCCGCGGCAACGAAAGCATCCTGAAAGCCCAAGCCCTCGTTGCCTTCCACCAGGCTCGCTATCAGGAGCTCTACAGTATTTTGGAGAACCATAGTTTCAACCCGTCCAACCACACCTTTCTGCAGGAACTGTGGTACAAGGCCCGGTACACGGAGGCGGAGAAGGCGCGGGGGAGACCCCTGGGCGCCGTGGATAAGTACCGGATCAGGAGAAAATATCCTCTTCCCAGGACTATCTGGGACGGCGAGGAGACGGTTTATTGTTTCAAGGAGAGGTCGCGGAACGCGCTGAAGGATCTCTACAACCAGAACAGGTACCCGTCTCCAGCCGAGAAACGGAATCTGGCCAAGATAACCGGACTCTCCCTGACCCAGGTCAGCAACTGGTTCAAAAACAGGCGGCAGAGAGACAGAAACCCATCGGAAGCGCAGTCCAAAAGGTGAGGAAACAAAGGAGACACGATGCACGCTTTTCTTTCATTATCTCACTTTTTACCGACCAAAAAGATCTGTGCGTAAAAGGCGCGTCAAAACAATTTTGCAATAAATTCAATTTTAGTTTTCTTCTCGTAAAATAACTCAACATAACTTTATTCCCTCAGCAGAAATCACATTTTGATTTCCTTACACAGGATTAGTGCGTAAAAACCTAATAATGACCTCATTTCATAATTTAATGGCTGCAAATGTCGCGTCAGACACAATTTAAGAGTGAACGTGTGAATTATTAACTGGTGATGGTTAGGGAACAGAAAACGCTTTAGCAGCACGCTTTTAATGTTTTGAAATATGAAGCTGTTGCCGTTCAGATCCGGTTTCAAGCGAAGCGGAGAGTCATGGAAACAAGAGGCAACCAAATATCTTCTAGCCTCAGAGACCCGACTGACAGGCAGGCGGGCAGGCGAGAGGAGAAGGTAACTTTGAAGAAAGAGTTCAAAAGGCAACTCCGGATTAGCCTGAGCGTGAACACACAAAGATCAGAACATAAATTAATATTAGGCTATTTCTTGATTACTTTTTTTCTTCTCTCTCTTGGACTAAAATGATCTCAGAGCTTCCATCAGCTCTCGCTTCATTTTATAATCCCGCACACACACACACACACACACACACACGCAGATGTAAGGGTTGGTCTTTCATGTTATTCCCTGTGAACAAAGATGACGCGCACCTGGTGGAGGTGACCCCTTCTGCCCCCCTCCCTCCCTTCCTTCCTCCCTCCCTCTCACTCACAAAAACAAACAAACCTCTTTATATCACCACAGAAATGAATCTTTATATAAAAATGTTCATAAGCTGTAGATTTCTTTGTAGAGGCCCACATGGTTTTCCTATCTACTGTGGGGGGTTGGTCGTGTGTGTGCGCCCTGCGTTGGAGGGAGGGTGGGGTGGGGGGGAAGCAGCTGTTTTAATAGGTCTTTATAAAATCAGATCAGATAATAATAAGGTAGAACTGTTGGGTTCTTGTGGTTTTTAAGGAATATATCTGTTTAAAATTTGGATTTTAGTTTTACTTCTAACCCGAGGAAGCCATTTGTTGTTGCATTTTGTCGCCAGAATTTATTGCGCCAAATGGTCACAGGGTTGTTTGTTGCTGTCAGAGCAACTCTCCATGAGGTAAAAGAGGACTCCACATTGACATTCAGACTGCTCTGCTCTCCAACTCTTTATTAATACAGAGCTGTAATATTCTTGGAAGAAGTTCAGTTTTTCATCTGTATAATATTATTCTTTCTCTAGAAAAGAAAAATCTTATTAGAAACATTTTTTATTCAGTTATACAAAATGTAGCTTCTTAACTTTTTCTTCTTTGTTTAGTAGTGACCATCTTTTTTAATTTGCTTTCACGCTGCAGTGAGTCTGATGGAAACCACAGCACAGAGGACGAGTCCAGTAAGGGACAGGAGGAGCTATCCCCTCGTCCTCTCTCCAACTCCTCAGACGGAGTGATAACCCATGGGAGCCTCTCAGCTCAGACAGGACCTCTGGACGGTGGGGTCGTCATCCAGCAGATTGGTGACATCAAGATGTCCACAGGATCCAGCGGTGGTGGAGTCTACAACGGCAGCCTTGCAGGCACTAATACTTCCTCCACCGTGTTTCACAACGGTGGCTCGTCCTACCTCCACTCGTCTGGAAACATCCTCTTCAATGGGCTCAATCTGGGAATCCAGCCTCTGGCTTTCAATCCTTTGAGGCCATCCAGCGGGGGGCTGCTGGGGGGCTCTGGGGGGGACATGCACATGCAGACGGGCCAGGAGAAAGGACTAGGCGGTGCCGAGGAGTCCGTCCTGCAGTACTCCTCCTACTCAGGCTGTGTGAACGGGTCGGAGGTGAAGCTGGAGGGGGTTCACACCATGGCGGCCCAGAATGGAGGCTCCTCTGTGCTCACCTTCAGCTCACCGTCAGGAGCTCTGCAGCTCGGCGGCTACAGTCTGGTCCAGGTACCGAGTGGAGTCCCTGACAACGATGGCAGCTCGTTGCTCAACAGTGATGTAGGCCTTCCTCCTCTACAGCTGCCGTCTGCTTCATCTTCCTCAACAATTACTCAACCAGGTAAGCTCCTTGCAAATAATATTCAATTTAAAAGTGTTTTTTTAGGTTATTTTTACATTGCAAATAAGATGCAGAGTTGAAATGGGTGCAGTAACATATATTTGGTATATAAAATCTTTCACAAATAGATACTTTTAGCTTCAAATATACATTCATTTCCCTCTGAGGAAAACCTGTTGCCATTTTTACATTAAACAAAAATTTTTCCCTCTCATCTGATAAATCAGGAGTGTAGCTATCAGTCTTGTCTAAATCCTTAAATGCCATTATTGCCCATAAACCAACACGTTTCGGTTCCTAAGTGTTTTAATCTGCACCTAAAAGGATTTAGCTTGAGTTTTAGCTCAGAATACATTGTAACAGAGGAGCTTTATCACCCATATCAGCTGTTACATCAGAACCGCCTCGATAGCATGTTTGGGTTTGGGCCGCCAGCGAAACATACGCATATAAATATTTCCAAGAGCGGTGATCTGTTTAGACCAAGATACGAAATCACCATCACTAATCATCATTACACTGTTGATCAGAGCGAGCAGTAAAGTTGTGTTTCAGGCCATCAGCAGCAATGAAACGCATGAACTGGGGAAGGAGAAGACATTACAGCAGTTATTGCGACATAAAGCAGAGAATGGAGAGCAGAAACCCCCCCCTAAAAAAGCAGAAAATTACAGCTTCCCTTTGAGTCCTGGCAGACAGGAGCATTTGTTCTGAGGAGCCCTGTGGGGTTGGGCTGAAAAAGCACAAAGTGTGTGGGACATGCAACAGTGACTCTGAGGAAAAGGTCTGTGCAGACTGTTGCGCTGGTATATTTTCAATCACAAATCAACTACCACTCCAAAACGAGGGATTCTTCTCACACACTTTTATTAAATTTTTCCACAATTCCTCTTTTACCTGACACTGTGCAGCTTAATTCAACTACTGGATTTTAAGAGCAATTGTTAAGAGCATCTGAGATAGCATCGGTGAATGTTTTTTTTCTTTCTTTCCTGTTTTTATTGTTTCATTGTTGTTGTCTCCCACAGTTGTCAAATGAATTGTATTTCCTGTTTTAGCAACATTAATATCTTGTAGGTTAGCTTAATTAAAAATGAGACTCCGGGTCTCAATCAGATTTACCTGTTAAATTAAAAGTAATGTAAAAAAAAAAATTGGGGAAAAAAATGTTTGAATTAAACAACAGATCTAAAGAAAATATGATTATCTGCATACACTGCATTAAACATTTTTTTTCTCCTCATTGGCTGACTTTTTTTCAGACTAAACTTTTCCTGTTTTAGGTCAGTTAAGATCACTAAAATAATTTCAGTTTGCTAAATGCCAAAGTAATGATAGTTTTTTTATGTATTAGTTTCTTCCAATTCAGAAATCTGCCTACACTAAGATCATTACCCCTTTAAACCCCTTTGGAAATACCAGATTATGATATCATAAGCTTATAAGCTTCTGATAGGCTATATCTAGGTGAGAAACAATATTTGACACAGTAACAATAACTTTTGACAACTAAATCAATAAATAGACAAATACATGAACTTAAACAGTCTCATCAGACGCATACTTACTTATTTTAATGCTAAAATTGTACCAGGACTGTTGAAGCTAACATTCGCATGTAAAACCTGCGCATCTTCTTTATGGCTGGGAAACGAATTTAAGGGTATTCCCGTCACCTAACAGGCTGGAGGATGTGCATTAGAGGGAACCGACAGAAGAGCATTTATATGTGCTAATTTTTAATGTGTGTTAAAAAAATCCCAGAACTGGTTAATTGGAGGCACATCTGTGGGTGTATTTTAAGGCAACACCTCAAACACACTGCTTCCTTGTGTGACATCTAAAAGCAAAAAAAATAAAAATAAATTAGCCAAGATACCCAGGAGGAAAAATTTTAGTCCTTCATGAGTCCAATTCTTCCTTGGGTTTAATTTCCAGATGCCTCTGAAGGTGATCTATTTGTCTGTTCAAACATTTGTACACAAGTATAAGCAGCATGGGAATGTTTGGCCATAGTGATCGTTGTTACATTTTCAGGAAAAAAGGGGGGGGAGCTAGCAAGCAAGCCTGAGCTCAACTGTGAAGCACAGTGGTGGCAGCATCATGTTTTGTCGGTGTTTTGCTGCAGGAGGGACTGGTGCAATTCACAGAAATTGAATGAGGAAAGACCACTATAAGGAACTATTAAAGCAACATAGAAAGTATTTAGGTAATCGTAACAGACCTAAAACCGAAGGATTTTAAAAGTATTTTAATGTCAGAGAGAAAAAATGGTTACATTAAATATCTGGTTTAAACTTTATTTACTGTTCTGCTTTATTTCAGGCAACATGTCTCTGAACAACGCAGCGGTGAGCTCTTCCAGTGAAGACTCGTTCCAGCCACAGGACAAGCTGACCATGACATCTCTGCACCACAATACCGTCCTCTACAGCATGAGCAACCAGACGGCAATCAAGAAGGAGCCTCTGGAGGGGGGCATATACTCCTCGTACCACGCCGGGCTCCACCTAGACCCCAGTGGTCAGATCAACTACACCGGCCCCGACTCGGGGCATATCTCCTCCAGCCACGGCGCCACCTCCACCACTAACGCTGTCAGCTCCTCCAGCTCCGAGCCGGAGGTCTACACCACCCTCACCAACAGCACGCCTCTGATGGCTCAGCCGGACCAGGACACCCGTCATCACCTCCAGCCGACAGAGTACCTCGGCGCCCACGAGGTGCACCGAGGGGCCCCGCCCTCACACCTGATGGGGCCTGGGATGAATAGTGACTACATGAACCTTTCAGAAAGCAAGGCGGCCGGCTCGGGGCCCAGGGGGATGAATGAGATGGTGCGGGCGATGTGCGGGGAGCTGGAGGCTGCAGAGGGGAAGGAGTTAGCCAAACTACAGACTGTGCAGATGGACGACAGCATGTCCGACCTTTAACCTCAGACTTTGTAGATCTCACATCCACCTGGGCGGTCATATGATGAATCTTTTTACTCTTCTGTGTGTGTGTGCGCGTGTGTGTGTGTGTGTGTGTAAGTTTTTAAGCATTGATTTCCTTTAAATTATTTGCTTTTATTTGACTTTTAAAATGCACTCTAGTCAGAAAGGAGCCGTGTGAGTGGGCTGCTTCAGCCTATTAAAAAAATGTTAAAAAATAAAAGAGGCTGTGATGTGTTTTAAAAAAAGCCCCGTTCATCAGAAGAAACCTGGAGACTGCTCTGAGCGATAAGAAGTAGTCTCTGCATGAGTTAGAGCCTCGTTTAAATGAGCATTTTTATAGACAGCACCTGCTTCTTCCTGTTGAGTGGATGTGATCTGCAGAAGCAGGTGCTGGAATGCCTCTGGTCATGTGACCGGGATGTTCCTCTAAACCAAATGCGTCATGTGGGTTGAACCAAAAAGGTCACTCTGAAGGGGGGGAAGTGGGAGAAAGCTGCCAGTTGAGCAGCTTTACTGAAGGACTGAAAGGGATTGGTTAATAAACACGGAAAAGTTGCTGATTTAGGAAGAAAAGTGTCCTTTAGGACGCACTTTAATTTCTCTAAAAGCTTCTTAAGTCCATGCAAAATGCTGCTCATGTGCTTTATAAGACATTAGAAACCTTGGCTGTGGAAGAGTGAAGACAAATGTGCCTTTCTGCGGCTAAAAATACCCGACGGCGTGGTTCTGGTTCGGCATTTGCACTACCACCATGACATTACAATGTTTAAAGCAGCCACGGTGCTGGACGGGTTGTCATGCGTGGCACGTCCAGGAGAAATGCCCACTATCGCAACCCTGGCTCCTGTTTCCAGTCACATCATCAACTCATGACACAAACACATGAATGATGACGTCTTTCATTCTGAGCTGTTTCTAACACCGCAGCGTGTTGTCTCAAGGTTCCTACAAAGTCTGGAAAAGTTTGGAATTTGATGTTAATGTTTTCCAGGTCGTGAAAAGTTTGATAAACACAAGAAAATAAGATTTTGGGGAAAAAAAGATTTGTTTTTCCAGGTTTTAAGGTATCCCATTCTCTAAATGTAGTATCCTTCTTTCTTTTTGTCCTCTCTTCCTTCCTCTCCTTCCTTGTTTCCTCCTTTGCGTCCTTTCCCAATTCCTTCTCCATCATTCCTTGTTTCTTTCTTTCCATACTTTCTTTTGTTTCACGTGTTATGGATTCCTTCCTTCCTTTGTGTCCTCTGTACTTCCTAGGAGTCTTCATTTGCATCTTTACTGTTTTCCTTCCTTCCTTGTTTCCTTTCTTCTTTTTTATTGTGTCCTTTTTTCTCCTTGTTTTACCCTTGTGTCCTTTGTCCCTTCCTTCCTTCCAGTTTCAGGTTTCTCTAGTTTCCATATTTACAGCCTTCCCTACTGTAGAAAACAAATCAGTTGTGACCCTTTTTGTGTCTTCTATTTAAAATGAAAATAAAAGACTGAGAACCCTGGAAGGATGAGACTGGAAAAATCTTGAATTTCTACATGAAGATTGTAGGAATCCAAGAGGTTAACTACCTTTTCTATAAAGCCAAACTAAAACAGCTTCAGGGCAACAAAAGGATTTTATCTAGCTCCAAACCTAAAACAGAGAGATTGTAATCATTTGCCTTTGCACAGCATCAAACCATTTCATTAATACGAGTGCCTTTTACATTTGCTGTAGGGGATTCAGTCAAAGCGGCAGCATCGGGGGTCGGCAGCCTTTGCCTGAAGGTTTGTTTAGCGGAAGGAGCACTGAAGCCATTTGTCCAACAGTTTTCCAAACAGGACCGGAGGTTCTTATGGTCATACGTGAGCACATTTCACCCTTACAGCCAACTCATCACATGTTTTCATGCCAGGGATGTTTCCTGTCTTCAGGACGTCTTAGTGGACCTTTCATTGAAGGTATCCTCAGTGCTTTATTGGTATAAACCAAAAATGATAAGTAAAAAGTCTTGTTTTGTTTTGTTTTTTATCTTAGCTTGAATCATATGTTTGTTATCTGAAATTATGTGAATGTATTTTTCTAAATCTATGTACTGCAATAAAAGTTTATATTTATAAAAATGTAAAAAAAAATGTTCTTTATGTGATTTTACAATGAAACGAAAACATGGGATTATGGAGATTTTAGCAACACCGTGAGCCTGGGAGGAGTGTGCGTTTACGACAAAAAGTTAATGTCCTTCCAAAATTTAAAACTCCAGTGTTGCCAGATTGAAAGGACGGCGAGGGGAGGCGTGGGGGGGCTGCACGCTGTAATCCAACAGGCCTTCTGCAGCTTTCTGCAGACCTGCGGTGATCGTTTGCACATGCTCGGCAAGCTGGACTTCATTAGGCCTCCTTTTCTCATCTCAGCCTCTGTAATTCAAATAAACAGCAATGAGATTTCCAGAAGTAAAGCTCCTTTTGGGTGGGGGGTCCGAAGCTTACCTCAGCTCAGTCCAAACCAAAAGCTTTTCCCCCGAAACGAAGGCCAAACCCCACCACCCCGGTGCCTCAACATGTGGAGAGGTGAATGTGAGCTGCTGTCACTCACTCAGCTCCTCCTGCAGATTTGGGGAATTTACTGTAAATTTCCCTTTTCAACACAACCTGGGTGGAGAGATAAAATGGAGGCAAAATTCTAGAAAACTTTTTTTTTTTTTTGAGTGCAGAAGTGTCTCCTCAGTGGATTTAAGATCTAACCGATGACCTAAATAAACACAGGCTGTTTGTCTCTGCTCGCTGTTGAGGCTCGGAAGAGGGAGGGGGAAATGGCAGCGACTATAGCGGGAAAAAGGGAGGGAGAGGATAAAGTTACCTGTGCACAGGTGACCTCGTCGCCATGGGCAGTGGATTAGCTGATTGTTGGGTATCAGGTAACTCCTCCTGTATATTGAAGAGGGTGAAACAGCTTTGTTGGAGCCCAGAACAATATCCCATTTGCAGCAAAGGCCCACAGTCTGTGGCTCTCACGGGTAGGGAAGGGGGGGGGGGGGGGTGACTCCAAATTCAACCTTTTGTGTTCAGAGGAGAACAAAGATGAAGCAGAAAAACCAGGATAATCTCATATCTTTGAATCAGCGGGTCGTCTTGTCAACAATTTAAATCGAAAAACATAAAACCTGCTAGTCTGGGCTGTAAAAGAGAAGGGAACTCCTCCCAGAACTTTGGCCTTATTAAAAACACTGACCCCTGATCTTTCAGATGGTTTCAAAGCTGACATTTAATGTGGCGCAGCAGACTGCAAGCCACATGTAACATGACCTGGGGAGCAAGGTACTCCACCACTCTACGTCCCACTAATGAGAGGGCAAGGGGTCAGCGCGTACCAGCCGGCTGCAGACCCACCACTTTTAACCAAGCTGGTTCTGGCACAAACATCATCTGTTTGCCCCAATAACTGATCAGTGGATTCCCTCAAAGGTTTTTACTATAAGGCAGCAGATGGGAGGTTTCCTGACTCCAGCAGCAGATACGTGCAACTATCTGCTGTCGCCCATCACTCAGCTGAAAGCATGCAACCAGCACATGATTCACCGATTTGTCCTGGATGGCATGGGACAGAAAGCATAACTCATGAGGACAGTTTTAAGCGTGCTTGTGTGGAGGAGGAGACAGCAGCAGCTGTGAGGCAGCATCAGGGCGGTCAGAGGTGTTTCCCAGAGAGAGACCAGCAGACTGTAACAGGACCAGGAGCCCGATTGACCAGGGAAGATCACAGCTGCTGCACCAACAACCCCTTCTCTGGAGCTCCAGACCTGCGTGACTGCACAGCGCCCCCTCCCTGTCAGAACCCACACGGCAGCTGCGCTTAAATCCTTCATTTCGTTTGTTTGTGTTTGTCTGCCTGCCTCGTTTGTTTATTTATCAGCCCTGCAGCCAGAAAACGGAGCCTCTTTAAAACAAATGGCCTCATCTGCACACCCGGGGTGTGTTTACCGAGGCAGAGCTCTGTAAAAGCCGCCTCTTAATTGCATATTTGTGGAGGTGGGTCCTCTGAGGAAATGCGTAATGATTTTGATGGTGCAGTGGGGGGGAAAGGGGGGAGGCCTAACCCCAGCGCACTTGTACCAGGTCTAATTTTCCAACATGACAGGAAACTCTGTTAAGCTGATAATTGCAGCTCCAATTTCATTTAACTCACTCATGTCAACAGTTGTGTTTCGTTTTGATGGAAAAAGCAGCTTCTTCTTCTTCTTTTCTTCTTTTCTTCTTCTTGTTCTTGTTCTTGATTAAAGCTTTTCTTTAAAATGGCAAAAAATTATGCATCGTTTGCAAACTTCCTGTCCTTCGTGCGTTTATATTCTATGAGACGATCATTTGTTGAATAAACGTGGGAATGTATTTGATGGTGAAAAACCATTAGAAAGGCGTCCAACTACAGCTTGTTTTGAGTCTAAATTTTATAGACAAACTTTTTTTTACTTCGTTAGTCCTGTAAAAACAGCTGAAAACTCAGTTTGGTAACAGAAAGAGTGAGAAAATCATCTGTTCATTAAGGCAGTGGTCCATTCATAAAAACAGAAGAAAAAGAGATGAAAATAACCCCTCCGTGCGGGAGACTGGGTCTTTTTCAGGATGACGTTTTTATGAGCTATTTTCCTTTTTTTTTAAATTCCGCATTCCTTCTCTCTTCGTGTGTAAATCCCTTTTCTTTTTTTTGCAAAAACGTGACGCTATCGATTTAATTTCTGTAAAATCACTCAGATTCCTGCTCAGCTTAAATCTGTGAAAACCACTTTAGGAGAAATGGAGAAATGCCAGAGCTGATTTCCTTTTTTTCATGAAGAAAATGTTCTGAGTGTCTAAAATCTGAACATCTAAGATTTCAGCAGCCTTGAGCTCACAAAAGATGCCATTGTGTTGCGTGTGTCTTTTTTTTTTAAAGTTAATAAAGAGTCCAGAGAGGGGGGGGATGAATCCTTTCTGCATGTAAGCCTCTTTCTGAGAGGAGTTCCGAGTGATCGACTACCCAAGGATTGCTTTACTTGTCCGGGTTGTGAGAAGGCAGCACAGGCCGCGACAGTGGAGGAGGCGGAGAGTCCACATCTTGAAATAATCTGGCCCCCCGGGCTGCGGGGGTTAAAGGAGGAGGCGCGGAGCAATGTGGTAGAGATATTAGAGAAACCCGAGAGGCGCTCATCAGACAGCTCATTTACTGAAGCACTGAGGTTTTACACAGCCCGAGACCCAGCCTGAGCCCACTTCAGAGCCCACATTCCGCCCAATATGTCCTGCGCAAATTCACGCATTTCACACCTATTTTTACGCACGCAAAAATAAAAAAATATATATTTTTAAAATCCCTTACAACTGAAACGCTATTTATGGGACCAAATTTGTCTTTTAATTGTCATATAAGGTACAAAAAATATATATGAAGTGAATATTGATTTGAATATGTGTTACAGGAAATATATCATGTGAATTTGCCGTGAGAAACCTGCCGTGTTTAAGAGTAAACCAGCTTCGTCTGAATCATTACAGTAAAAAAAGAATTACTATTGTTTATCCTGTGGTTATTTTTCATCTGTAGCATTGCAAAATATAAATGAAACCAGAAGATAAATATTTCTGGTAATTTCAGAGCAACGCCGTGTCAGATTTCCTTTCATTCCGAACTTTTATTTAAATTAATTTCTCCATAAATTGTTAAGTGAATAAATACCAAGCACGTGATTACCCGTAATACGCCCATAAACTCTGTACTTCATCTTAAAACTCCTTTATCCTCATATATGAAGTGCGTTTTTTTTTTGGGTGGGATTAATTATAAAACAATCAATAAAGCGCACAGTTATTCCGGATGAATACTGACGGGGGGGGGGGGGTCTGTTTCAGACTTTTGGTGCAGATAAAGAAACGTGATCCATGAGGCTCAAACCGACAACTGCACCACCAAGAACCAGTGTGGCTCAGAACTCATTTACTAATGGATTGGTTTAGTGTTTCAGCCCACAGAATACACTGGAGCCAGTGTGGTGCCCGTCTAATCTCTGAAATATAAATGCGCAGGGGGGGGGGGGGGGGGGGGGGGGTGATGTAGAAACGAATCTATTTCTCCTGTTCTTCAGTTTTACAAGCATTACAACAATTATATTTGAGAAGCACTGGCCCAATGACTGGTGTGTGCTTTAAATTCTCCCACTCTTGAGTTTTTATTTTCGAATTTCAATAAAGGTGTCCTGCATTTTCAGAGCCGACTTTGTTTATCTTTTTTTTGCCATAGCCTCCAAACATGTGGCGTTTTATTCCAGCCGCTCACACTCACACATGCGCACACACACTCTTTAAGTGGCTGATCTCCTTCTGGTGGTCTATGGCCCATAACTCCTTTAGCAGGTAGTACAGGTTGCTCATAAATAAGCGCGTAATGGACCCACCTATCATAGGAACTTATTAAGTTATACCACCTCATAAAATAAACAGCTCCTGTGATCAATAGAATAGGGGAGGAAACAACAATAAGCCCAGTTTGCTTGTGTTAATAGTGCTGCGTTGGACCACATTAAGCAGTAAAAGAGTCAGAACTAGAACTTCAGAAAAAAGTCAGAAACAGTCATTGGTCTTTAATAGCTCATTTCTGATCTTATCATTGATGATTTCTACGTTTGCACCCCTGTTTATAACTGTAGTCGACACAAATTTCGTGATCTATCTTGAGAGGCGTTTTGCACTCACCTCTGGTACGCATCATTATTTTCAGAAGTTATAATCTACAGTGTGTTTTTAAGAGCTGTGTAATAATTGATTTGTGTTTAGGTGCTGCTCTGCTCCCTCAGCTGCATCGGCAGAGGGACTGTGGGGGCGGGAGGTGGGCTGCGCTCCTATTTCAGCCCCTGACGCACTGCCTCTGGGGAGGAAACGGAGCTGCAAACTCAGTCCTGCTCTGCTGTACAGGGTGCAGGGCAGAGGGAGAGCCAATCATCAAGACGCACAGGCTCCCTTTAAGTCTGACATATCTCCAACAGGAACAAATTGTCCCAACAATCAACATCCCAATCTGCTGCGCGCATCAGGGGTTGCAGAGGAGCGGATTGCCCACACAGGCCTGCGCAGCGTGGACGGACTGCGTGGATTTGACTCCGACAAGAAGCTGTGGGACGATCTGAAACGTTACAAATCGCTTTGGATATCAAGGATTTTCGGTGGAGGAGCATATCATGTCGATATTACCGTCCTTCGGGTTTACGCAGGAGCAAGTGGCGTGCGTCTGCGAGGTGCTGCAGCAGGGAGGAAACCTGGAGAGGCTCGGCCGCTTCCTGTGGTCTCTGCCCGCCTGCGATCACCTCCACAAGAACGAAAGCGTCCTGAAAGCCAAGGCGGTGGTGGCCTTTCACCGGGGAAACTTTAGAGAGCTTTACAAAATCCTGGAGAGCCACCAGTTCTCTCCGCACAACCACCCGAAGCTGCAGCAGCTCTGGCTCAAGGCGCACTACGTGGAGGCGGAGAAGCTGCGCGGCCGGCCGCTCGGAGCCGTGGGGAAGTACCGGGTTAGGAGGAAATTCCCGCTACCCCGCACGATCTGGGACGGAGAGGAGACCAGCTACTGCTTCAAGGAGAAGTCCAGGGGAGTCCTGAGGGAGTGGTACACGCACAACCCTTATCCATCCCCGCGGGAAAAGAGGGAGCTGGCCGAGGCCACGGGACTGACCACCACGCAGGTCAGCAACTGGTTCAAAAACAGACGGCAGAGGGACAGAGCCGCCGAGGCCAAGGAGAGGTGCGTTCATCCGGCACAGAAGTGAAGTTTCCTCCAGCTTCCACAATATTGTTCAGAATTTCACTCATTTCTAAAACAAATTCACGCTGTAGGTGAAAGCATGTTAACATGAAAAAAAATAAGTCAAAAATCATATTTTTTCTGACAAAGTTTTGAGCAAAGCAAGCCCCCTCTCATTACAGCCCAGCTGGATTTATATCAGATTTAATAGAAATGTAGAAAGATGTAGAAAAGCGTGCATGGAAGAAAGGTTTACCACTTTTTCTCCAAAGAGAACTTCAGCTTTCAGTGTCTGGAAGTTATTCAGCAATACTGACTGCAGTGCAACATCAGCATAAAGGGCAAAACAAACGATTAAAAGAGCTAATGGGATGCTTTTATAAGAGAGTTAACCTAATAAATAAGGAAATTGGTCATTTTAAAATTGTTTTGTGCTGTCTCAGATTAAATATAAAAAGACAGGTCATGTGATTGTGGGAATTAAGATGAGTAAATATTATTTCCTTGCTGTCAACAGATTGAATCCCTTCAGAGAGACTGGTTTGGGTCTGAAGTGGCTTTATAATTTATCTATCTTAAATTTAACTTGACATGTTTTTGTATTTTTTTTTTTTAATTGGAGACTCAGTTTAACCTATCTGAAAATAATAAAAATAATAATTATAAGTTTGTTTTTTTACGTGGATTTCTGAGACAGAATCAGAGTGAAAATATTTTTTATATAAAAGAACAGGTTGTTTCACATTTAATAGAAAAAGTGTCTTTTTTCACAAAAGTGAGCATTTTGTCCTCTTCTTGTAATTTCCAGAGAGAACAGCGAGAACAGCAACGCAGGCGGCAACAAACAGAACCAGCTGTCCCCCCTGGACGGAGGAAAGTCTCTCATGTCCAGCTCGGAGGACGAGTTTTCTCCGCCTCAGAGCCCCGACCAGAACTCTGCGCTTTTGCTCCAGGGCAACATGAGCCATCCCGGGGCCTCCGCTTACCCCATGTCCGGGCTGGGGGGCCCACAGCCGGTGCACGGCATGCACGGACACCCGCACCAGCTGCAGGACTCCTTGTTGGGACCTCTAACCTCCAGTCTTGTGGATTTGGGCTCTTAAAGAGAAACCAGATGAAAGCAGAAAAATAAACAAAACAACCGAAGAAGAACTGATACGTGGATCAGATTGAAGACATGTATGAAATAACACTATAGTAGCCTACCTTATAATATAGACTGACTGTCTGTCGTTAAATTTTGGTTAGAGCAAAACTCCTTAATGCGCTTATTCTTCATCCGCTGAATGGATGTTTTATTTTTGTTTTTCCTGAAAACTCCCTCTTAACAGAAGAAACACTTAACAGGATCAATCACCTGCTTAATTTATGATATTTTGTTAAAACAACACAAACAATTATAGCAACCTCTTGCGATGGAAACTATGAGGTAACGTTTTCATTAGAGCCATGGTAATTAGTTTCCAATAAAACAAAATTAATGCATCTGTCTCCGTGTTATTTGTGCTTTTAGAGGTGGAAAATAGGGATTATAGGAAAACTAAAAAATGATCAACACCTGGGATAATTTATTTATAATGATGATTTGGGCTCTTAAAGAGAAACCAGAGGAAAGCAGAAAAATAGTTGCGGAAAAAAATTGATGACAGCTTCGTGTTGAGGGGATTTTAATTATTTGGAGTTATTCTTTCTGAACAGAGTCAATCCTGATCTTTGCTTTTTAAACAATAAATTATGAAGGAGGCGGATTTAGATTCATACAAAAGGTAGTCAACATCAGCAGCCGTCTGTCACTGTGTACACAAGAACCAGCTCGTTTTTTTTTTTAAATTAAAAATCCAGCCTGCTCCATAACGCATGTTTGGCTACAGGACGTTTTTTCTCTCTCTCTCTCTCTTTCTCTCTCGTCATTTTTAGCTGCGGATCATTGGCTTTTTGTTGCCATGTTTTCTTTCCTCCCTCCCAGAGTTTGTTCTGTCGGTTCCGGGGCCATGGGAAAGAGCCACTCAGATGTTTTAGGGAAACATATAAGCAAATAAAACATGGAGTTCATAATATTAGGATCTAATAATAATAATAATAATAATAATAATAATAATAATAATAATAATAATAATAATAATAATAATAATAATAATAATAATAATAATAATTTCAGGTATGGGCAGCTCTGTAGCCCCCCACCCCCCGCCGTGTTCTTCTCTCAGCTCATGTCACAGTAAATTGTTTTGAGCAGAGAGCACCGAGGATTTCCTGAGCATAATCTGAAACAGTCGCTGCCCGCCTCACTGGCTGATTGCAAAGATTGCCGGGGTCTGCAGCACCCAGTGGAGGGGGCCTCCGGGTGTTTTCTGCATCCCAGAGGCCTCACTGTTTTCCAGCCTTTCCCTCTTGTTCCTGCTGTTGGTGTTCCTTCAGATCCGACCGTATAGCAGCACAACAGCAGCTTTTTGCTTCGCTTTGTCAGAGAGGGGTGTCTGAACAGGCGTGGATTATTTACATCTGTAGAGATGTTTAAATGTTACAGATGCAGCGACGCTGTGTTTCAAACTGGCTCAAATGAGGGTTTTTGAATTACACTTTAAATTGTTTGCATGTCAAATCTTGCAAAACAAAAAGTTTTCAGTAATGCATAACAGAGGTGCAGTAAAGCAAACAGTGCAGATAATATCAATATAAGGAAGACTTTTGTATGAAAAATCCTAATTGCTGCAACAAAACACTGAAGTCACAAAGAGGAAGATGAGGAAAATATTTATTATTTACAATGCAAAAAAAATATTGAAAAAGAAAAGTTTTAATTAAATTTATTTTCTGGTTGAACCCACATTTAGAGTGCTTTCAACCATAATTGAATAAATCTATTTTTACTTAATGAGCATAATTACTGTTAAGAAAATCTAAACTACTCCAACGCTTTTAACATTAAGTCTTGAAACAAAAATGCAAGAGCAGAGATATAAAAAAAGTATTGTTATAGAAACTGTAAAATATGAGATTAAAAGCATTTAATGAGGTTTTCAGAATGAGCTTTTTTTCTTCTTCTTTTGGCCCTAACAAACCAGATTGATACAGAAACATAACAGGCCAAATGTTTGGAAGGAAAACCTAGTTTTGTACAAAAAGATCCCAGCTTCATTGGCATACTTTGCAACAAAAATAAACACAAATATTATCCAAAAAATTAATTATCAATGCACATTTTTATTTTAATTACCAGACATTGAGTGCTTTCTCCAAATACCACTCTGCCTTTAACAACTGCATGGCATCGTTGTGAAAAATGTGATTTTCTTTGTGTTATTTTGCACAGCAGTTCTGACTCTTGCAAATCAACTAAGCTCTTCTGTTCTTTTCTCAATATTTATTAATCTTTAGTCTAGTCTGTGAAAAGTAAATGCAGTAAATACACATCAAAATCCAGAACTCAGATCTGATCTGTGGAGGATTGAACTTTTAACCCAGAACATGTGAAATAATTGTTGCTATTAGTATCCAACTTATTTATTGTATGCAAAGTTTCTGCAGAAGTTCTGCATGTTTCTTTGGACAAATTAAAAGCCAGGTGATCAGAAGGCCACACAGGAGACTCCTCATTTACATCCTAATGTAATGAAAACATGGCCAGCCGAGTTAAAGACTGTGAGGATTAAACTCTGCCTGCATGACAGGCAGAAGTTACCAGTCTCCTCCAGGAAGTCTGGGAGACTGAAATCAATCTCTCATGGAAACTCTTTTAATCAAGCTCAGATCCTCTGCTTCCGAATCAGCATCTCTCTGCTGTGTCCTCCACTCTGTGTTTTTATCTCATCAGAAGAGCAACAAGTGCAAGAGGAGGGCATTGCTCCATGCAGCCTACAAAGGAAGAAGACAAAAGCTGGAGGTGAACGTCATCCTGAAGCAGGCCGAGGCCAGCAACAACAGCTGCTGATGGCAAACAGACTGCTAGTCATCAAAAGGGTATTTCAGCATAAGTGGCAGTGGCTCTAAATCAGCAGCAGGAAGGGCCCTGACGTGTGCAAATAAACATGGAGAGTGGCGTGCATGAGCATGAGGCTGCGCCGTCCACCTCATCCCAGGTCAGTGTTTTCCCTGGAGCATCCAGCAAACTCCAAAGCTGAGGGGATTTGGTTTTGGTTGAACTGCTTGTCTGCATGCTCTGGTGCCTGCAGGTAGCTTTAAACGCACATGGGAGCCCTGTGGAAGAGTGTCCCAGGTATCTATAGCCAGAAACTGCATGAGGGCTGTGTGTGTGAGTCAGAGGAGGAGGGTGGGGGTGACCGGGAGGGGTTGGGCGAGTGATGAGGGACAAAAGGATCTTTTCAGGTCTGCCTCAGAGGGGTGGAGGTGGTGGTGTGGAAGGTAGGGGGGCAGAGAGATTTTCTTACCAATGATGCATGGATCTGACAATGCTCCTGGCTGTGTGTGTGTGAGTGCATGTTCCTGAATGTTTCTTAAGAAAACAGAACTGATCAAAGTAAATCCCACTCAGTAACTAAACAGTTACATTTCTATACCATAAATCTTGAAGTTTTGCATAGCTCTCCCTGGAAAATGTTAATTGCACTGATACGAGGGGTCCTAGCCAAAGACAGCTTCCACGCTGGAGAGCAGGAAGCCATTCAGGAAGCTTCTATGTGACACAGCTGACAGAAATATTTATCTCTTTCTTCCACTCCTCTGAGTGATGGGTGACCTGGAGTTCAGAAGCGAGGAGGAGGAGGAGGAAGGGGACACGCTGAAGAAATCCCCCAAATGTGAGGGTGTTAAATAGCATGTTATGCGTCAAATAAAGAGTTATATAGATCCTGCAATGATGGGGGAAATGAGAAAAAGTATTACAGAGAGGGAAAAAACCCCATAAAACAAGATAAGACGTGCATCAACTGTCAATAACGGACGTGCATAGAAGAAATGTGGCCAGGAGGCAGAGTATCACATGACCAACCGTCACCGGCACAAAGCTCATCTCTGGTTTCTGAGAATCAGATATCTATATTTTTGGAGCCTGAACAGTAAGATGATATTTGTTAGCGTCATTAGTCTCATGGAGTCAGACAAAACAGTGACTTCAGCCCGGGGGATGCTTTAGAGAAACCTTTACGAGAAAAGTAAATGTCACTTTCATATGAGATAGATGAGCAGTGGGGAGTACAGACGCCTTGCAGATAAAGAAAGACACACAAAGGACTCATAATCAATGCAAGCACAGAAAAAACGGAACAATGGGTTAACTGGTTAAATTATGGAAAATTAGGGTTTCAAGTATTTTCTTAGCTGAAATTGCTGTAAAAAAAACTTGTTCAGTTAGGAAACTGATGTAAAAACACTGATAATTAAGGGTGAATCTGAAACAGTCACCATAAATAGAGAATGAACCCCCTCTTTCAACTCTTTGTTATAGTACAAATCAACTCATATGAAAAATGATCAGGTCTTTATTGGATTCTAAAATTATTTATTTCTAATCTTATTCACTAAGCAAAGATGACCCTGAAATGTAAAAATGGAGAAACCAACTCCACTCCTGATGCTTCTGCAGGATTACAGCTGAAACGTAGCAGCTGGTGCCCCTGATAATCGTCACTATGAGCATCCCTGTCAATGTTTTGCCTTTTTTTTTCTGCTGTGAAGCACACAGGATTCTGTTAGTGCAATGTCAAGCAGGAAAAACCTCAGAAAGGACATTAGAGATGAAACTCCTGCTGTCCATCAATCTATGAGGGGTCTAGACACATTTCCAAACAATTTGAAATCCAGCGACTCCATCTCAGACTCTACAGGCCCGCACTTAGCATGTTAATTATTAAAGCTCATGATAGGACAGTCAAACAAGGGAGCAAGTATGACTTTAGAGCGACTGAAGAAAAAAAAATCTTGAGGTCATTCTGTAAAGCAGATTCAAGTTGTCTAAAATGTGAGAATCTGGTTGCCACAGATTTGCTGATGACATCCAAAAACCTGTTTGGTCTCAGTAGGATTACAAGTCGGCCTCTAAAAGGCCTGCATTCACAATCTGCATGCATGTTTCCCATTATGTTCACACCTTCTTTCTGAATATACCCATAATTTATTTAGCATCCGGATGAATGTTTGTTGGAGACAGACAAACCTCTGATGTCTTGGATTTAAAAAGTGAGAATATTGTCATATATGTTCAAGCTCCTCTGCTTCCAATCACCCTCAAATATTATGCTAAATCAGCAGTTTTCTCATGATAAACAATATCATTCCTCATCTCATGGGAAAATAGTGAATCTTTAATAGCCTTTACTTTTGAAGGGGAGGTGCTTCCTTCTTATAGGCTGTCACAGTATTCCAGCAGCACATCTAAATGAAATGCATCTGTATAATAATTATACTGTACTTTAGACTAAATGTACCATTTTTGCTCTTTGAAGACATGTTGATGGGCGTTTCAGGTGATAAACTAATGTTTTTTCTGGATTTAACACCTGACTGGCAGAAAAAACTAGAGGTTTACAGACATGAGTTGTAAGATTTTACGTCATATCCTGTTGGGTGCTCAGCTGGGGCTAAATGGTGGTGCAGTTGGTAGCTCTGTTGCCCAGGACACAGAAATTCAAATCCCAGCCTGGGCTTTTTCTGCATGGAGCTTGCATGTTCTACCCTCGCATCCTCCAACAGTCCAAAAATAATGACTGTTGGGTTAATTGATCTCTCTAAATTACATTGTGTGTGTGTATGCATGATTGTTTATCCTGTGTGTGTCTCTGTGGTGCCCTGTGATGGACTGGTGACCTGTAAAGGGTGCACCCCACCTCTCACCCAATGACTGCTGAAGATAGGGAACCAGCACTCTAACAGGACCCTGCAAGTACAACCGGATGGATGGATGGATGCTCAATTTGGAAACACAAGACATAAGAATATAAGGCTTATGAAATATGGCTGAAATCACATGCTACGCGGTATAAAGAGACATTTTGTCCCTCTGTCTGACATTAAATTAAGTGAAACGTTTCCTGATTTAGGTCAGTTAGGATTATCGAATTATTTTTATTTGCTAAACGTCAGAATAATCTTAAGGAGAATCTTTTTCTTATATTTTTGCAATATTTTCTTTAAACTCAGAGTTTTGCATCTAGTACAATAATGAACCATTCCTTGGGAAACTTAGGAAAGCCCTTATGATGATGAAGTCATGGCTTTGCAAGCTTCTTTTAGCATCACGATGTTTGGGTGTTTTGTTGATGAAGAAAGAACATTATGGGGAAATGTTTCAGCAGTCAGGAAGTGTCTGCAAAATAGATCATGATCCTAAACACACCAACAGACTTATTAAAAAGTGTCTTGAGGACAACAAAGTCAATGTTTCTGGAGTGGCCATCACAAAACCTGGATCTTAGTCACAAAGAAAATATGTGGTCAGAGCTGAAAAGGTGTGTGTGAGCAAGGCAGACTACAAACCTGACCCAGTTACACCAGTTCTGTCAGGGGGAATATGTTCAGAGAATACCTCAGAGTTATTCACAACTTCCCCACACACAGAAACACTGAAACCTTCTCTGATGGTTGCAAACATCCCTTAAATTTAACATTTTAATGTTTGAATATTGGCTAAACATGTCCAGTGTTAAAACAGGTTTAGTTGAGTTTAGTTGTTTAAGTTTTTTTTTATGATTTACTCTGTAATATCTTGAACAGAGGCTGCTGTTTTGAGTTTTTTTGAACAATACATGAACAGACACATAAGAGGAGTCAGACATGTCTTTGTGCAGACACAACAAAAGGAAGCGGTATGGTAGATGGGATTATGAAATCTACCCCAAACTCCTTAGGGGCATCGCATCATCTGTCCTTCAGGGTCACAAACAGCTCAAGTAACGGACCCCCCCCTCCTCCAATATGATGGTGCCTAAACCACAGCTACCCTTCACAAGGACCCTGCAGCTACAAGAAGTTTGGACTTTGTTTGTTTGACGATGCAGGAGTGACATCAGCTCGAATCCGAGCTGCCATCTCCCCCCTCCCTTGTTATTCATCCTTGTACTGCAGGGTGGGATAAAATACCCTGCTTGGTTTCCCCACAAAAAAAAAGGAAAAACTTTCAGGAAATGAAAGTTGTAACACGATACTCTGTGTGCCAAACGTCTCCCTGAGCAGGGACAAAAGGTCCAGCGGAGAAGAGCTGCTGGGCCAATTTTAGCCCATGGATGACAGAAGATGAGAGAGGCTGGAAACAGAAGTGGATCAGGGCAAAAAGAAAGAAAGAGACAATAAAGTTATGAGGGGGAATCAAGAGGATGAACTCCTCCCTGAGCCCCTCATCCAGCTGAATTATGTGAAACAAGCAAAATAAACTTCCCATTCCAACCCTGCAACACGTTTTCTCCAGGGTTTATCCAGATAGAAACTCTTTTTGTGTCTTAACTCAGAGCTTCTGGCCAAGACAAATGTTTCTGAGGTGATGGCAGAGAGACAAATAAAAGGTTGAAGTTTAGCCATTTAGTACAGAAGGCGTGTGAGCAGAAAACAGCAGCAGCAGGAGTGAATCGGGCAGAAATGAACACAGGGGCTTCCTGGCAGAAAAATGGTGGCTAAATGTCCTGCTGGTCCTGCTACAGCTGAGCGGGGCATTTGCAGCATGGTGTCAGCGGGTGCTGGTAATTACCAGGCTCTACACAAACCTGCCATGGGCTCTGGTATGCCAGCTAAGCTCTGTTATTAGGCTCAGAGCTGCCACCGGACTGACGGGCCTTCTTCCACAGAGCTACACGATCACTAATCTACCCACAGATTACAGGCTGCGTGGTCAACTGGTTGGGCTTTTATCATATTTGGTCAAATATGTTTATGATATGGATAAGTTAAATTTTTACGCAGAAAATCTATCTTTGCACCCTGCAGGAGCCACTGAAAGAGCTGGATATGGAACAGATTTTAAAACTCCTCCCATCTTCAGCCTGGGGACGAGACAAGTCAGGAAAACCATCATACTCAGACAGAAGCTGTTGGTTGGTGCAGATTTCAGAACATTTCCATAAAAACAAGATGTGTGCAAGAGCATGAAATAAAGCATCTCTACAATTCAGGTCAGCAAATTTGTTTGAAATATCAATTTTTGAATTTTTGTGTAAACTGAAAACAGAATCCATGCAACAACTTGAAAAATATGTAAACTAATAATAATAAAAAACAATCATTTTATCAGCATTTTGCTGTTTTCTTTTTATTTATGCAACATCATGCAGTATTTAAGTTTATATTTCTTGATTGAGGTTATAGCAATTTATAGTAGAGGGCTTCAGTCATGCTAGTGATTTGGAAGATTTTAAAGTTCAGTGTGTAAATATTCCTCTTTATAAGTGCAATATTGTATAACTGAAAACAGTTTGATGCTTTTTAAGCCCAAAGTGACACAGGGGAGTGTCCTACAGTCCCTCTCTGTGCACCTTAGAGTTAGGCAGGTTTATGTGAACTATGTGAACCAAGAACACCACTGAACTTAAACTTGGCAACAGCTGCAGAAACCGGAGACCAGATCGTTTAAATATAGACCTTTAAAATCCCAACTGGTGCCATTACTCCGCCTCGACACTTCTTTACATATGTACTTTCACACCCGCCTCTCAGTCATGGTGTACTCTCATTTACACTTGGGGGCAAAACTCTTGAAGCTGCAGCTGGTTTGTTTGGACACAGAGACCTGAGGAAAACGTGGAAAACAATGTTTTCAGAGATTAAACAACAACAACACTACTACTACTACCACAACTAATAATAATAATAATAATAATAAAAGTTATTATTATTATTATTATTATTATTATTATTATTATTATTTATTTTTTTTTTTAGGTAGACATCATCTCTCTGCCACTTGTTCCATCCTACGTACTTTTCTAATGCAGCTGTTGGGCTCCATCTTGTGGTCACACTGCGTTACTACACTAAAGGTTTCACGGCGGATTTGTGAGAAATCCCAGTATTTCTGCTAAAATATAAATGACCAAAGTAATTAGTACGTGCGAAAGTCCTGATTGTTGAAGTTTGAAACCAGCTAAATATTAAAAAAGTGCTTCTCAATAAATCAGAAAATCATTCGAACATTAGTTTATTTCAGTGATTCAATTCCTAAAGTTAAACCTTAGCTATATTACAGAGATTAATTGCACGACAGTGCTCCTTATTTAAAGTGTTAATTTAATCCTTTTATGTTAATTGCTTACGGGAGATAAAAATCCAAAATTCAGCGTCGTACAAAAGTAGAATTTTACAAAAGATCAATTAAAACGGATTTTGAAATATGGAGCTTTTTAAAAAAGTTTATCCGTGGACTTAAGGTAAATGCACTGAATACTTGGCTTAGGCTCCTTTTGTCTGAATTACAACATCAGTGCAGCAGGACATGGAGGGATTCACACTGTGGGACTGATGAGGGTGTTCAGGAAGCCCAGGTTGGTTTAATTGTCTTGTTTCAGGACTCTTTTTGAAAAAAAATCTACCAAATAATTCATTAGGCCTATATGTGGAAAATAAATTCTTAATGTCTTGGAACCTAAACCCAGATAAACAAGATATTGCTGACAATTTCTTTACAGAAACAAACAAGACAACAGCTCAATGATTCGTAGAGTAGCAAAGTTTGACTCCTTTCCTTAGACGCTGTTTCCATCTAGTGGTAAGGCAAGGCAAAACAAGGCCAGTTTACTTGTACAGCACATTTTAGCAGCAAGGCCACATAAAAGTGCTTTACATGGTGAAAACATAAAAGTGGTGGCGGTATCATAAAGGAAAGTCATGAAAAATCGGAATACGAACTGATTAATGATGTTCCAGTTGTTATTAATCGAAGGCAGTACTAAATAAATGGGTTTTTAGCCTTTAAAGTTACTGTGTTTCAGCAGTTTTGCATTTTGCTGGAAGTTTGTTTCAGAATACAGGAGCATAAAAACTGAATGCTGCTTCTGCATGTTTGGTTGTGACTCTGGGGATGCAGAGTAGACTTGAACCAGAAGATTTGAGTTGTCTGGAAGGTTGATACGACAACACATCTATAAGGGTGTAAGACAGTGTAAGGATTTTAGAGCTAGTGCTCTATTTTTCTAGGTTTAGTGAGAACGCGAGCAGCAGCGTTCTGACTGATAGAAGGCTGACCTTGTTATTGCCTTTATGTGACCCTGGAGGTTCAGGTCTGAGTCCATTACTACACCTAGGTTACGAACCTGATCAGTAGTTTCTAGCTGTATTAATTGAAGCTGTGTGCTGACTGTTGATCGTTCCTCTTTAGGTACAAAAATAATTACTTCAGTTTTGTTTCTGTTCAGCTGGAGAAAATTATGGCACATCCATCCATTAATTTGCTCAATGCATTTGCTCAATGTTTGAATGGATTAATAGTCACCTGGTGACATTGTAATGTAGAGCTATGTATAATCTGCATAGTTATGGTAGCTAATCTTATTATTTGTTATAAACTGAGCTAGCAGGAGCATGTAGATATCAAATAGGAGGGCCCCAGTATGAAGCCTTGGGAAACCCCACATGTGACCTATGTCCACTCCAATGAAAAGTTACCCATTGACACAAAGAAGTCCCTGTTCTTTAGTTAAGACTCAAACCAGCCAAGTACTGTACCAGAAAGTCCGACCCAGCTCTTCAGTAGCTTCAATAAGACCATAGTCAATAGTGTTGAATGCTGCACTCAGATCCAACAGAACCAGCACTGTGGTTCTACCACAGTCTGTATTTAGGCGGATGTCATTGAATACTTTGACAAAGGCCGTCTCTGTGCTGTGGTGAGCACGGAAACCAGACTGAAAAACATCAAAGTTGGTCATTGTTAGGAAGCTATTTAACTATTGAAACACCGCCTTTTCAATAATCTTACTGATAAATGGAAGGTTGGAGATTGGCCTGTAGTTCTGTAATAGCGACTTGTTCAGATTGTTCTTTTTCCGGAGTGGTTTGTTAACTGCTGTTTTATGGGGAAAGATATCTTATTAGGTGGATGAGTTTACTATTTCAGTCAGGTCAGACGGAATGACAGGCAAAACTTTTTGAAGGAAAGCTCTGGGTAAGACATCAAGATAGGAAGAGGAGGAGCTTAACTGATTATGATGTCCTGTAAATTTTTATGGTTGAGTTGGTAGAATTGTGTCATTTTCTCCAGATTTGTTTTGATTGGACACAACATTGGTAGTGGACTTGATATTGATGGACTGACCAACCCCCTAAATTTTTCAGAATTTGTGGTGAAAGCTTGTAATTATTTGACCAGTCAAAGAACTCATCTCTTCCAGTGCTGAAGTTAAAACATCGCCAGGAGGCTTAATGATTATGTTAAATCAGGTTGAGATGCCGTGACATTACCTTAAATAGGCCTGTCATGCTAAAAAACAACATGTGGCTGTATTAAAACAATTCCTTAAAGAACAGTGGCCCAAATTTTATCCACAGTGATGTAAAAAAGCACATTGCCTGATTTGTTTTACTGCGAAGGGCAGCACAACCAGTTATTAGGTCATTGCCCACGATCGGGTTGCGGGGTGGGGGGTGGGGGGGGGGGGGGTCACATGATAACCCCTTAACAGCAGTCAAGGGGTGAGAGGCGGGGTACACCCTGGTAAGGTCGCCTGTCCATTGCAGGGCAACACAGAGACATACAGGACAAACAACCATGCACACACACACTCATACCTAAAGGCAATTTAGATAAAAACCAGTTCACCTAATAGTCATGTTTTTGGACTGTGGGTGGAAGCCGGAGTACCCGGAGAGAACCCACACATGCACAGGGAGAACATGCAAAAAGACCCAAGGCCGGAATTTAAACCCAGAATCTTCTTGCTGCAAGGGAATATTGCTACCAACTTTACCACTGTGCAGCCCGCCACAGGAGATCAAGATGGCATAAATGCAATAATCAGTTTCGATAAGCTCCTTGGATGCTTACAAATCGATCATAATCTACAACATTTGGCGTTTTTGACAAAGAAATATTCAAATTAAACCTTTAATGTTAAAGTAAAAGCTGATTTCTACAAAATAATGGCAAGTAAAAATATTTAACATAAAATAATTGACTGCATAAATACTCACCCTCTTTGAAGTGACTGACCAAATTCAACAGAGGTCCAGCCAATTGGTGCTAGTTGTCACTGGTTAATCAGTGTTCCTGGCTACCATTTCAGCATGACGACACAAGAACACTACACGCAGATCAAAGAAAAGGTTATTGAAAGTATAAATCAGTGATTGGATACAGGAAAAATATCTAAGACACTGAAGATCCCCTAGAGTTGAATTAAATCCTTCATCAAGAAATGGAAGGAATATGGCCCATGTGTAAATATGTCTAGATCAGGTCGTCCTCACTAGAAGGAGACAACAGATAGAGGCCACAAGGACACCTATAACTACACTGAAGGAGCTACAAGCTTCAGCACCTGAGATGGGAGAGACTCGGCAGACAACTGTTGCCTGGGTTTTTCCCCAGTCAAAGCTTTATGGCAGAGTGGCAAGGACACGAGAAAGACACTGTTGAAGAAAATTCATTTAAAGGCTAAAGTTTGCCAAAAGGCATGTGGAAAACTCCATGGTGACGCGGTAGAAAGTTTATTGGTCTGATGAGACCAGAATTTAGCTTTTTGGCCAACAGACAGGACGCTAAGTTTGACGGATACCAAAAACACAAACCCCACTGTTAAGCATGGTGGTGGCAGCATCACGCTGTTGGTATACTTCTTTGCAGCGGGTCCTGAAAGGTTTGTAAGGGCAGAAGGTAAAATTAATGCAGTAAAATGTAAGGAAATCCTGGAGGACAATTACTTTCCACCACAAAGGAGATCGGAGCCATATACATCCAAAGGACCCTCAGAGCTCAGGAGCCCCTGGCTGACCAACGCAGGGCTCACTGCACCCCCAAGAGAGAACAAGAGAGCCCCGGGGGCAGCAGCGACGGGCCCACGGGCTACGTCAGGGCGACAGGGGTCCTCCGCCTACGCTGCCAGGCCACAGGGGCCTTCCCCAGCTGATGGCGGCCGCCACCCTGGGCCAATTCCCACAGCCGAGATCCCAATGCCCCTCTACCCCACGTCGGGGCGCCACACCCATAGCCACAGCAGACGGACACTATCCCCAGGTAAAGCCTAGCCAGAACCCAAACAACGAGCTTAACCAGCTCCCGAGTCTAAATCCTGCACACCGCAGAGCACCAAGACCAATCAAACCCACCAATGAACAGACCAAGCACGAAACGAACAGACCAGGTGATCAAGTGGAGACGTCAGACCCGACCACCACCCAGCCACACAACAGCTACCACCAAGAGAGGGAGGCCTTGGCACGTCCACCTGGGGTGAATACTTTTTATAGGCACTGTACATAACAAAGTGACAGTGAGTAAATGAACCTTGCTCTTTCCCTGTAAATGAAAGCAGGTCCATGTTCATCTAAATACATCTGAGTTAAGTCAAATAATAAGGTCTGTATCTTTGATTATTACCTCTAAATAATGTTCATGTGACCCTGTGGTTTTATGAATAACATTACATCAACCACTGTATTTATGAAGTTTTATTGAAGCAGAAAATAGCAGTGAAAAACAATCAGCTTCAAGTTTAAAAGGAAAACAAAGGAGCGTTTCATGCCCCCAAATGACCCCCAGCATGCCGCAGTTTCCTACTCTGTTGTGTCGATACTAGTTATCCCACAATGCATCACGACTCTTCTTTCTAATCCGAGGCTTCTGGTAGCGTCTTTCAAAACAAAAGCACCCACAGACAATAACCGCCACTCGCATTGTGCTGCAGCCAAATGCGCACAATCAGTGATCGATATTCCTCCAGACGTGTCACGGAACAGATTTATTTAAAGAAGAAGAAGAAAAAAACACTAAAAGGAACCAATCAATGTCAGCAAAGCTCCTAAAGCTGGAACCTGCGGAAACACAATGTGGTCAATAAAGTCTCATTTAAGTTCTAGTTATGTCATGAAGCTGTTGGGCTTTCAGACTTCTCTGTGCTTTTAACTTGATTTGTTCAGAAAAAGTGAGTTATTCAAACTTCTGCAGAACAAATTAAATTTAAAGTTTAAGTAAAAGTTTCTTCTTTTAGATTTTTATCTTTGAATTGATTTCACCCCCTTGAAACAGAACATTAAGCAATTGCTCAGCCTTAAAAATATATACGAATATGATTGTGATAAACAGCAGAAGATGATTAATTATGAGCTGGTTGGAGAAATGGTGTGCAGAGGTCCTGTCCATGGTGCTGAAATTCTGCTGCTTTTCTGGCATCCTGTCCAGGTTGTTGATCTTTTACTTATTTTTCTCAGCACACAGTCCTTTCATGCTCTTGCTCAAAACAGCCAACCTGGCCCCCTTTTTGTGTTTTCATAACTACAGTAGACGTCTCATGAATCTGGAGTTGTGTTTTAAAACCATTTATGTTTAACATAGAATAAGTAACCATGTTGATTTTTGAACCACAGATGAACAAATCAGCCTCATCATTTAGAGCCAAACCAAAAACAATGACTCAAATGTCAGTTTTTAGTATAATTAGTTAACTCCAGTGTACAGTAATCATTTTTTACGTTGTATATTACATTAAATACAAAATTCACTTTTTTTCTTTGCTTGTGTCGCCCCTAAGAAGGTACCACCTTGGGTTGTCACAAATTCCCTGGATATGCTTTTAAAGTTGCTTTTCTGTGGCCTGAACTAACTTCATCTGTCTTGCCTTTGGATCAAACTCTTGTTCCTGGAACAATCTTGTGTTTGGATTGAACGCTGCAGTCGGCACATAAACGTATGATTTTAGATTTAGCTGCCAGTAAAGGGCTATTTCATTGATTTAACTGCCAGAGTGGACGCTTTGAATCAGATACTGTGGTGTTTTTCACCTGATAGAGTTTAGGACAGCCTCCGATGAGTTTAACAAGAGAATGGTTGTTGAACAGCATTTCCTCTGTCATAAGACTGCAGGCTGAAAACAATAAATCATTGCTTTTCCAAAGCTCATAAAAGTGTTTTTCCTTGATTTCAGACCCTTTAGTGTGAACTGGATTAATTGGATTTTGTAGCATCTAGGTGCCACAATAACCAAATAAATAAAGTTGTTCATAGATAATAGTTTATGAACCATATGAATCGTTGTTTTGTTGTTAGTTATTGGAGTTTCTTTACCTTCTCTGTGTCATTTATAAAAAAAATAAGTCAGATATTAATAGCCTACAACCCAAATCTTTTTAACAGTAAGTTAAAAAAATCTGTGACGTATATTTTCAGTTTTTAATTTTTGGAAAATAAAGAACATGTAAGAGAAATGTTTTAATCCTTTAAATGTTTGTTTTTCTATTTATTTTTACTAATGTGTTTATTGAGAGATAGAATGTTTAACTGTTTCTCAATTTCTTATTGTTATCAGCTGAACAGAGTTGAATGAACATGTGAAAAGCTGCTGTAAATGTTGTCCACTAGTAACACCTCCCTCTTTGTCGTGTTGATGGAGATTTTTAGATGCAGGATAAAATGTGCCGGTATAAATTGTAACTACGAATAAACTGAAATACATGTAAATAAATTTGAATCTGTTCATGTGATTGGATAGATTTGCACATTTCTGCATATAAATGGGTTATTTGCCTTGTGTGCCTTGAGATAACTGAATTGAATTTTCTGTTCAGGAACATTTTTCCAGAAAAGCTAGTAGCTGATGCCTGACTACAGCAGTTATCTTGGGGTTCAATTCATATAAATTGCTGGACTGGAAATAATTAATTGCAATCAATACTGATGGTAAGATTTACAATTATAATATAATACAATATTATTATATTATATTTTCTAACATTATATTTACTGAATATTATTTTAGAACCCCCCCCCATAACTGAGAATATTATTGATTGCTTGATTAAGTTTGATATGAAAAGTTTTTTTTATATATTTTTTGTCAAAAAAGCCTGATTTTATTGATCATGATTGATTAATAAAAGCAATAAAAATATGTATTTCTTTTTAAATGATTCGGAAAACAAGACATTTAAAATTAACATAGTACATCAGACCAACACAAATTTTTATTTAAAAATGTAGGCATAACCATATCTATCTATCTATCTATCTATCTATCTATCTATCTATCTATCTATCTATCTATCTATCTATCTATCTATCTATCTATCTATCTATCTATCTATCTATCTATCTATCTATCTATCTATCTATCTATCTATCTATCTATCTATCTATCTATCTATCTATCTATCTATCTATCTATCTATCTATCATCTGTTCACCTGTTTTGAATCTGACTAGATCGATAAATCTCGAACTAAAGAGTTTGTGTGCTCCAACTCATCCAGACTCATGGACAAGCCTTTTTGCTAAGTGCGCATTGGCTGCATTTTGCTTTTGTACGTTTTTCAATATCTCTGCACAGCAATTCAACCATGGTTGGAGCATTATACAATGTAAAATGTGCTCAGTGTGTTCATGGCAGAATACGTTTTCAGCTTCTTCATTACTGATGGGATTACCTCTAAAAGCTGCTGTAAACTCCCACTGGAACAAATATACTGGTGTCATGAGTTTGATGTAAAAGTTTGAAACAGTTAATAAAGGTAAAACTAGCAGCCATTCATAGTTGTGTAAGTCTATCTCATGATAGTCTACTTATGCAACAGTTAAACATAGATACAAAGGGAATCTAAAGTTTAACGTTTATAAACCAGCTATGCTTAGTGTTTACACCATCACCATTTTCGACCACGATCACACCTCGGTGTGTGGGAGGAACCCATTACCACCAGGGGGCGTCACTGACATTTCCCTGTTCAGCTCTCGATGAAGACCATTGTTCTGCAGAGCCTTCAGAACCCGAGCATCCTCCCAGCACACATGCCATTGTTTCCCATTGTCTGAGAATAAAGCCGGTAGGAGGAGAAACACCAGAGAGACGCATCCAAACACTCTGCTGAAGGTTGGAGACTGTGAGGCGAAGCTGAGGCTTAAATGAAGCATTTTGTTATGAATTCGTGACCTTTTGCACAATGAGACGACAGAAAAACGCCAGTTTCTGTCATCCGGCCAAAATATTTTGATTGGATTCATTTGTTTATTCGAAATATTATCAAACCTTGCAAACAACAAGCGAGCTGGGCTGTGGAAACGGTTAGTGGTGAAGACAGGATGTGGAGAAGGATGAAAGAGTGGAGGACAACAGTCCCCATGAAGGACACACTTCTCCTCATGAGTGACCTCACTCGAGGAGATGAGAGAGGGGGAAATGCTCATTTTTAAGCAAAAACGCAGTAATTGCGCTTCTTTTTCTTATTTTACTCCCACAGAGAGCATCAATTTAATAAAAGAAATACTCAAGTGACTCTTTAGCGCAAACCGATCATTATCCAATAGGATATAATATTCTTTACACAGAATGCATTCATGAGCAGTGAAACGTGTAGCTGCGAGACAATGTAGCCTCTGGTTATGTTTTAGACTCTGATCAGTGATCATTGATTGTTTGTTCCTTCTGTTAGATACATTAACACTTGTGTTTACCTCATCCATGTGGTCCAGATCTACAGGTATCGTCACCTAATGAAGCAAACACGCATATCTGCAATATAATGTGTTTAAATAAAAAAAACATTCAAACTGCTCATTAAAACAGAAACGTTCAGGATTTAGAGTCATTGCATATTCCGTTGCGGGCAGGTCCTAAAGCGCACACTGAGTGGAATGGGTCCAACAGTGATTTTATACAAACCAGCTGTCAAGATCAAGTAATATGTTTCTATTGGTAAAACAACTATGTAAATAAAAAGCTACAAGAAGCTGCAGAGCAATAAAGACTGTTGTTATAAACCTATATTTTAGAACTTTCCAAAAATGCACAAAAGAGATTAAAAAAACATCTTAAAGGTACATTTGAACGTGTTTACTGTATCGGTGGGACGGTGGTATAGCCTAATTTCAAAAAAAATAATATTGTTTTAAAGTTTTATGTCTGAAATCACACAGAGAAACAAATAAAATAAAAGCTTAAATGAAAATAAATTGGGCATGTGAAGCAAATTCCCAATATGTGCTTTGTTTTTGTTGGTATCTGCATATCTACACCTTTACACAGTCAGACAGATCAGATCTGACTCTTTGACTTCATGAGGTGTTTTATGGAAGAAAAGAAGTATTTGAATCTTGCACCAATATTGTTTTTTTTTTAAATTATTATTCAGTTTTGGTTTTAATTTTTCGCTTTTAGATTTAGCAGCAATACAGGAGTTACATTGATTGTAAAAGCTAGAAGCGGCTGACGCGCAAAATTAAGTCAGTGTTCCTCTAATAGAAAAAGCTGAGAGCTGCAGCTGCCAGTGTTTGACCGAGTAAAGCAGGAGAAGCCCTAAATGCTGCAACAGAGTATTACATATTCAAAATTATTATTATTATTATGCAGTTTTATCTGCAACATGGATTCATTTTCCGTCAAATGCATTAAAATCAGGAGCCTAACAGACAGATACGACCCGCAGTCTTCATAAACAAACCGATGCGTTTCCGTGTTTTGCAAACTGAAAGATTCAATCACAGAAAACACAAAGTTGCAGCCTGTTGCTCATAGCCCATCCCAGCAGCCACAACTGAAAGAACCAAAAGAGCAATAATTATATGTTGATAGAAATAATTTATGAATATCATTTGTTTTTTGTTTTGTTTTATTATTAGTGGCAAAACTGGAGAATTTAAATTTCTGTTTTTAGGCCACACCAAGCAGAACGTTAGGTGGTGTAGAGGCAGCAGCCTTTTACGAGTGAGAAGATAAAAAATTAAATGATTCAACGTGACAAATGGGTGCACGGTGTGGCACCCACGCACACACCCATAGGCTACACGCCGGAGCAATCGTGGTTTCCGCGCTCCAGACTGTCCTCTCTGCAGCCTTTTCTTTGGATAGAGACCCGCGGTCGCTTCCCTGCACAAAACAGCGACGGGGGCCCCTTTTGTCCGGGCTGGGACCCCAGATCCCATCATTAGCACTGATTACCGCTGACCAGTTTGACAACCTTATTGACTGCTGGAAATACTTTTTCATCTCCTCTCCCCGTCGCCCTTACTCATGATAGAAACGGAAATATTTAACTTTTTTGTCCCAGTGAGTTTGAAAGAAAAGCAGAAAAAAAGGCCCAGAAACCCCTTTTTGTTTCCCCTCACTCGCTTTCTCCACCCGTCCACAGATTTTTTTTTTTTTTTTTTTACTTCTGTCTTTTAGAAAGGATTTCATTTAATTGCAAACTGGAGGAGAAATAAACAACAAAAGCTGACATGTTAATTGTGATTTATCCATTTTGTCGCCTAGCATTTTAAAACTCCAGGCTTGTCTTTTTATTATATATATATTTTTAAAGAAATTAGAAAATATGGCAGATTCTTATTTTAATAACAGGACAAAAAACGAGTAACAACAGCAAATATGGGCGCATCAGTTCTGCACACTTTAGTGGAGTGTTACGGAAGTAATCATTAGAGGTGCTGCAGCCTTGTTTGCGTTAATTAAAAGATTCATTTCGGTCTGATTACTCTGATGTCTTGGGAAAATAGACACTTGCACGTTTTAAGGAGGCGGATTTTGGTTGTTTTTGTGCATGTGCAGAACATCAAGCCAGGTTTGCAATCTGCTGGGGTTTTTTTGATCTCTGTGATCTCTCCCGCGGATCATCCGGGTTAGTGAGCCGGCCTCTCGGTGACCTCTCCCTGTCACCCTGCATTACGGGACGCGGAGCATGTTGGCCAATTAGACCTCGCTCTGAAACGTGTCAGTGAACGCAGCACCGTGGCGTTAGAATCCCCCCTTCACGCCACCCCCGAAATGTCTCTCACAACCAAAACAGCCCAGAGGATCCATCAGCAGCATTTTAAAATGAGAATAAGCTAAAAAAAAAAAAAAAAAAAAAATACGGCTCAAACAAGAGACTAAAATTATATATTTCTTTGTCAACAGTTATTTTATTAAGTTATCTTTACCTTTTTTCTTTTTCTTTTTTTTTTACTGAAACACAATGTCACTAAAGCGCGCATGCTCAACAGGTTCACCTGTGTACAAGGTATGTATTAAAAACACCAAGCAAATGAATATGAAATTCGAAGAGACAATAGAGCAGATCATTTTAAATAAGCAAATAAACATTATTTATAAAACTTTAAAGTAAAAATATCACAGTTCTTCTTTTCAACATGAAATACCCACAGAGAACAGCAGGTCAGGTCGGTCTGGACACCATCATCCTTTCTTTCTTTTTTAATATATTTCTGTCCCTTTTTTTAAAGTTTCATCTTCAAGCGCTATTAGTCCGTGAAAATGTCCTGTTTCAGTTTTCCACGCGTGGGCACCTGAGAGGGCACCCACGAAACGCAGGTCCCCTCGTGTTTTGGCAACCGTCAGATATCAGTGTGTGTGTGTATTTATGAATGTGTGTGTGTGTGTTTTAACTCGACGCAGGCACTGTTACTTGTTTTATTAGATTGTCTTTTTCCCCTTTTATTGGTCAGTTCGCGGTGCTCCGCCCGTCAGATGTCACATTCACTGTCGCTGGAGGTGATGGAGATGGCCGAGGCGGCCGCTTTACTGGACAGACTGGCCTCCGGACTGGAGGAGTTCCCCAGGCGGTCCACGGTGCCGTCCTCATCCGCCAAGGAGCGAACCGAGCCGCCGGACAGGACCTGCTGCTGTAGCCTGAGTGGAGGACAGAGAGAGAGAGAGAGAGAGAGAAAGGCGGGCAGGGAGGTGTTAAACAGGCCGCCATGATGGGAGTCAGTCCAGGGAATTCAAATGAGATATTTATAGGATATTAAAAAATGACACCATGTGATCTGGTTATTTGTCTTCTATTATTTAGTCTATTACTTAATTAACCAAATAAGTCAACTATAAATGGGATCTTTGATGAGTATGATTAAAAATAGCTATTCATCAGAACAACTATACTATTACAGATAAATATATTTATTTTTCCTTATCTTATGATTTACCAATAAAATACAATAATCAGAAATACATGTTTTGATTTATAACGATGTTTTTTTCAAATATATTTTTTGGCAACATTTGGAAAATAAGCAAAAAAATCAATTTAAGTCTCAATTTTTGATTGTTATTGCTGTGAGACTGACCTTTAAGGCGAAACCAAATGAATATAAATCAGAGCAGCTCAACTAATAATGTGATTTTTTGCTTTCGGTCTAAACGAAACAACCCAACAAATGTGTCGAATATTACTAAAGCGTTTCAGACAATTGCTGCAGGTTTTATTTACTGCATTGCTGCCACATTAACTGCTTTAATAATAATCCTAACATAAGCTTTTATTGCGAATTATAAACATGTTGAGCAGAATTGTTTAGGATCCAATAAAAAAATGAATTTATGGTGAAGCTGGAGGGCTCTAATCTGGCCCTTTTTTTTGGACATAGACACATAAATCTGTATTTTCCCGCTGAGGTTCGGATATTTAACGCGTAAAAAATATGTAAAGGATGCTCCAGCTCACCTGTTCTTTGCAGCCGCCGCTCTGTCTCTTTGTCTCCGGTTTTTAAACCAGTTTCCCACTTGTGTGGGTGTGAGTCCAGTAGCCTGTGCAAGCTCCCTCTTTTTACTAGGATTCGGGTACGGGTCCTGCAAATACCACTCTCTTAACAAGTGCCGGGTTCTCTCCTTGAAGCAGTGGGTCTTCTGCTCTCCATCCCAGATGGTTCTGGGCAGAGGGAACTTCTTCCGCACCCTGTATTTGTCCACAGGCCCCAGCGGGCGGCCCCGCAGCTTCTCAGCCTCCTGGTAGTGCGCTTCGAGCCACAGCGCCTGCAGCTTCGTGTGCGACTCTTTGGTGAACTTGTGGTTCTCCAGGATGTGGTAGAGTTCACGGAAATTGCCGGTGTGGAAGGCGACCACGGCCCGGGCCCTCAGCACCGACTCGTTCTTGTTGAGGACCTCGCAGGCCGCCGGCGCGACGGGCAGCGACCAGAGGAAGCGGCCGAGGCGCTCGACGTCCCCGCTCTCCTCCAGAGTCTCGCAGACCCCGGCGACCTGCTGGGGGCTGAAATTCAGGATGGGCAGCTGAAACATGGAGGCTTCTCCTGGGTTTCCACTCTCCCCCTCCTTTCTCCGCTCCGCTCCGCTCCTCTCTCTCTCTCTCGCTCCCTCTCTCTCTCCTCCGCGTCTTCCCTACGTGCGCCGAGGCAATCCAAGGCACCCGGGGAAAAAAAACCAAACAACAACCCAAGACAAATCCCAAAGTTAGCGGACCAAGCAGCCGGGGAAGACGCCGCTGATGCTGTGCGGGGCCTCGGCTACCGCATCCTCAGCCGCGGCGAACTTGGCGGGCAGCAACGGGCCGAAGATGCAGGAGCCTTCAAAGCCCGATCAGCGGTGTATTTTTCAAGGTAGCCTGGGTCTGAATGCAGGGAAGAATTAAAGCCGGAGCCGAGATGTATTTTTAAGGGAGGGGGGGGGGGGGGGGGGGGGGAAGCTAGTCAAGCCCCCTCCTATGATTTCCTATTGGACTTGGCAGATTGGCTGCACGGTTGCCATGGATGCACGTCAATCACTGTCAAGTTCGGCCAATCAGGCGGAAAGAGGAGCTCAGCGCCTCCCTTTTCAAACACAATATCAACATTTTGACCTTCTTTTTTTCCCGCTGCATGTCCTGAAACGTTTCGATGCCCTCGCCGCGCTTCTTTCCCCGCTCCTTTGTGTCGCACAAAGTGTGCGCAGCGGATATGTGGTGAAGTGCCACAATAGACGCACAGCCCGCGTCTTGCGTTAGAGCGCGTTAAGGCGGCTTTACGCAGCAAAATGACACAACCGCGCTGAACACAAGCGGCCCTGCTGCCCCCCAAGGTAAAAATCAGCGGATAATGTCAGACTGCGGAATGAAACAGACAATATCATATTTAGCCAGAGCCCGTGGCTAAGGGTGATCATAATACAGCCTTACAGATCATTAAGCTTTATATTCAATTTGTGTTGTTTAACAATCTGTGTCACAAGCTTATTTTATACTATATTTATTGTGGGAAAGATCTGCCTGTTTCAAAAATAGTAAAATGAATTTTGAAGCAAAGTCATCTTTCCTCAAACCGCTTCCTGACATTTTCTTTTGGCCATCCCAAATCCTCATCTCTCTGATGTCTGCATTTCCAACAATATTTATTGTAATAAACGCAGTTTCATTAGATGAAAACAGACCTCCTGGATATAACTTGTCTTTTCTGGGGGTCCTGAAAGGCGCATATCTCTCCCCCCCCCCCCCCCCCCCCACACACACACTATTCGAGCATTCCTCCATCAGTGTCGACAGCACATCAGCGCACATGAAGCGTTCAGTTTGTGATGCGTATAAAAGAGAACGGGGGAGAAATATGCGTGTGTGCGTGTGTGTGGGATTATGACGGCCCCGGCAGGCTCCTCGGGTTTTTTTAGTGGGCTATCAGACACACTCCGTTTTGTGCTCAGGCTGATTTAGTAAATAAGAGGGCGGATAGATAGCGCAGATGGTTTGAAGTGTCGGGTCAGATTATTTCATGGCTGGATACAGTAGCAAAGTTCATTCTGACGGAAAAGCCTGATATTATTTTCACAGATCCCCACCTCCCCCACCTCCTCATCACTCCCACGCGCACTAACTCATGCGTGCGCGTCCAAACCCCCCCCCCCCCCTCTCTCTCTCTCTCTCTCTATCTCTCTCTCTCTCTCTCTCTATCTATCTATCTATCTATCTATCTATCTATCTATCTATCTATCTATCTATCTTTCGTGCACGCGTGCGCGCACTCGGCGCGCTCTCGCTCTAATTTTTCTTTCTTTTTTTTTCATGACGCTCGGTTATGAAATGCGTTTTGCAATGAAAGCTGCTCATAGTGGTTCAATTAACAGCAAGCATAAAATCCAAAATAATAGCAATACAAAATTAGCACAACCCCCAACCCCCACACACACTTTACTGGTTTAAAAATATCAATATATGAGCTTTCAATTAAGACAATTAACTTTCCAGTTGTTTTTTGGGCTGCTTTATTCACCCACATTTAATCAGCCGGTTGTAAATAAAGGATGGCAGCCTCCGTCAGACGAAGCAGGGGGGGAATATATTGGGAGGGCGACTGACAAGGTGCCGTCCTGAAATATTTAGCTCTCTGTAAATCTTTAATGTCTGCAGGCATCTAGCCCCAAACTACATTTGCAAGATCTGCAATGTTTATAGAAGAAGCATCTATGAAATATAAGTGTGTTTTGAAAGAAAAACAGAGAGCCGCAAATTACAGCCGTACACCATGCTACACAACCATATATAGGACCGAATAAAGCATTTATTAAAGAACAAAATATGCTCTATATGTTTTTTCCCCGTCAAAAGTGATTTTCTACTTCTAAAATCCAGCGTTCATCAACTTTGTGCGCTGAAAACCTTACGAATCAACCGTTTTTATTCATCTAATACTCACATTCATGGTGGCCGTTCGCTTGCATTTACTTTTCATGCAACCTTCTGTTTCTGTAAAGATTAATTTGGGGTTCAAGTGATGCGAGGCTTGCTGTGTGTGTCCTCAGGCCTGTGCCACTGTGTCAGCAAGAGATAGGCCTCCTGACACCAATATCTCCGCACATTCACTGCAGCGACACAGTGGATCTCATTCAAAGACGTGAAGTTTTTTTTCTTTTTCTTGGCCGTTCACTCCATGAATCATAGAGCCATTGCTGCAGTCTACAGACAAGCCCACAAGTTGTTTCTTGCATTGGTTTTCATTATATCTTATTGTTTTTTTGTGTGCAATAAACTGCTGATTATAGAAAGAAACACAAGAAAAATCAATCAAACCAATTATAATCTGCGATAGAAGTTGTTTTACCTCTATGGGAACCTCAGCAACAACTTTCATGAGTTGTAGAAAATAAAATGTAAAACTTGACGGACACTGTGAAATCAATTTAGGAGAAAAGCAGATTATTAAGAAAATAGAAATGTATTCATTCTATAGATAATCTATATATTCTGATAACTTTTCTAAATCTATACAATTTCCAGTCTCAATTTTTGTTGCAATACAATTAAAGAAGAAACTTTAATCTTCAAATGGGAATAAATGTTATATCATAGAGAAAATAGATGCTTTTAAAATGTATTCTCGGTGCGAGAACACTTCCAAGGCCTCTTCCACCACCTCCTGGAAGATGTTTTACCGAGCAACTTTATAAATAGATGAAGAAAGAGCTAATTGACACAAAGTAGAGTAAAAATTTAGATTTCATTTGCATTTCTGAAACATATACATGCACAAGTCAGATTCTGCTATGGAGTCTGAAATTAAACGGGAGCTTTTAACATGCTGTTTACAGCTGCTGATCGACAGGAAACATGGCCTCGACAGAAGAGTTTTCAGTTGAAACAATGATTTCAAACCTGTTTAAATCAACAGTGCGGAGAAAGATGCCGGTCCAAACATAATGTTCAGGTTGTAAAATGTCAGAAATTACAGTAGGGGATGGACAACTACAAGCAATAACCAAATGAAATAAAAACATGAATAATTTTAAGATAAAAATTGGAGTAAACTGATTGGGAGTGAATCATCTGAAGGAGATGGGAATCGATCCAAAACATCCAAAACAACAGAAGAGAACAAGGATCCAGAGGGATGACGAGAACCAGTGGAAGATCAGATGGAAGTGGGAAGGATTAAATCCTGAAGATGAAGCTCGAACTTTCTTGTGGTGCCACGAAACTTGCAAAGCTCAGTATGTGAATAACTGCAGCACCTTCTTGAAGTCAGAGATGATCTGGAGCTGGAGGTCAGATAGAGGAGGGGATCCAGGAAGGCACGATCTCTGCAGGAAACACTCAGGTGGTCATGGTTTCATCCTAAAACAGGGTTTGCTGAGGATGAAGGGATGTGTCGGGGTGATGATGCATTTGGCAACTGAGTCAAGAATGTTTCAATTGTTCCTGAGGAAATAAAGATCCAGTCTGGCGCCAATTCAACCGGGGATTTATGGTGGAAAGTGGAATTGATGCTGCATGATAGGCGTCATCCTGCAGAGCTGATCAGTCAGCCGCTGCACATGGAAGTTGGAACCTATTTGATGAAGGATATTGTTTTTATCAAAGATTTCAATCTGTCAAAAAAAAAAACACAGAGGACCTGCAACTAAAGACTCACCAGGAACCTTTGGTTGATGGTTTCTGTCATTTTGTCTGAAAAAAGTTGTACTGTCAGTTTAAACACCACTAAATCTGACCTTATAGAGTCAATGTACAAAGCAGACATTGTGCAGCTCGAGCTTGTATAGCTAATGACAACATGTGCAGACTGTGGCAGAGAGCTTGTGTCTGAAGGTCTGCACTCCGCAGCAGCTTCCAAGAGAGACAAACATCGGCACAGAGGAGGAAAATGTACAGAGGTGTGCTGCACCCTTCGGAAGTTTACAGCACAGTTTCTTTTTGCAATAAAGGCACATTAATCTTCTGTCATCATTAGCATGTAGCTGGGTCGCAGCTCGCCCTGGGCAGAGTGAGGGGGGGGGGGGGAAGCAGCGGGAACAGTTATGAACAGGCTGGAAATGACCCAGATTCCCTGGGATCACTGGAGCAGACGAGACACTACAAGAGCCTGTCACCAACGGCCCTCCTGCTACTATCCCGTACAGACCTACTGCACCTTTCTCTAAACCCATCTGCTGCCTTTTCTTCTGCTCTTCATTTCGGTGAGCACACTGAGACGGATGCAAACACGTGCACGGTACACAGCTCTGCTAAACGCCAGTTTATCTTTGAAACGCATCTTAGCACTGCTGTGTTAACACACTCTGAGCTTACTCTGACCAGCCTGTCTCTCTGCTGAGTAAAAGCGGACAGGCAGTGTATTCAAGCGGCCACATAATACTGCTGTATGCTGTACATTTCCTGAGGCATGCAGGGGGGATGCAGATTTTACAGGATGATTTCTCTCTGCACCGTTCAGCTGCCTCGGCCCAGGATTAACTTTCCAATTAAGATATCAAGTCAGCAATGGTACCAATAACCCCTGAAAGACCTGAATGACACATTTAAAAAAGCCTGCCTCATGCAGCAGGACTTAAAGTGAGGCCACTCCACTCATATGTTGCCACGTGGCTTCACAGTGACCGAAGAGTTAAGCCAAATCTCTCCCAGAGTTGTGTTTCAGACCCATTTACCCCCGGGGCAGCACTAGCTCTCGACGCTATGTTTTAATCTGTGGATTTGTGGTAACAGAGAAGACTTCTTATCCACTGACCCATTGGCCCCTAGTGTACATAATCCAGTGCCTTTCAGTCACACAGCTGACATGGAAAGAGGGGAACCAAAACAGCCGGGCGGTGCACACACACGTCCTGCGCTGCTCTGACACACATGCCTTCACCTCAAGCTTCTGCAGGACATGCACCGGACAGCTCAGCCAACCTACTGTAATAATAATCAGAGCACATGAAATCTGACTTCCGTTGAACTAATACACTGCTGCATGGTTTAAATAGTTTGCGATAATCAGCATGCTGAAGTGATTGCAAAGCTCTTGTTAAAATAGGTATATTTTGGTTAGATCACACAAACACATTGGACCTGGGTCAAAGAGATTTTCTCTTGTGTAAACCTCTGCAGGGTTCCTGCATATTACAAAAGGTCTTACCAACCATCTGTTGCCCGTAAACGTAACTTCACCGAAATTCTCCTTTTGTCATGCTGCTCAGAATTGAAACTCCGAATTGAGTAGGGGGTGGGTGGGGGGATTTCAGAACCTCAAAGCTCCATCTTCACCGCCAGTTGCAAACACAACAGAGGGAGGCTACGTTTGACTGCTGCAAACAAACAGTACAGTGAGAAAGGGCCTTGAATCCTTGGCAGAAAGCCATTAGTAATACCTTGAAACCTACCCTTTTTTTCCTTCAAAAACACATTTGTAGAGCATGTTACAGAGTGCATGCAATTATTACATCCATTCCACACTTGAATGCAGTCAATTTCTGGCCAGATAAAGGGCTAAATGAAACTAGGGGGAGTGCATGGTGCACAGTGCAGCACTTTATACAGCCTGTATTTGTGAGTGTTTGTGTAAGAGCAACAGAAAGAGCAGAAATTGCAAATGAACAGATGTATAACATCATCTATACAGAAGTTGGACAACAAAGAGCTCATGGGTACGAGGCAACCTTTTGTTTGTCAAAGCCGATATGGCGAGCTGGTAGTCATGAATGGTTGACTACAGCAGCAGGTGATTTCCATCATCATATAAATATATATATATATATATATATGTGTGTGTGTGTGTGTGTGTGTGTGTGTGTGTGTGTGTGTGTGTGTGTGTGTGTGTGTGTGTGTGTGTGTGTGTGTGTGTGTGTGTGTGCACTCCTGTCTAGAATTCCAACTGAGGACCGTTTCAGGTTTTAATACAAAGTGTGGACATTGTTGCCTGGTCCTCCCTTTTGGACAATGTTACTGAGCTCTACCTGTTGGTTTTAGAGAGTATGGTGTGAGTTAAGTTTTAGTTAAGGTTACTGTTAGGAATAGATCAGCAATGGTTAGGGTTAGGAAAAGTGTCTGGGGTAGGCATAATACAGTCATTAAATGAATGGAAGTCCATAAAGGTCCTCGCTATTAGCAAGACAAGAATGTGTGTGTTATTGCAATTTAACGTAATTTGATGTTCTAATTTTAAATTTCTGAAAAAAAAAGTTGAAATAAACATTATTAGTCGGTTGCAAACAATAGTCTGCATGTCATTATTCGATAAAATGTGTAAATAAAACTCCTGGGAGATTAGAAGAAGCCAGTTTTATTAAAGTACGTACCTGTGTTGAACAGGACTGCTTCCAGCCCCCCAATCTAATTGTCATGATATACAGTCAGATTCGATTAATTAGAATATTATTTAAAAGTGTGTATATTTCAGTAACTCAACTCACTGAGTGAGACGTATTGTGTACAGCACCTATCAAAAGCATTGTCCTTGTGATCAGATCCTTGTTATCATTTTTACAAATCACTTGTCATCAATAAAATCAGGCTTTTTCTGACCTCAGTTCACTAAGTAAAAGACATTGAATAGATAGATAGACAGATAGATAGATAGATAGATGGATAGATAGATAGATAGATAGATAGATAGATAGATAGATAGATAGATAGATAGATAGATAGATAGATAGATAGATAGATAGATAGATAGATAGATAGATAGATAGATAGATAGATAGATAGATAGATAGATAGATAGATAGATAGATAGATAGATAGATAGATAGATAGATAGATAGATTGATATAGTCTATCTACCTATCCATCCAGCTGCCTATATACAGTACATATATAAATATATATTTAGAAATGTAGAATGTTGTATTATATATATATATATATATATATATATATATATATATATATATATATATATATATATATATATATATATATATATATATATATATATATATATATATATATATATATATATATATATATAATACAACATTCTATTCTTAAGTCTTTTCAATTAACTCTTTGCAGAAAATATTCATAAGTATCTCCTAAAGGCTTGCAGACATCCGTCTGGGTGTATTTATTCTATATGTGTTTCACTTAGTGATAGTCTTACTGAAATAAATGAACTTTTCAATAATATTCTAATTTATTCAATATGACTGTAAATATAAAGAGAAGAATAACGTGTGTGGATGGATTGCAGATTTTACGTGACAAGACAGAGGGATGAATAAATGCATGCAGCCACCCACACACCACTCTAAACACTGACACAATTTAGAACCGATCAGGACGGTGACGGGAATATAAAGTAATAATAAAACCAAACATCACATCACAGCGACAAGAAATGTTATCATTTATTCAACTCTATTCTGACACCTGTAAATTATGAGTATTTTCACTGTACCACCAGCTTTGTCAGGAGGCACAGAAAGCGAGCATTTAAGCATGAAGGCCTTTGTGTACGAATAGTGAACAGCATAGCTCTTTCTTCTTTTGTGGTGCCTCAATTCTGCCTCCACCCGCGTCTTTTCTTCGCTTTACTTTCCGGTCGAGGACACTGGGCAGACGCTTTGTTGAAAATGAAATTTAAAAAAACAAAACAAATAAAATGATCAAATAAATAAATAAATAAATAAACCAGTCCTTGTGATCAGATCTTGACGACACTCAAAGGTGACAGAAGTCAAAGCCCATCATGGTCAGAGCTCTTTTGCTGCCAGGCGACCACAGGCTGCAGATCCACAACCGCCTGAGCCTCACCTCCACTTCACATTGTCTAAGAGCCTCTTTGCCTCAAAGTCAAGACACGCACACTCACAGATGCACGCACGCACAACACGCACAGCTCTCAATAAATATCTTCTAGCAACACACTTTGCTCTTTTGTCTGCACTATCACAGCTTCTTCCAACTGTGACATTTACACATTTTTCTTTAGGATGTGTGCGACTTAACGCGCTCTGTGTGAGGAGAGGTCATTTCTGCTTCCCACACGGCACATTGGATTTACTTCATGTATCTTATTTGTGTCTAACATCAGCTGCATACATTCAGGAAATGTGATAGAGATTTGAAAAAAAATCTATAAAACATCTTAAGTGCCCATTATCTGAGAGAGAGACTTAGACTCAGAGGGCGCTGACTTCACCTTGAAGAAAGAATCAGTTTATAGTAAATGCTTCACTGCTGTATGTTTGCTGCAGTGATCCAAAGTACTTGATTAAGCTGATTAGTTTCTATTAAATGCCATAATTTGTTGTGTTTACCAGCAGCGGTGAGGCTCGTTTCAGAGAAGATTTGCTCAGGTCTGCACAATGACACTCAGCGCCTTTTGAAAACTGATACGGTTCACTGAATAAAGTTGCAGGATCATGTTTGCAATCATATTCGTGTCAAAAGATTGACGTGCACAAGGGTCCAGCTCGATTGCAAAATCTGCAAAAGAAACCCTGCTGAAGTAAAAAAAAAAAAAAAAAAAAGGTAAGATATTATTTGTGCTTGATTCACTTGTAGGTATGTAGGAGTGTTTAGGGAGAACTGTTTGCGACTGATATCCCCGAACAGCAAAAGGAGCACCAACTCCAACGTGGGAGTTGCCTTCCCCACGGAGGGCAGGGGAAGGGCATAGCTGGGATTTCTGGACTCCTAATGTCTGTCATGTGTGCTTTATTGATGGCTTATGTCAAATGCCATCCTGACAGAGCTCATTAGGATGAAGAGAATCGTCTAGGTGGAGGCAGGAGAAGGCAGAGCTGGCTGATCTCCGTGTGCGTAATGCTCACCACTGTACCTAGAGGGTGATGCCTGTGACAGGAGTGAGCTGAGAGGGCTTTGTGTGAGCGGGGGCTCCACAGCGCATGGGTGAGGGAGAAATGTGCACGTTGCTTGAGTTAACGGGTGTCAGCGGGCAGGTCCCTGCTCGATGTCGGGACTCCAAATACAACTGACAGGCTGACAGTCATATCTCTTTCGCCACTCGCTTATGCTCAAATATTTATCCGTGCACAGCCCCTCTCAGTGTGCCGTGTGGCGAGGACAAGGGCCCGTGGAGCCTTCAGAGACCTTGAGAAGATCGAGTCAAATGATTTCCTCACTGGTTCCTCTTCTCCTCTGCCGCACAGAAAAGATAACATCCAAAGACACAAAGATGTCGCTTTACATGCAGCTGAAGCTCTCCCTCCCTCTTCTCATATGGCAGAAAAACATTTTACACATCATCATTCAGTGATTATCCTCTGATAGCTGCCAGGCTGGGGTCTGATACTACTCTAAACAGCTGAATTCATATTCGCTTTGGCCAATGGCATCGCTGATGAGCTCAGACTGTTATGTGACATCTTAATATACTGATTAAAAATGCATGTTTGGAGGGTAAGCAGAGGGGTGCTCCGGGTGCTCCTGCCAGGGAAGATTAAATCAGTCTACTTAACAGGCATGCTGGGGATTGGGGTCAGTGTAAATGAGAAAGCTGCGAGAAACGACAGAACAAGGCAAAATTATGATATCTGAGTAAAGAATGCATGATCAACAAAAGGGTGTTGCGTTAAATCCGTGCTAAATTAGAGAGAGAATTTCAGCTGAGTAACAAAGAAATACCCCAAATCAGTCTGATACAGAGGTTCGAGTCGATTATGAATTGGAGATAAGTGCATCAAAAACCATGAAGAATTGGATCCAAGGCCGTCAGCATCCAGTTCGATCAACATGCTGCCAAATAGTTTGGCAGAGCACAATCCATCAGCAGCAGCAACAGGGAGGCTGATTAGGCGAAAGTCAAAAAATCGGCGGGTGAATTGGGATCTGGGAGAAAGCATGGTGGCTTTCCAAAGAGACGCAACTGTTAGTCCAATCATCCCAGAACCAGAGTCCACACAAGACATGAGCTGAGCTAATTAATGACGCTTCTTTGTGCCAGACGCACATATGCTCATCTTCACAGGTGGACGAACACAAACGGCGCAGGGAGAGAAAAACAGCCGAAAATGTCTTATTTCAACCTGCTGACATCTAATAAGTTAAAACTAAACAAACCAAACGCAGGAGAGGAAGTAAAATATTCTTCAATTAATCTTAAACTACAATACAATAAACTTAGGTGTTGAAACCTTTACAGGAGAACATTTCCTGACATTTGGTTTTTTGTTTGCCTCTATTGCAGAACATCTAGGTATATTAAAGAGTTAAAAAATGTAAATAAAACATTGCTGGATACGATATGTTGCAGCAGACAGAGTTTTGTTTGCAATCAGCAAAGTTTACACAACCCTGTTAAAGTGTGAGGTATGTAAAAAAACAATTATCCTTTCTCCTTTACTGTGATATCAATCTTGTGCAATTTAACAGAAAAATAAACTAATTTACGCAGGGAAAACATGTGAAACATAATAAAAGTGCAATAACCTTGAACTGATGGACCACCTTTTGATTCAACAGCCTTCAGCCTTCTTTGGTAGGAGTCTATTAGCATGTGGTGTTCAGATTTGTTTAATGTTTTCTGCCCACTCTACCTTGCAAAAGTTCTCCAAATCTATTAATGTGAGGATATCTATTTTCTAGAGCCCTCTTCACACGATTTCACTGATTTCCAGGCAGATTTAGTTTAGACTCTAGTTCCCAAACTCGGATTTCCTTCTCATGATCCTTGGATTCACTTTGACGCTGTCAAAACAAACCTCTTTTCATCTTCACCTTTCTAGTAGAAACCTGAAGGTTTTGGGTCAACCTAACTGGTCTTTTGAGCTGCACATAATTTCATTCTTCCAACAAAACCCCCCCCACTTTCATCTGAGAAAAAGCAATCCCAGATTATACTGCTACTTCCACCATTTTCACCAAAACCATGATGTGTTTTTGGAGATGTGCTGTGTTGTGTTTTTTGGAACTACAGCAACAAAATTAAAATTTGGTTTCACAAGATCATCAAACATTCTCTCACAGAACAGGATAATAAATAAGTATAAGAAAAGAATATGCAAAAAGGAATAAATCATCTGAAATCTTACAGTATTTAGAAGGCAATACTGCTAATATATGCAGCTCGTTATCAGCTGGTTTATTATAAGATTGTGACCTATAAAAAGGTTTTTCATTTCTCATTTAAACTCTCTTCAGATTTGTAAAAATAGAAACCTTTACAGGAAGATTTTACAGTTGCAAGGCATAGTAAGGGCAGTGGTTATCGCCTTTTCTAAACATCTGAATGTTCCAGTGAGCACCAGATGCCCCTCGCTTGATTTCTGACAGAGGAGTCAAAAGAACAAACAAACAGGTTTTTCAACAGCCAAGGAAGACTCACAGAGACCTTCAGAAAGACCTGAGAATGGCACGAACAATTGAAAATAAAAAGTAATGCACTCAAATGCAATTGCTTCTATGCACATGTGCTGCACAAGACTCCGCTGCTGAAGCAAAAACATGTTGAAGATTGTTTGAAGTTTTCTGCAGATGATTTGGACAAGCCAGTGAAATACAGAGAAAATATAGAAGATCAAGAAGTTGCACACACCATGTTTGGAGGAAGAATGGTTCTGTATGTCACTCTAAAACCACCATGACAAAAGAAAAGTTTTCAGTTGTGCGGATTGTCTTGCAGTGTGTGGTACTGGCAGGCTGCAGGCTTAATATAACTGAGGAAGGAGGCGGATCAGATTTAGTTAAGAATATGAAGATGAAACGAGTGTCGATTTCGATTTCCAACACACAGCCCAGGAAATTCTTAATTGCTTTCAAAGAGAGAGAGAAAGAAAAACTGCCAGAATGGCTTGGTCGATCCCCTGACTTGAATCCAATTGAAAATATATGGAAAGAACTGAAGATCATAATGAAATAAAAGAACCCTCAGAATATCTGAAGACAGTTTGTGTGAAAGAAAGATTCACACCTGAGCAATGCACCTGGGTAGTTTTCTTTATACTAAGTTGCATCTTAAAGTTGTGATTAGAATGAAAGGCTTTACAACACACACACACACACACACACACACACACACACACACACACACACACACACACACACACACACACACACACACACACACACACACACACACACACACACACACACACACACAAAGATTCTGCAAGTTTGTTCAAACCATATTCCCAGCTTCATTTTTACCCTTTATTTTATCTGTGGAATAATTTGTAATGATTTTTCTGTAAATATGACTCACATTAAAGATATTCACACTGAGAACTTATTTTACCCTCTATTTTAGACAGGGCAAACAGCCACACACACACACTCATTCCTAAGAGTAACCAATTAACAGCTGTGTTTGAGGACTGTGAGATTTAACGAGTTGCACTGAGGAAGGAAGTATAGTTAAACATGGTGGTGAAAGTATGATGGTCTGGGCCATCTTTGCTGCTTCAGGGCCTTCAGGTTATGGAGAAGGATAATGACCTAAAGCCCACCAGCAAGTTCCCCTCTAAATGGCTCAGAAAGCAGATTTTGGAGTGGCCTAGTCAAAGCCTGGACTTAAATTCAGTATTCTGGTATGAATTTAAATCGTCCAATCATGTTAGAAAACCCTCCAATGTGGCTTAAATGAAGCAATCCTCCAAAGAAGAGGGGAGCAAATTTCCTTCAGCAACGATGATCACATTAACGGAAATCTTGTTGCCGCCAGGGTTCCTTTCATAAATTAAATAATAATTCAAGAACTGCATTTTATATTAGCTAAGGTTATCTTTGTCTGATATTAACATCATTTGTTTGATGATCTGAAACACTGAGGTGAGACCAAAAAGCAAAATCTTTGAGGGGCAAATATCTCCTGCCCACTTTATTCTCCGTTTATTCACTGTTAGAGCAGATATTCCCTTCCCAGTAAAGTGACCTTAGATACAGATTTTAGATCAAATATTAATTTTCATAAAATATTATTATATATTTACTGTTGTACTGATTATGCAACCATATTTAAAGCATAGAATTAAAAAAACAGGATTTTTGTATAAAGCTCAGTTTAATCAGATAGTATTAGGGCTCACTTTAGGATGCACAGTCCTGAAACAATGAGAATTATCTTGTATGCTCTGGTTCAGCTAAAAAGGAACATCTCATCAGCTTTTGCATGCAGCGTATTTCTTCTTTTTGTACGATGGTGGGTTGCTGACAGTTTATAGCAGCGTTCCAAATCCTTTCAGAAACACTGACTGTCACGACCTTGTGCTAAATAATACAGCTTTACAGAGAGCAAGGGAATTTTCCCTCGAGCACAGGTGTGCTCCGATAGTCTCATAAGCCCACGGGCAGCACAAAGAAAGAAAGATGCTTCCTTGGTGAAAAGGAACGGGGAGGCACAAGACTGCAGGCGAGGAACAACAATAGCTCCTTCGTTTGGGAGGATTCAGTTTTGACCTTCAGGCGCGGCTTCAAATGAGCCCGACTCCCGAGGAGGAAATCAAAAATCCCGATGACCCTGAATCCCTCCACCCTCCTGCGGGCTTTGAATGAATATGTGATGTTTGAAAAATATGGAACACATTTTCAGACAAGCAGAGAGACAAAAAGTGGGCCGGTGAGGCCTTCCAAGCATTGTCAGCACCAGCAGCGACACTCACTTTTCTTTGTGCATTCAAATCTGTGAATAGAAAAGCGCTGTAAACAAATTAAATAATAATAACAAACAGCATGATGTGACTGGGACTCGATGTTGATTCCATGTGAAGCTGTTGCTTTCCCTGGTTCCTGCATGAATGCCGCCCTGGGCAAGCACCTCCTTCTGCACCCCCACCATCTAACGGTTTCACAAACCCTTTCTCCATGGGCGTCTCAAAGCATCAAGCCTCAACAAATTTGCAAAAAAATAAAATAAAAAGCTTTTTTTTATTTATTTATCTGTTGGTTGTGCATATAACCCCCTAACCCAATGTCGACCTGGGCATCTGCCCATGTTGCAAAAAAGGGAAAAAACGCCACAGGTTGTAAATTAGGAGGTCCAGGAATATCTGTGCAGCTTCATTCCCTTCACCTCCTTAATCCGGTTCCCTGCAGGGGTCACCGCGGCTGCTTGACATGCAGGGATGGGGTTGACAAGGTAAGTGGCCAGACTGCTTAGCCAGTGACTCAGGAGATAGACAGGCCACTTACTGACAGAGAGGAGCAGCAAAAAGTGATTGCTCAGGAAAGTTCAAAGAATCCATGAGGAAAAAACACAAAATCTCCACACATAATGAAGATGTTAGCCTTCCAAATATCCAAGGCCAGAAAATATAGTCTCAAAGGGCAGCGATGCCATACAGAGAGCTGCAGGCTCAGAAATATCCTGCCTGTCCTTGTGTGTCAGTTACCAGCCACGGGAAAAAAAATTTGTTTCCATAATTTTGCTGATAGCGCAAAGTGTCTCCATGAGGCTAATGCTTTATGTCAGATACTATACAAACTGGCATATTAGACCAAGTGGATCCACCTTTACTTTCCCCATTAAAAAAAAAGTTTATCCTCTTGCCACAACACTCAACAGCAGCGAGGTTTTTAAGACATCAGCGCAGTTGAAAAGCTGATGACCGAGTTCTTAGCAGGTGCTATAGGCGTAGAGTAAAAAAATCGTTCACGTTTTTTCCCCGTTTTTGTCTATTTTCTCTTCATTTCATTATAAACACTTCAGCAATGAGGAGCACAGGGGAGGTGAATTGATGAGAAGAGCGACGGAGGGAGGGTTACACGGAGGAAGGACAACAAAAACAGACAAGGAGTGCCAGGCTCAGGAAACTGGCATGCTGCAGTTGTATGTCAGTCACCTAGCAACAAGTACCCCCCCCCCCACCTACCTACCTCCCTCCCTCCCCCTCCACCAAATCACTTACCCCTCGCTTTCCCCCGTCTCCCGCTGAGCTCTCTAATTCAACAAATCTGCTCCAAATGTATGGCTGCGCCTCCAACAAAACGCATTCTGGGCTGGGGGGCTGAGGATGTGGGCCTCCGCTGAACACGGCACTCAGCTGCCCATTGACCAGCGGGGCATTTTCTCTGCACACACTAAAGAGTGGGGGACAAAGACCCTAAAAGCTGGGGCAGCTCCACAGAGAAAACATTTGCCTGTAATTGTGTTTGACTGCATAATGAAAATGATGTTCTTTTTTAATTTGGGCTTGTTAAGGCCACACTATTTTCCTCTGGTCACCTGACTATTGTAAAGAAGCAGCCCCTCACTTGGCCTGCAGGCCATGCAGAGGGGGGGGGGGGGGGGTATTGAAAATGCTCCAAAGACCTCCCCACTCTTTACTTTAACCCCTCTTGTGTTTGAAGTGTTCTCTGGTAAAAAAACATAAATATGTGGACTCTGTTCATTACAGGATGGGAGAGCATGCTGGATAGAGTCCCCCCCACCCTTTTTTTTTATTTTGCAGGGAAAGATAATGACGGTACACACACTCGACACACACACCCACGTATGCTGTGAAGCATTGAGAAGGTTAGCATTCCTGCTCCTTCTTCTGTGGAACAGACCATTAGTGGAAGCATCGGGCTCTGGCACCCAAAATAGAGCTTCAATGGACACATTCACATCCAGCGAATAGTTTTTCACTTTTTAGCCCCCGGTTTCCTGTTTTATCAGCATGTTTATCCACATTCACGTTTCACTTGGCAAAGGTCGCAGCCTTCAAGTGAATGTTTAATCCTGCAAGGCTGCACCGTGACATATTCAAAGGCTTGCGCCGAAAGAAGCTAGGTTATCTCTGGGTTTTTCTTCATGTCACTCTCCTTTAATATTTATATTTTCATTAATCTCCCCTTTGGACTTCTATTCAGTGATTTAACTGGTTTAAGTTGGCCTCCCATTTGAAGAGCCGTCCCCTGGAAACCCTTCAACAAAGCACAAGTCGTCTGAGAGGTCGCAGGTGAGAAGTAAAAGCTCTGACCTCTGAGGACCGATATTTAAGTTTGTGTGTGTGACCAGGAGGGCCTGAATGCAAGGGTTAACTCATGGGAGCCTGCAGCCTTTGAAACAAACCAAAGCCCCATTTCTTCTTCTTCTTCTTCTTCTTCTTCTTCTTCTTCTTCTTCTTCTTCTTCTTCTTCTTCTTCTTCTTCTTCTTCTTCTTCTTCTTCTTCTTCTTCTTCTTCTTCTTCTTCTTCTTCTTCTTCTTCTTCTTCTTCTTCTTCTTCTTCTTCTTCTTCTTCTTCTTCTTCTTCTTCTTCTTCTTCTTCTTCTTCTTCTTCTTCTTCTTCTTCTTCTTCTTCTTCTTCTTCTTCTTCTTCTTCTTCTTCTTCTTTCTTTCTTTCTTTCTTTCCGGTGAAAAGACATCAAAGTCAGTCGTTATGATGCCTCAAATCTCACAGCAGTCAGAGAACGAAGAGAAACATATCGACTGAAGGAAATCAGGTATTACCAGCTGTTCACCTGCCTTTTACAGCTGCCCTGATTATCATGCTGAACAAAATACTTCATACTTTGTGAAAATGACATCAAATAAAGGTCTTAACTAGATTAGCTTCAACATTTTAAGTTTTTCTTTTCTGCTGTTATTAATTTTTTTAATGTTGTACAAGGGAGTACTTGAGAAAACATACTCAGATCCAAAGATATGTGCAACTGAGCAGGATAATTATAAATAAAATTGACAAAATGTGCTTGTGTATTGTGTATTTGGGTATCAAAACAACAAACTTTTTACAGGAAGTGAAAAATAAAACTGTGCAAACAACAGAGATGTGAAAATAGCAGCAGGGATGTTATAAATTCATTAAGTTTATTGGGAGCGGAGATGGTAATAGAGTCTCAGAGCTACTGGGAAGTAAGACCCATGAGAGCGCTCCTTTCTGCACCCAGGATGCATCACTCTGTCACTGATGGAGCTCTCCAGTTCAGCAATGGCTTCATGCAAGGGGTGGAAAACATTGCAGAAAAATAATACACGATAAAAAATTATTACCAACGACTATTAACAAATCAGAAAAATTTTATAATTTTCATTAGTACACAAACAGAATTCATTGGCTTTTGCACCAAGTGTCCATAAATGTGTTTATTTTTAAATAGAAATTAATTTTGCTTGTACATTCTGCAGTAATTTGGTTATATTTCAAATCTCATGTTAATCTTTATGTCCATGTGAACAACTACTCATTTTTACTCAGTCATGAAATTATTTTTGTTGTTGGTTGAGTGAAAAATGAAATGTGTGGGGTTCTTCAAGGCCCCATTCTCGGGATACTTTAATTCAATTTATGAAGGATTATAAAATCTCCTTGCACAGCATCATATTGCATAAATGAGGATATAATTGAATAATTCATTTATTTCAGTAAATCCATCACCAAGTGAAACACATTTTATAGTTTAATTGCACACAGAGATGTTTTCAAGCCTTTATTTCTGTTAATTATGATGGTTTCCCATTTAGAGCTGATGAAAATATCACATTTGAGAGTATAATGTTACATCAGACCAATACAAATATCAATTTTCATAAAGACAAGTATGTTTAACACCTGCTTGAAAGTTGCTATTTTCAAAAGGCACTTTTAATCGAACAAACAAGCCTCATCAGAGTGCATATTCTAACTTATACAACTACATAGTTACCGATTCTCAGGTAAAAAGTCTGAAAATATTTAACCTTTTGTTACATCAGCATAATCTCCTGGAGTGAGGGTCATCAAAGAGCTTTGGAGATGTTTTAGCAAAAATAAAGGAGCGTCCATTATGACATATTTATACTTTCGAATTTTCATTAAAGTAAAAATATTGTGTCACACTTCGCTTTTATTTCATAGGAATTGCTTTTGGGAAATTATGCTCCAACAAAAAGAATAACTTAATTTAAGGCTTTTTACACATCTTTACCAGGAGGTAAGACGTGTGTGGAGGGTGCTGGATTTTTATTCACAAAGTCCTGATATAAAACAGCGAAAATCTTTATTTTAAAATTTAAAAATGCTAAAATCTTAAGCATGCAGTGCAGTTTAGGACTTTAAAATAATGTTAAATATGATTTTGTGTTTTATTGGCAAGTATTCAGTCAAACAGCAAATCAGAGGTGCTCCGATTTGGAGCAGAAGATTTCCTTGTAAGCATTACCTCCTGTAAAGAGACAACTGAATGTTTAAATCGGTTCATATATTCAATTCAGATCAATTTATATAGAGCTAATTCACACTTAATGTCATTTCAAGGCAAAATAAATAAATCCATTTATATACAGAAAAATACAGTAAGTCTATTTCAATTCTATAGACAGATATCAGATTACATATTCCAGTTTGATTCTTGTTATAAAATTCTGCATTGAAGTTCAGTTTACTATTTAATTTGGTAAAACAAAGTTTCCTTTTGAAGGAAAACCAGAAGATTGCATTGAGGCATTGCTTTTGCAGCGTAAAGGAAACCTCCCGTGATTTTCTGGATGGATTTATGTTATTTCCAGAGGTAGTAACTAGTTACATATACTTGGATAACTTTTTTGGAAAACATGTACTTTTAGGAGTAGTTTTATGACACCGTGTTTTTTATTTTTGCTTGTGTAATATTATTATGAAGTATCGCTACTCTTACTTGAGTAAAATTTCTGGATCCTCTACTCAGTGTGAGTAGCTTCACGAAAGGAAGAACAAACACATTTTAACCAAAATTGCAACAGAAACAGACCTACAATTTATGTTAGAGTGAGACCTCTTGTTTTTACACAAGCTTGATCGTTTATGTTATTTTCTGTCTGCTGAGGTCAAGTGAAATAGTTTTAAAATGTCACTGGATGTCACTTAGTTATTTCCTGACATATTCCTTTTAAACCCACATCTGCCTTGCTAAAACAATGTTAAATCTTCTAGTATTACCATTAATATTATGGTTCCAGACCAAGAAACACATCTAAGGAACAATTTTTGCAGCTGCAAATTCTGTGAAACTAAATGCATGATTCTGTTTGTATTATCTCTAGTCATCTATTTGAACTTAGACACTTAAAACTATTAGTATTATTGCTATAATTATTACAATATTATTATTGACTGTAGATTTACTTGACACACATCTGTCTTGAATTACATGTTCTCTTGTTTTTCTTGTTTTGAACAGCGGCTAAAAGAAATGAGCCTGTGCCACATCACATTCATACTCCAGGGACACCAGTAGTCGTGATTACTAAGAAAAAGTTCTTAGAAACTTAGATTGACTTTAAAAAGTTGTAAACAAGTTTCTATTTTTTTATTTTATAGATAATGTTACAGGTTGGTGAAATCCTTGAACATGTATACTTATATTCTTACAACTTTTCAGGATGAATCTATGCTACTGCAAGAAAATATGCATTTATTTGAAGGACTATTTTGGCTGGTCAGGGTAATGTATTTGCTTTCACATGATTATACCATTAGAAAATGCAATAATTATATTTTAAGAGTCTAAATTCTGGGGGAAAATGATCTAAGTGGGACTTTGGTTTAATTTAGAGTTCATTTGACAAATCAGAGGAATTACTTTTGCAGATAAAGATTCAGTTAGAAGCTCTAAAATATTGTGCAACCTTGTAAAAAGAAAACTGAATAAGGAGTCACTGTTTCACATCATATTTATACCAGAAGGCAACAGGAACTAATGGGTTACTATTTAAAAGTTCTTAGAAAGCAACACACTTAGAAAGGTTTTGGGTCTGTTTTTTTATAGAATTTTTCAGGGATGCAGTAGTGACTCTGTAGAAATCAGTGAATAAGTATATTCAGATTAAAGGTTAGATTCTAAAAACAGTGCATGGTGCTGCACAGACTCATATCTCTCATGAATCAAATAGTTTTGGACATGAACAGAAGTGGAAAACACTGTCAAACAGAGGATGTTTTTACTCACTTTGATCGTTTTAATTTCTTAAACATTATTAGTATAATTTGTTTTTGTTTTTGACGGTTTAATAAAGAGATGTGAAGCTTTTGTCCTTGACTGTAACCTTGACTGTTGTTGGTCAGAACAAAAGCAGGTAGCCTACAGACCGACTGATCAGAGCACGTTGTGTTCTCCGACCCTAAGCTTTATTCACCAGTAAAGTGAATAATTTTATGCCTCGCATCGAGATGGACTTCCTCCTGAAAAACAAAACTCTATCTGTCATCCCAGCTTGTCCTGAGACGTAAAAGACCAAAAATGTGGGGTTGAAAGTGTGAGGGGGAAAGCTGGATGGTGTCAGACTGGAGAGGCTGGATGGTCAGCGGTGACACCCTTCCCTCTAAAGATTAACAACTTTCAACAGGGCGCTTGTTCCAAATGTTTTGAAGTGTCAACAAGTGGTGATGATTGCGTGCATGGCCACCTTTCAGTATTTCCTTTATTTGGAGGATACTTTCATCACCCTTAACTGTGACACAAATAAAGCAGATTATGTCTATGAGAAGAGGGGAAAAACAAAGAATACTGCTGTGGCTGCTTTTGATGAGGTCACAGCAGGGCTTTAGACTCAAACGAGATCCAGGCTTAGAGACGTTAACAACCAGCTCTCTAATATGGCACAAAAACAGTTTGGAAATTAGCAAAAGGTTACAGTCGACTAGCACTCCAACAAAACAAATCATTACATTTGTCTCTTTAATACTACAAACATGAGACAGCAGCAACACCTGCTAAAATGCTTTGCATAGGAGGATTAGAGCTTCAAAACCAAAGCTTCAATGGCAGTAAAAATTATTTCAAAGGTGGATTTATGCATGAAATATGTTATGTGACATTTTACATTTATCATTGTGTTATTTTACAAAAGAAGAGGCACATGCAGTCATCAGGAATAACGAATGGATGTAACTCATATTTCTAAGAGGGAATATTGAGAATAAAAGTATAAGTGGTCAAGAATAAAAGGTATTTTCCGTTTAGGTCACAAGCTATTAGAAAATATTAATAAAAAAAATGGTATCATAAAAAATCTAATTGCGCAGAAAGTTTTACTTTGCCTGCTGGTTTTAAAAATGTCATAAAAATGGGAAATTCTGGGTCTAACTTTAGTCCATCAATTAACCAGCTCAAAGGCTAAGAGGGTAAAAGGTCACAGGACCTCCACAAAAAGCCCTGCGACACATTAAGCCCATAACTCTGGAGTTTGTTCAGTTTCTGATGTCCTACCTTCATGAGACGGGCAAGTTCATCCAACTTCTTCAACCTTCTCCTCCCCCTCAGTGTTTCCCCTCTTTCCTCCTCCTTGTTGTGTGTTTTCATGATAATTGGCAGCAGTTGAACTGCGAGCCATAAATCAAGAAGTGCAGAGTGTATTAATGAGTCGGACCACCCAGGGGAACTATTTTCCCCGCACTTTCCTCGCAGACAATGCGGAGCTACTTGAGTGCGCCGCTGTCTGAAAACCGTGAATGAACATTCACAAGAGCAGCGCTCCCCTGCTGCCTCGTTTCCACCCGGCTAATGGTCGCAATAAGGGCCGATTAAGTATTTATTCTGGAAGAAGCTGAAGCAGTCTGGACAAAAACAGATCATTCTGTTCAAACATGTTTGGGTCACAAGAATGAGGCTGTTGTAGAAAAAGTTAAAAGCTTCATCCGGTGTTTTAAACAAAGCCAGATATTTTCATACGCTCCAAAAAGATGCATAATTTTTTTATTCCTCGCTGTCTGACATCAAATCAGACTTAAACTTCTCGCATGAAGTCAGCTCAGTTTATTCTGAGCTTCTTTTAAAGATGTTTTTGTTGCTTTCTTTAAAGTCTGAAGCTTCTGATTTGGTTAATTCACGACATTTGAGTTAAAGTGAGGCAAATCTGTGGATGTATTTGAGGCAACACTTCAAACACATTCCTTCCTTGTGACATCATGGAAAAATCCGTCAAGATATCAGGCAGAGGACTATGTACTTCCACAAGTCTGGTTCATTCTTGGGTAACATTTCCAGATACCTGAAGGTGTCATGTTTATCTGATCAAACAACTATAGTATAAATCAAGTATAAACAGCGTGGGAATGTCCATCCGTCACTCAGTTCAGGAAGGAGACGGGTTCTGTGTCCCAGAGATTAAAATATTTTGGTCCAAAATTAGTGAATTAACCACCGAAGAGAAGCAAAAGACAGTCTGAAGATGCTGGCTGAAAATGGTAAGCGAGTTCTGTACAGACACGGGCTGAAAGGTCACGCAGTGAAGAAGAAGCCATAACCTCGGAAGCAACATTAAAGCCAAATTATAGCCTGCAGTTCCCCTCAGTAACGGATATCTTGAAGACATCCTGTGGTCTGATGAAACGCCATCCCAACTCTAAAGTATGGAGGAGACAGAATCATGTTGTGGGGGTGTTTTGAAGGAGCATTATGTGAAAAAATATTGAAGCAACACCAAAAAGCAAGACATCAGCCAGGAAGTTAAAGCATGGGCACAAACGGGTCTTCCAAATGGACAAATACCCCAAAGCATCACACCAGATTAGCCAGAAAATGGTATAAGAATAAGAAAGTCAATGTTTTGGGCATAGGGAATGCTTGTGAACAAAGCTAAAAAGGTGCGTTTTGTCAGGAGGAATGGGCCAAAATTAGAGCAAACTATTGTGAAAAGCTCCTAGAAAGATACCCGAAGTTTGACCCAAGTTATAAAGTTTAAATTGCAACGCTACCAAATACTGAGAAGATTTGAGTTCTGAAGTTGCTGAACCCTCCGAATAAATCCTCTCCGAACTCACCAAAAACAGGAAACGTTTAGCTTGTCTTAAAGTCAGACATTGAGGAGGTAAGAAATTGTGCATTTACATTTTTGGTTTCAGTTTTTTACATATACATATATAACGCACATAATAGCTAACATTGTCTCTTGCTGGAGGATATGTGGAACCCGGAATCTTGGAGGTAATTTTAGTGAACTTATAGCACAGCTCACAATAGAAAGTAAAAACGAAAAATGTATCCTGAAATCCTTTTAAACATTCCATCCCGAAATGTCTTGCTATAAATAAATGTTTTCTCTCCATTAGAGCAGACCCTCTGCACTGAAAGTACAGCTATAATTGTCTTCCATTATGAAACCTCACAAAGCTAGACCATTGGCTACTAAAATACCAAGGTTAATCTTGATTAAATGTCTTCCCGGGGCACAAAAAGCATGTTTTACATAAAACATCCTTCAGGGGGGATTGAAGCGCGATGTTAAAAAAATATTGCTGATGGCAAGGCCAAGCATCCCAACTCTCAAATGAAAGGTATCAAAGAGATTTGAGAAAAACCATTACAAATCAATACACCGCTAATATGCCCGCGCCTGCCCTATTATCTCCCCTTAATTCCAGTCACACCAGAAAGACAAAGCTGCAAGTTTAATCTTTCCTTAAAGTACATTTTAAGATTCAACGTGAATACTTATCGGCGCATACGCAGTACTTTAGCATTTTCCCCTTTGTGAGGCGTGCTCATTGTAAAAGGCAAGTTGAGCCATCTTTAAAAAGCTGCTCACAATGGGCAAAGTGCTGTTTTGAGAAGTCAAAATGGACCTGCTCTCTGTTTGTGGGTTTCTTACATAAAAACAGACTGCAAAGGTGAACGTCAAACAGAAATGAATTCACACTGGTCCTTTTCTTATGGCTGACTTCAAGCATTACTAATCATTTCTCAGTGGTTAAATAGGCTTTTGAAGGGCAGAGAAGTCCAATTAATTCAGCTGTAGAAATGCTTGTGCACAACCAGCTGTGTCTCTGTCCTCTTCCCTCTGCAGCCCAAAGGAAATCCTCCTGCAGGCTGAATGCCCGCTGCCTCTGACTTTTGTTCTCTTACACTTACCCCACACTCCAAATGCTGCATCCTTCTGCAGAGAGGGGAAAAAAATATTTCCTCCCACACCTGTTGATGAATTGTATTTGTGTACAAGCTCCAGACTGGGTGATAACGCCAGTCTTTATTCAGCTGCACAAGCAGAGAGAAACAGTGGTTTCCTTCACATTGGTGACACTGAATGGGGGAACCCCTTTTCACAAAATCAGCAAGGAGGCTCGAGGCCAAATTAGCGTAATCGTCACTTCCAAGCAAAATAATTCCCATTTTGGGGAAGAAAAGTCACAGGATGTTTTAATGACTGCTGCTGCACAAGGAAAGAAAAAGGGGTTGATTGTGCTTTATGGGAAATGTTTGAATGTTGCTAAATAAACAATTTAACCAAATAATATACAGGTTTTTGTACAATGACAAAACAAAACCATGATTTAAAAATTAAAAAGCCTAAACATGGCACAGTTCAACTTAAAAAACAAATGTTAGGTGTAAATACCTGCTTTTAGTGCCTTTAAAAAGTATTCACCCTTAAATGTTTTACCCTGTTATTGCTTCAACAAATAAATCTTGATTTCCAAATTTGATCAGTGATGATCAAAGGGTTTTCCTGTCTTTTTTTTACTGTTTACCTGTTCAATGTTGGAGAATAAACACCTTGGTTGTTTCTGCAACCTAATCTCTGCCTCAAGCCACCAATTCAATCCAGGCGCTGATGGCTTTTCAAACAATCTCTGACAATGGTGTATTTCAGTTGAATTGTAAAGGATAAACGTGACATTTAAGGTGATAAATGGTTAAGATGATTTATTTAGGGTCTCGTGTTTTTATGTCACTAAAATCAGGCATTTTAATAGGGGTGCCTGCACCTTTAAGAGCCGCCGTTTCTAACATTTCCATTTAGTCGAGGTGCGTTTATCCCTCTGACTCTGTCAACTCATACTGAGAAACTTTACTTTCTCTAGTATAAAACAGCATTTGAAAGAAAACTATCATAGATTTGATTTTGTTTTCTTTCACTGGATAAATATCAGCTCTGCAATCTGTCCCTGCAAAACACCACTGCCAGTTCCAAGATTGTTGTCATCCAAAGCTTGAAAAGAAATCCACATGCAGGACGAGACTTCAGCTCTCATTTACTTTTAATAACACTCAAACAGTTGTGCTGTAGTCAGAAGTTTTATGCTTACAGTGTGGGCTGCAGCATTAACCCCGTTATCATCCCACGAATCTAGTTAAATTCAACAAAATAACAAGAATTTTTCAATTTCTTCAATCAAAGGCTTCACTATACAGTGTGGCCTTACATTAAAATCGTGTTTTTGTTGTGAAGCAAAACTGTGTTTTCTTTTCTATTTATGTCCAATACATCTGAGGTTGGCCCAACAGGTAGAGGAACGATTCGTTTTGGTATTTGCGTGATTGTATTAGAGAAGCGTGCTTGAGACTTCAACGTTAGGAAATGCAGCACTACGATGCAGGATGTTTTTAAAGACATTACTGGCTGCAGGAAACTAATATTCAGTGTTGCACATAAATTAATAAATGCTGTTTCAACTCTTGACCATTCACTTCATTCTGCTTTGAGTCAATTACAAGGCATTAAATGAGGATGATCGCTGTGGTGTGAAGTCAGAGAACAGACGTAGTGGCAGATAATTGCACAGATTTGAACCACTTATTACCACATGTGGTTGAGTGCTTGGAGCTTTTTTATTTTTTGAAACAAATTTCAGCACAAAACGAGGTCAGTTGTTTTCGACACAAGAGTTGATCGTATTAGTGTCCTTGGGAGCGTAGACGTGGTCTGGAGATGCTCGGTACAGTACAGTATAGTGTTATTTATAACATAAAGTGATCTGGTTCAAAACAAATGTGGTCAACGAACAAGAGAAACAAGCAGCTGCTTTCTTCAAGGATGAAAACATTCTCCACGGTCTGTGAAGCACCAAAGAATCGTAGGATGGACCAAGAAAAACCTAAACTTGACTCCTCTTCTTCCATCAAACCTCCTGGCAGGACGGCACATTTAAAGACTGACCTAAAGTCTCCTTAAATTTATAACCTCTTATAATTTAATATGACACACAAATACAGGGTGGAAACACTGAGAAAGAGGGAACAACAATCTTCTTAAAATGGTCCAGTGGAAGATGGCAGAAGAAATAAAAGTGCAACTGATTGTTAGTCCTTTCAAATTTAAACATACCTTTTAGCTCGTAGTGTTTGAGTTAAACCCAAGAGGAAAATATTTACAGTTGAAACCAGATATCACATAAAGATGTTATCTCAAACTAAATCAAACTAAAATGTTCCTGTTTTAGGGTGGTCATGATTAGGGATGTGTATTGGCAAAAATCTGGCCATACGATATATCTCGATATATCGCGATAATGTGAGTAAGACGATATATTGTGATTTTTAAAACTCAATTTAACAGTAGGAAATCTTTCACAGTGTTCTAAACGCTCCAACCTGTTTCATACTTTAACACATTCAGTTTAATTACTAGATCTAGTTGATCCACAAACTACGGGTTATACTTTTAATTTTACTACAAAAATTAATGTCATCGTTAATGGTTCCATTCAAATCCTTAAAAAAAAAAAAAAAACATCGATATTTTTGTTTTAAATATAGATACAATATCGGGAAATAAAATATTGCGATATATCGGTGTATCGATATTTTCTTACATCCCTAGTCATGATTAGCAAAATTAGCTGACAGGGGGCAAAACAGGTTAGTGCATGGTCAGACGTTTCAACTGAATACAATTCAGAAATGCTTTGTTATTCCCAGAGGGAAAAATAAAATGCTGTTATTACTCATATCACAAAATTTCCTTTTAAACAGTTTGACTTAGGTCAAATATTTTGGGCCTCCTTCTCACACGAGTTTCCAGGAGTTTCGGCCCATTCCTTCTGTCAGAACTGGTGTAACTGGGTCAGGTTTATAGGCTCACACACATCGTTTTAGCTCTGCCCACAGATCTTCTATAGGATTGAATTTGAAGTTTTAAGATGGCCTCTTCAAAACACTGACCTTGATGTCCTGAAGCCCTGATGTAAATGTAACCATCTTGACGATGTCCCTTAAATATTCCTTCATGATTCCTCGCCAATCCCTCCTGTAGCAAAACAGCCCCACAGCATGATGCTGCCACCCCTGTACTTCCTTACTAGAATGGCGTTCTCAGGCTTGCAAGCTTCTACGTTTCCCCGTGCAGATTTAACAATGATTACTGTAACCAAAAATGTCACATTTAGTTCCATGAGACCACAGAACATGCCTCCAAAAATTAAGGTCTTTGCCCCAGAGTGAATTTGCAAACTGTAACCTGGCGTTTTATGCTGCTTTTGGAGTAATGGCTTTTTCCTCTTCTCCCATGTCGGTACAAGACTTGTTTCAATCTTACCAGCTTCAGCAGCATCTTCACAAGCTCTGCTTTCGTTCTTGGGTTGATTGAATCATTTTGGACCAAAACACGTTAATCTCGGACACAGAACCCGTCTCCTTCCTCCTGGAACCGTATGATTGCTGGACATTCCCATACTGTTCATATTTGCATATAACTGTTTGAACAGATGAACACGTCACCTTCAGGTATCTGAAAATCATGCACAAGGATGAACCATTTTTGTGAACGTCTACAATTCCCTTCTTGACTTTAATCTCCCCAAATAAAAAAAAAGTAATTTTAAAAATGTCAACAAATTCTCTTATTCTTTCATTTAGCAAATCGTAATATTTTTGAGAAGTTTAAATTGACTTAAAACAGGAAACTTTCAGTCTGACTAAATGTTCTGTGTTTTGAACGTGTGTAAATGTCTGGTTTCAACTGTAGTTCTGGCTTTAAGCTAACAAAAAACAACACTAGCAACAAAAACAGCAGATAAAGCCTAAACATGGCAGACATCTTTAAAAACTAGCTGTTTTTTCTATAATAAATACTTCACCCAAGCTGTTGATCATTCTATGTGCAATTGGTTGTAACAGAAAATAAATATATTTATTGCCCTTGTTTAACTTAATCCAGGGCGTTTATTGTCTCTTTTCCTTAGATGTTAATGATGATGAGCAGTTCGATCCTAGGAAATAGAAATAACTTGCAGGCCACTCAGTGTCCTTTCCTTTCTGAGGACGATGTTTAACACCTACTTTCTCACGTTTAAACTCTGCTTTGCAGAAAATGCTCCTGTTTGTTGACCAGAGCCGGTCAGGAAGAGAACTTTCAACTTCTTCATGTTTAGTGGCCTGCAGCAGTATATATTTTAAGTAATTTAAGCCTGTTTCAGGCTTTACTAAAGTCTTTGCTCAAACTCCTCTTTGAGAAATCTTTCACACACGTTCGTTCAGCTAATTCAACTAAGAACAACTCTGAAACTATTGCTCAGATTGTTAAATAAAGCTAAATGTGTAGCAGCTTGTTCATCTTATCAGGGGTGCATGTTGTTACAAGCAGCATACAGTGGATGATACAATAAAGTATTTGTTAGAGCAAGGAGTTTACACACACTCCTCGTGGGCATTTATATCATTAATTTGGGGACTTTAATTGGTTATTTGAACCCTTCAGAAACCAAATTAAACTGTTGTATTTTTGTGCACAAATTTACTTTTACTGTGGATTTTCTCTAATCCACAAAGAGTCAACATGAGGCTACAATTTATATGCATACATACTGGTGTGCATTTTAATGGACTGAGTGTGTGCATGGCTCTCTGTGATATTTGTCATGTGGTATAACCCAAGTGTGCTTTAGATTCAGACCAGGAACTAATGGCCTGAATTTCTCAAAGATGTTCTATTGGAGATCTGAAGAGATTCTTCTTTACAATAAGTTGACCAGGTCCGTAAACATCAAAGAAGCCCTAGCAATTACACTTCCACCACCATGTTCACTATGATGTTCTTTTTTTCTAAACTGCAGTGTTAGTTTAACTCCAGATGTAACGGTACACACACCTTCCAAAAAAGTCCTCTTTTGCCTCGTCAATCCACTAAATGCTTCTTTTCCAACAGTTTTGGGTATCCTTAGGATGTTTTATGGCAAATACAAGATATGACCTTGAGTTGGTTTTGCTTAGCAGATGTTTTGGTCATCCGGGAGGGGCTCAGAGTAGAACCGCTGCTCCTCTACATCAAAAGGAGCTAGTTGAGATGACTTGGGCACCTGGCTAGAATGCCTCCTGGATGTCTCCCTGGGTTAGTCGTTGACACTCTCTTGGAGTAATTTTGGTAGACCAGCCACTGCTGGGAAGGTTCACCACTGTTATATCTTTTCTCCTTTTGTAGATAAAGGTTCTTAGCCCTTTGCCATTGCAAAGAACCGAGAGCGTGTTCGGAGCTGGAGCTGGGGCTGGAGCCAGAGCTTTCACAAAACATCCTTCGTTTTCCATAACCAGGAGCCCACTTGGAGCCACTGTGAGCTATGGCATTGCGTCATCGAAGCGTCACTTCAGAAATCACGCGGGAAGCCGCTCGCCGAAAATAAAGCAGACGCAGAAGAAGAAAAGCCATAACAACAAAGATGGATGACCTCATCGGAGTGCAGATGCCAATCGTCGCTTTTCAAGCATTTGTTGCGATACAACGGCAAAAGGCATCGCTGTTGCAGTTCATGTCGACAAGGCAACGTCGTAATAGGCGACGTAGTCTTAATGCTGTCCATGTTTTCAACAACAAAAAAACATTCCCAGCAGTCTGGATTTAAATATGGCGGTCCTCTATTGTGAAGGCTGTAAATTCCTCCCCCTCCCCCCATGACGTAGATAAGAGTGGTGCCAGAGTAGCACCCGTTTCTGGCTCTCGGAGCTGGTGCTCGCGGGAATCGAAAAGGAAAACACCGGAGCTTAGTCAGCACGGGAGCTCCAGCTGCGCCGCAGTGGAAAAGGGCGAACTGTGGTTCTCTGGAGTCCCGAAGCCTTGAAAATGGCTTTGTAACACCTCTCCAGACTGAAAAATGTCAGGGTTTCCAATCTGCTCTTGAATTTCTTGATTCCATAGGTTTGGAATTAATCATGCTTGGATGCGGCTATTGAAACTAACTCAGTTGTTAAAAAAAGTCATTAATTAATGATTTAACAAGAGTGGCAATTACATTTTTACTTAGAGCCGGACTGCGTTGCATACCTTTTTTTCTCTTAATAAATGAAAACAGTTTCTAAAGTGTTTTGGGGTTTCTTCAGATTGTTTTTGTCTGATATTAGAATATATTTGATGAAAAAACACATGTAAGGTGTAAGGAATTTTTGAGAAAATTTGCAATAAACTCAAACTTGTGCACCTAAATCTTCTGCTTAAAAAGGATCAATTAATCAAAGGACAGTTCAATAAAAGACCCAAATTTACAAAGCGTTCCTGCCCATGAGGAGTGTATGGAAAGTTCTGACCAGAATTGTGTCTAATTTTGGTAAAGCAACTAATGCTCGCTTGATATTTTGTCATTAGCTCCTGTTTTAGCTGAAACCACGGAAGAAGAGGATGCCAGGCACCTGAGGGGGGAGAAGAGCAGGGTGAAGATGAGGTGAAGTGTGTAGATAGAGATGGAGTGAAGGGAAGGCATCATGCAGGAGGAACGACTCAATCACAAAGTGGCTGCATGCTACGGGCCTCAGACTGCATGCAGAGGAAATAAGCAAGACCAGAATAAACTAAAGAGCACACCCTGTGACATTAAAGCATTAATGGGACCCACAGAATCCATGTCACACAGACCCATGAGAGGCAAGTGTGTTAGAAAAGCTTGTGCAGTGAAAAATGTAAAGAATTTATGACTTTAGGTCAAAATGATCACTGAAAACAATTATGGATTGACAGAAGACAACAGTGAAAGTTAAGAGAAATGCACACGGATTCATTCAAAGGTACCTAAGCATTTAAAAAGAACACCTGAGAGTTTCTTCCTGTAATGGTTTTCACTGCAATTCGTCAGCCATATAAGCATGAAATTACAATCGATTGATGTGAAAATACCTACAGGATTTGTTTGGATTTACAGGAACAGTCTGATGCTTCATGGTATTAATTATGAAAAAAAAAAACTACAATGGCTGCATGTTGGCACTGGTCCCTTTCAACAAGAAGGTCCAGGGTTCAAATTCTGGCTTGGGCTCTTTCTGCAGGGAGTTTGTATGTTCTCCCCATGCATGCATGTGTTCTCTCCGGGTACTCCAGCTTCCTCGTGCAGTTCAAAAACATTACTGCTAATCGGTCTCCTAAATTGCCCTTAGGTATGAGTGTGTGCATGTTCGTATGTCCTGTTTGTCTCTTTGTTGCCATGTGAGGGACGAGCAACCTGTACCCTTCCCTCTGAGTTTTTGCAAAATGCTCCATTTTATCAGGACACAACTCTGCAGCAAGCTCGAAAATCATTGACAACTTGAGCTGAAAAACTTTTATTTCTTTTTTATTGAAGAATACATCTTGTAGAATGGACTATAAAACAGAAAATGTACAGAATTTAAAGGTATTTAAAGGGATAAAACCCGCTATGGTTTGAATGGTTTGATGGTTGAATGAGCCAGATTTCGTCTTCAAGGGAACTCTTTGTTGTTGTGTAACTGGAACTGCAACCTAAGCAATGTCAGAACTATTAACTATATTTCCCAATACACTGGAAATACTTTCATTTAGGTTCATTTAAGCAAATGAGTCGCTATAAAAGCTGGCATTAAAAGGTGAAGCTCAATAAATTAGAAAATAACCAAAAAGTTAAGTTACTTCAGTGATTCCATTCAAGTGAAACTCATGTAATGTATAGATTTATTACAGAGTAATTTATGGGACACTTAAAAAGCTAACTGAGCTCTCAACTAGCAGAAAAGGATTGTTTAATTTAAAGGGCTTTGTTTGACATATGTCTACAAACAAAGATTCTTGATTCTAACACCTCAGGGTCATAAGCATGTACGTATGTTTAGAAAATCGCAGGGATTTGCAGTGAAAGATTACTTGAGCTTAGTCATAGCGAAGGCCTTTCTTTATTGCTTTGATGAACGTAGTGAAATGTGGACAACTGTCACACTGAGATAGTCAGACGACCTCCAAAAGCAGGGGAAGCAACAGAAGGTCCCTAAGAGCTGTTTCTGGGCATATTCAAGGAAAGTTGACTGGAAGGGGGGGAAAAACTTTAGAAGAAAGAGTTGCACATGCAAGGGGGATAACTGCAACTTTGAGGGGATTCATTTAGGCGTTTGGGGTAATTTATAATCTTGGTCATAGGCTTCAACAAGTTGCATTCCTCATGAACAAGATACAGCTTACCAGAGCTTAGGGGGAAAAAAAAAGGAGGACTTGAGTATTTCTTTTTTCAGACGAAAGTGCATTTAATTTGGAAATGTAGGTTGGAGAGTCTGGAGGAAGACGGGTCAGAGACACGTGAGGTCGAGTGAGAAACCCCCATAGTCATTCATGATTTGTGGAGCCATGTTGTCTGCTGGCGTTGGTCTGAAGTCAGTGCAGCTAATTTCATTTTCCTGCAAGAACCTGGCTATTAAAGCAACCTGAGGCTGACTGCTGCATTGATGAGGTAATTCATGCAAAAGGAGCCCCAACCAATTATTTAGTGTTTTTAAAATCTTCCTGAACAGATATAAACATTTGAAATACATCGCACTGTGCTTGATAAAAATAACGAGTATATAATTTTCTTCCTTTTTTTAATTGAATTACTGAAATGAATCAACTTTCTGATGACATTCTATGTATATGGGATGCATAAAACCTGAGAGAGCAACGTGTGCATTTAAAGGTGGTTTCTTTATTTTTTCGCTCCCCTGAAGTGCAGACAACCAGTCGGCCACGACTTATTCTCAGCCCGTTTCTTCTCTCCCTCCACACAGTAAAAATATGAAGGGATGGGGAAAAAAAAAGAGGTATAGCAGGCAGCTGTCAACAACTTCCACAGCTTCCCGCCACAGCTGATCAATCAGCCCCATATCTGAACCTCAGCAGCGCTGACCCGCTGGCTACAGCTGACATTAATCCTAAATCTTTGAGTCAGTGCAGAGGAATGACGGGACGCAGCGCGGTTGGTGTGACTGAATGCTGATACAGGCTCTAACAAGCGAAGGTGCTGATGCTAATGAGCGAATCTGTGGCCCTTTTAACGAGCTTGCATCATTTGATGTCCTAATTTACAATGAGCTTGTGTCTCAGGGGTGCAGGATAATGAGCTGGACAGGGATTCCCAGGGCAGCAGCTTGTGTAACCCATCTCATGCTGGGGAGGGGCTCAGTCTCAGCAAGTGTTTGGAGGCTGCAGCACAGAGAGCAGGAGGGACACATTTCATATCTGTGTGGGATGGAAGGGAGGAAGGGGGTGGAGAGGTGGGTGCATGTCATCCCTGCTTGATATGATTGTTTGTACACAGCAATCATGGAATCGAAGCGCTCAAGTGAGAAAAGCTTGCGTTCTCTGTGACAAACTGACCCCAGGCAACAAGAGCACTCAGAGAAAGAGGAAATGGAGAAGGGAAGCATGGTGACTTGGGGGGGAGGCTTTGGATGAGAAACACTAGTTTGACCTGGATTTGGGAGGGGGAATTACAAAAAGCACGACTGAAACACAGATTTTCTTTCTTCTCCTTCTCTTAACTTGACAAATCCATCGGTTTTACTGTCCAGCCCTGAAGAACAGGATCCGTCTCCTGGTGCACTCTAAGGCAAACGAACGAATATGGAGCTCGGTGACCTCAGTGTCGAGAACCATCCACCCAGAGTGCACCGGCGTGCCCCGCCACCCCCACCCCCACCTCTTACTGCTGCGTCTGCACGGCTGCATTAGTCAGGCTCAGATGGAGGGTTTTTTTCCGCCATGAGTATCAGAGCATGACATGCTCTCAACAAAGGCAGGCAGATGACGAGCCGGCTCCCATTCGAAGATGGCCTCTCTCTCGTTTGATGTGCAGGAAAATGAGGGCAGCGTGAGTCATTATGGGCGCACAGGTGGCCCCGGATCTAATGAGTCACATTCAGATGCAGTTCTGACAGGCAGATGCTTCAAAGAGGCATGCAAAGACTTATTCTAGGTGGAAAACTGTAACTGTGTCACATTTAAATGAGCTTTTAAGTAAGATCAAAACTGTCAGAGGCAAACATTTAGATGATTAATCCTATATATGGATTCATTACACACAGAACGATCTATTTCAACATTTTTAATCTGTTTATATTTATGATTATGGCTTACAGCTAATGAAATCCTAAAATTAAATTTTTTTCTTCCAAATTTGAATAATACACAGAACCATCAAGGTTTTCTATTACTGAAATGTTATGTTAGGATCACTGCTAAAGAAGCTGGCTGTTTAGAGTGCCTGTATCCAGGTGTATTATTTGGAAAGTTGAGTGAAAGAAAAAAACGCCGTAGGAAAAAAAAAAAATCCACAAGCAACAGGAACAGCGATTTCCAAACCCAAAGTGAGTGTAGCCATCTACCAGGAAATTTCTAGGTTTTGCTATCAAGCAAACCTCTTCCTTAGAGATGGGTTGAAGAGGACCATCATCCTCCACATTAAAAGGAATCATTTGAAAAGATTTATCTGATTGGGGTGCCTTCTGAGAGGGGGGGGGGAAGACAGAATCTACTTCAGGGACAATATATTGCATATCCTCTGCCCTGGAAACACATTGGCTTTACCTCCTAGACCGGTTAACCTCAACAACTTGATGATGGATGGATGTTGCATCAGGATTTTGCTCTTGCTACACAGACAACTGTTTCAATACCTGCTTTAATTATTATGGTATCACTGTGTTTGACTGGCCAAGAATTTGCACTGTCCTGAACCCCCCAAAAAACACAGAGTATTAAGACACTAGGAGGTCCAAATAAAAATCAACCTGGGCTATTTAAACACCTCAGCAGAACCTCCAGTTGGTCTTTGAATTTTATCAGTCTGTGTGTAAAAATTGTACATTATATGTGGGTTTTTCCTATTGAAGCACTGAAATAAATGAACTCTAATATAATTTGTCACAATGCACCCGTCTATTTCTTTGAACTGACGCGTCTGAATGTTACTGACAGGAAAGCAAATTTCCACTCAGGATGTCTCTTCACACTTCAAATGACACTGAAGACGTGTCTCCCCTCAACGTATTTATTCACCGCACAAACTCGGCGTCTAAATATAACCCATGCCAATCAATTTATCACGGGAGGCCCAACAATTCAAATTACACATGATCTATTAAGTGCCTGCCACAGAGCACCATTTGAACACTTGACCTTCTGCCACGGCTCATGACATTATGCTGACATTTAAAAAGATTGCCCTGACCCCAACCCTGGGTTTGCGCCGCGGCTCACCAGCAGGGAGGTCAAGGAGCCGGAGAGTGCTGCGAAGTGCGAAGAGATGTTTGCCCTCTCGCAGATTTCTTCCAGGTAAAAAAGCAACCTGGCCCTATGACAAAAATAAATAAATAAAAATTTCCTTAGGCCTTATGATTGTTTGTGCCATCCCATAGTGGAGGCAACTTATGTTTGTGATAAACGGCAATAAGTCTTTCACATCATTGTGGGTGAATATTGGCCCACCTCCTCCTTGCAGATTTGCTTAGTTGAACCAAGTTGAAGAGTTTTTCAGCGTTCGCTCGTTTTAGGTCCGAGGTTCCGAGCTGTCTGAGCTTCATGGTGGGGCTGTTGGTGCCATGGCAGCAAGAGGGGTCCTGACCTCTGATCCATCTTACTGGTTGATAGTTCTCGAGGGCCGAACTTGAAAGGCGCTGAAGTTGTTCAAGTGAAGAGTTTTGTAAAAAAAAAAAGCAAACACATTGTTGTTGACCAGAGATGCGCCTACTCAAACTCGCTGACGGAGAAGTATAAACTAGGCTTAAGAACAGATAAACCGGCCAGAGTGCCTTATCTGCCGAAAGCCCCGTCCTGTCAGGTCTAACACACCGGGTCACGGCTGGTTTTTCATGGATTTCTGCCTGCTCAGACTAGAACTTTAAAAAGTATTCATATCCCTCTCGCAGGCGTCCGAATTCTCCTCAGGATGATCAAGAAGTTTATATTGGCAGATCTGAGACAGGTCTGGTTTTGGTCTTGTAACTCTCGAATGAGTGCCATCTTTGCAAACTTTCGTTATTGTTGAATCGTGAACTCTGACATTGGCTGAGGCAAGCGAGGCCTGCAGCAATGTAGATGTAGTTCTGGGTTCTTTTCTGACTTCCTGGAAGAGTTGTGGATGGATTCTTGAGGCACTTTTGGTAGGTTGACCACTGCTGTGGTTCTCACTGGTTTACTGGAGTCCCAACTCAATAATTGGTTTTGTGAATCCTTTCCAGGCTGAAGAGACATCAGGGACTTCATCTGTTCTAGAATTTCTTTTGATTGGTGATGAGGTTCTGCGCTTCTGTGACCTTTGAACCTACTTTACGTTGTCAGACAGGTTCTACGCAGGTGATTTCTTAGTAGTAATCAAACTGAATCCAGCAGAATCAGCTTTAATGGCCAAAACTGTTGGCACATACAAGGAATTTGACTTTGGTTTCAAACGCTCACGGCGTGCAGTTCAACAAATGGGCCTTCACGTGTCTCAATTCATGGCATTTTCACTTAGGGGCAGGATTGTTTTTCAGTTTGAATCAAATCATTTGCAAATCTATTTTTTTTCATCTGATATTGAAAAGTAAGATTTGAAACATTTAAGGGTGATAAAAAAAAAGAAAAGAGGAAATCTGAAAGGGGACAGAAAGCACATCTGCCCTTCATCAACTGTAATTATAAGAATGCAATTCAACAACACAATTCTGCCTTTAATTGGGGATGAAAAGCCCCAAACATACCAGGTGTTGTATAAATGATCCAGTAGCCACTTAAACAACCATATACTTAAAACCGTAGGCATCTGAGTGACAAAATAATCCGTTTGGTTCTCTGAATGTTATACATTTTCTTCCATGTAACACTGGAGCAAAGAAGGTTCACACCGTCATTCTGTGGCGGCTGGTGTGCCGCATCTTATCCCCCATTCATCCTTTTGCAGCTGTAGTAATATAATCCAGCTTTGTCTGTAAAACCCATTTACCTGTTACACTCTGAGAAAGTCTTGCTTTAACAACAGAAAGATAAAGTGATGAAAAATGAGAGGTACAAGATGACAACCCATTTATTTAGTAATACATTCTGCAAACTAGAAATTTTATTCAAACTTCAATGGCTAAAAAAAATGAAAGAAAGGAAGGAAAAGGAGAAAATTTAAAGGAGCAGGGAGAAAAATGCATCTATTCACAAGCAAGGAATGCAATTTGTTCAATCGACTACACAAACAATACAATTTAGTTCAGAGAACAAAGCTTTTTTTTTAACTTTTTTTTCTACCATTCCTTTAGAGCAAGAACATAATACAAAATATACAGTTATTTAACTTTGTAAAATCACTCACAGAGGCCTCTGAGAAGCATTTGAATCAACACTGACAATATATAACTACAGCACTCTAAAGCTATTCTATGTGGTCATAAATAGAGCAGGTACATTAACGTATGTATGCACACCTTGAATGTTTTACGAGGTTACCATGTTCAAAACACTTGCATTCATTAAATTTATGACATCATTTGCATTGAAAAAAAAACAAAAAAAGCTTTCTGACCGGGATCAGATGTGGCGACACGGGTAGAAAAGTTGTACCTTGTGACAGCCAGGATAGATTCAGTACCTAAAAGATAAAATGAAGGTTTCCAATCTGTAACGTCAGCAGCAGTTTTCATCCTCGTAGTGTTTTTTTTTTGTTTTTGTTTTTTGGTGCGGGTGGAGGGGCAACAACTTTAGAGGGGTGGAATGGGGCAACATTAGATTGGGTAAGGCAAATCGGTGAGCTTATTCATGGGCTGAAACAGATCAGCGAAGTGAGGCTCGGGTCACCCAGCAAGGGGACGAATAAAACCACCACTGCTAAGGGTCACACAGTAAACGCCACGACACAGGTACATCGATATGTACACGAGGGCGCGAGCATTTTTAAAATCTCTCTAGAGTCTGCTAGGTAGTCCTCCATACAAGAATATACAGGATGCATTCCAGGCAACCAAAGGTGACTCTGTAAATAGCTTTATAATTCTTTTTATACAATAACAAAATTAGATGATCAGTGCATATGACTGTTATTTAGTCACATCAATCAGCAACAACGCCGTGATCTCTGGCTCAAACCCTGGGTCCGGACCCGTCCGTGAATGTTGCTTTGGCACGCTGCAGAAAAGCGGCCCACTAGGGGCGCCCAGAAAAGGTTTGACGACACAAAAAAGACGGCCAAAAGCGATAAAATCTTCCCAAGTATGATCACGGGAATCCAGCGATCCCCTTTCGCATGTGTCAGGGTCTGGCGGAACGAGGGAGTCCCTCATCGTTGTGGCTGATCGGTGCGTTTTTTTTCCTCGTCACACTTCCTAAACCCTGAACTCCCCACACAATTACATCATCGACCTAAAGCGAGCATCACACAGGTTAGCAGGTACAAAAGTTAGGAGAGTGTCAAAGGGGCAACTTTTAGGATAAAATAAACATGATGCTGCTCCAATAGTTCTTGTTCCATTAGAACCAGAATAATTAAATCAAACTCTGAACACGAGCATAACCTGACCCCCTTCTAATTAATGTGGGGAAAGCCAAGAGAAAAAACTAAAATCCGTTAAAGGTCAACCAACTCCAAAACTACAAGAAAGGTTATGAGGTATTTCAGTTCTTCTGAAACTATGTTTGGGATCATTCGTTGTTCATTTTTAAAAGAAGGGGTGGAAAAAGGATGAATGGCAAAATTAATCTTTGCTAAAAAAAAAATGTTTTGATCAAATTTGCATTAGTTACTTAATACACTGTCAAACGAAAGCAGGACACACCTCAGGTTTAGATTTCTGTAAGTCACACAAGCAAACACATTTGTTCCTCATTGGAAAATAACTTGAAGAATGAAGTAGAAACCATTGATACCGACCAGGTCTGAAACAAGCAGCTGGAAGGCTGGCAGATGTTAGATAGGGGGACATCGAGTGCACTTAAATAAAGCACAGCAAAGCAAAGTAAGAGCTCCTTGACCCCCCCAAAAAAAAGCTTTTATTTACAATAAAAATCTCCTTTGCTCAAACACAGCGACTAAATCAAAGAATTTTACAGAATGTAGGTACATTTCTTTACATTTGTGGAAAGTATGAATTTAAACACTGCAGCTCAGCTGTTTTCATCGTTTATCACTTTGATTCACTCTTCTGTATTTTATAATCCGACCAGTAAAAGGTACCCTGTGGAGCTTTCACCAAGCTAGCATTCAATATTTCTGCGTTCTGCTTTTTGTTTCCTTTTGCACCCGGTCCTAAGGTTCAGCGATACTTCTTATCCATGCTAGCGCCCCCTGCACCCACCTATAGAAAGTCACAACTCTTTACATTTTTTTTAATGGCCAGAAACACCAGAGTCAAAAAAAAACAAAGAAAAACGTTTCAAATGTGTTTAGCTTTATGCTGCAGGGGTTCGATTATTATCTTTCACAGTTTATCGAATCAGAAGGGTCTTTGGTGGTGGGGGGTTTTGCAACAAAAGCACATCAGAAAGCAGCTTGTGTATTTTTTAGCATTTAACTCACCACAAACCGAAATGTGGTTAAGTAGTCAGGATTGTCTTTTTTTTTTTTTTGTTAAATTAAGGACTATAAATTTAGTAAATTAATACTCTGACATTAATGAAGAATTTACAAAATGGTTCAAAAGCAATCTGTTTCTCTACACATTCTGGCTAAATGGCATTTAAGAAAAAAAAAAAACTCAAGCGAAATTATTTATTCCTCAAAAAAATTAGGCCAGAAATATTATATACATACAAAAATGTCCACAACAATGCAAGATGAAAAGAAAATGGCAGAAAATTAATGTGAAATAAAAGCATTTCTCTTCAAGAAATACATCTACTGTGTTAAATACATGTTTAGTCAGTGATTTATTTATTTTCTGAGGGAAATTAGAAATATATATCTATATATATATATATATGTATTTTTTTTAAATTAACCCACATAAAACAGACAAACGGCAGCAAACTCTCTGCGGTGGTTTATGGTGTAGCAGATTAAAGTGATGCAGCAAGCACATTTGTTCTTGGTTCACAAAAAAGACCAGGAGAAATACATAGTCTTAGTATAAGAGCAAATCCTAGAAAATCAGTGCTTAAAAAACTGTTTAAATCAAATTATCTGATGAAGGAAACCACAGACAAAAAATCCTGTGGAGAAATTAATTGGCATAGGCTGCAATAAAGAAATCTGATTATAAATATAATATATGGCACCTATAAATGGTCTACTTGAATGTTTAGAAATTAGCTTTTTCTAAATATGACCATATGTATATAGATTCAAGACTAATCAACACCTGATTAGCTGCAAACCACTGAACACTACTTAACTTAGTTCATTAGGTTCTAACAAAACAGCATCAATATATTTTATTATCCAGCGTTGTTTCAAGTTTAAGTGTGGGGAGGGGGGTCAGCATGGGGAGGACACTTCCCTTAAACTCAACCTGCATGCAAACTGAACCCAGACGGATCTGCCATTTTCCACCAACACACACGCGCCTGCAGGCGTCTATTCAGTCAACATGGGACCAAACACATTGAAATGGACAAAAAGAAAGATTTTTCCACTTCATTCTGTCAAAACTGCCATTATTATTATCATTAAAGTGTACAGAAAAACCTGTTAATAAAACATAGCACTGCAAAAAAATAAAACTGATCAGGATTTAAACTGTCTGATATAGAGAGCTTACTGTGCTGTCAATTATACAATTTACCCGTTTCTTAAAAAGGAGCATAGACTAACTGAAGGGAAAAATGGAGAAGGTGTTGCAGAGGAAAAGTAAAAAGCAGAGACATTGTGCCTGGCGGACGCCGCGGTGATATTCATTGAATAAACATTTGAATTCCAGAAGAGCAGAAAAAGGCCGATAGTGCATAAAAAGTTCGCTTTTTTTCCCCATTTCTTTCTCTCTTTTTTCTTCTTCTTCTTAAACTTAAAATCAAGCTGCATTAAATACAGGCTGTTTGTACAGGACAATTGCACTTCACAAAAACAGAAATATACAAACACACAAGGAAATGTGAATCAAATTAATTACAGCAACAGAAACAAAATCGGACTATTCAGGCGGATTATTTAACAAAACAAAAGAAAACTCGTGGACTCGCTTGTTGTGGATTACTTTAGAGAAGAATAATCAGGAGGGTGAACATAAAAGGGAGACAAGACGGTGGGGATCCTGAACTCCAGAGTGGACTGGTGCTGCACTATTCCAGGTTTGTGTGCATGCAACTCTTCCTCCTCCTTCTCTTCCTCCTCCTCCTCCTCTTCCTCCCATGTATTCCCTTCTTAGAAACCAAAAGCTCAGAGTGACGGAGAGACAGACTGCTGAGCTGAGCTGCTGTGGGTCTTGAGAGGATGGTGGTTTGTAAACTATGTTGTGTTAGTGGTAGGAGGGTGTGTTACCACATGTCGTCTGTAGATGCAGAGTCCTTGATAAGAGAGGAGAGGAATGAAAAACCCTTCAGACTTTGGCTGTACACCCACTGGATCTCCATCAAGAGCTGCACTGGTTTCAACATCTATGATGCGAAGTGATGTGCAATAAAAAAACCCGCAGTCATAGCAGTCTCTCCTGCTAACGTTTTAATCTTTTACAAAATGAATTAAATGATCTGCAAACCTGAGAGATGAGGAGCGACAGCATTAATACATTACAAGTTGTGTTATTGTGAAGAGGAAAACTGAAACATGACAGATTGTATCTTAACATACTAATATAGGAAACTCCTTTTCTGCGTTTTTACAACATATTTACAGTTCAAACATGTAGAAAAATACAGCTGAAGCGATCAGATATTGTGGTTTTTCCAACAACGCCTTATCAATAATCATTCTCCCCTTTTGTAAAACAGTAATAATCTAAACTATATGGGATTAGGGATATAAGAAAATATCGATATACCGATATATCGCGATAATTTATATCACAATATTGTATCGATACTCAAAAGCAATGTATCGATTTTTATTTTTATTGTATTTTTTTAGAATTTGAATGGAACCATTAATGATGACAGTAAATTTTAATCCAGTGGATCAACTAGATCTAGTAATAAAATGTGTTAAAGTATGAAACAGGTTGGAGTTGTTAGAATGCTGTCACAGTTTTTCTACACCTAAATTCAGTTTTAAAAATCACAATATATCGTCTTACTCATAGTATCGCCCCCCCCGTATTGTGATACATATCGTATCACCAGATTCTTGCCAATACACATCCCTATATGCAATTAAAGTATCATATTTCTAAAGTATTTGTACCCCTGGTAAAGATGTGCACATAAGTATTTGCTGCTGTTTTAGAGATCTAGTTAATTTTATTTTTTTACCTCCCTTATCTTCCTCTTCCTCACTGTGCATGGAGCCAAGTAAAACCAGGGTCCTGGTCCAGCTGCCTCAAACATTTTAATTATTCTGCAGATTGTAGATAAAGACGCGTTCAGCCCAGGGATTATTTTACTGTAGCCATTTCGAGATCAACACACATCTGCTTTACTTAAAAACGGCATGTTCTCTGGTCTTTGCCATTTTTAAGGAGTGGCTGAAAGGAATGAAACTCCAGGGAAACCAGAAACTGCAACAAAAGCCACATTTAGTTTAAATCTCTAAAATATCTTTACCATCAGGGGCCAATTAGTGTGGAGGGCCCCTAGATATTATAATATAAGGCTGCTGGGATTCGGCAACAATAATAAAATCAATCAACATCAATAGTTTTAGTCGACAGATTATATGATGCAATCCTTTTTTTAAATTGTCCCCAAACTCTGTGTACGCATCTTTAAGTCAGCTGACTTTGGCTTCAATAATTGGTTGACTCCATCTGTGTCAGTATTTATATGCAAACATGGCGGATCACTGCCAAATGAGCCGGGTGTCTAACAGTTTTTCAAAGGTCGAAGCAGCACTTTAAGTACTTCTAGGTAAGAGACAATAAACGGACCTTTGGACGCTCTCTAAACTACGTGCATAAGCAGCTGAGGAGACGGACAGATTATGGACTTTGTGTAGAAACCCAAAATCATTTACCCATTCCAATAACATGCAATTGTGTAGGAAATGTAAATATCCAAATGAATCAAACTAAAACAGGATAAGTTCCTAAATAATAGATACAGAAAAATAAAACCAGTCTTTTTTTAAATTAAGTCTGGATTGGCGCACAGGCTGAACTCTACGACGGAGTATTAGAAGAAAACATGTCTATGAAGGAGCGCATGTCTGCCAAAAAACTAAATTTTTAGATCCATTCCACAGATTTACAAGAAAACACTTGGATATTCTCTGATTTAGAAAAGTTAAACATTTGAAAGAATCTTTAATCAAGTTTTCCTTGATTAAAGGCATTAATTTGCTAAATTAAACTAGGATATGCTACGTTACTGTAAAGTCAGAAATTTGTAAGAAAAAAAAAGTTGGAAACTACATTTTCGACAGTGTAAGTGGTAGATCCGGGCTCTTTTCCTGTATCAGAAAATCTCCACGGTGCAGACTCGCTTTGCAACAAAATACACACCTGAGACAGTGAGGAAGAAGCTGCAACATGGCTGCATCCAGTCTGGACCCCGGGAGATATTCTGATACAGACGAAGAGGCCAGATCTACCATTTTTACTTTGGAAACTATCCAGGTGAGCATCTCCTACATCTAACACCTCAATCTCAGAGGATTTGCAGCATTTTTATGTTGCTAATTACTGCATAATCTCAGAAAACATCTGAGTTGTTTTATTACAAATTTCTGACTTTACAATATCAGAGAATATCCTAGTTTTAATATTGTAAATTTATGCCTTTAAAGCATGTAAAACTTTTATTTATTTCTCGCAAATTTAAAACTTTTTTTCAAGTAATTTGTTGGAAATATATGAAACTGATCCAGAAATTATTTTTGGCAAATGTTATTTTTGAATTTATTTTTTCTTTTCTTTTCTCTACAATGGCTCTAATACGCCGTCACACATAAAGACTTAATTTAATTCATTTCTTTCAAAATAAATGTAGCATTTTACACAATTAATGAATAATTTTAAGTTTTTTTTTAAGGAATGGAAAACATTTAAGTTTTAAAAAAATCATAACGCTTTTTATTACGGAAAAATATTTTACAAAAAAATCAAGAAAGTTGTTAATTCTTAAGAATTAATTTAGATAATCTTTGTTTTGAAAGCAACTAATCTGGCAACAAATCTGAGGAACTCTTTTCGTAGTTGCAGATTAAGCAGGAACCACTAAAATATCCTGCACCCTGTAAAAAAACAAAAAAAAACTACCCAACACCTGGTTGGATTTATAACATTTCTAAGAATTGTTTGGATATTTTACTTACATTTACGTCTTTTCTTCCCACCTAGTTGACCTGTTTAAGAAAAATTATCTAAATGAACCAATTTCAGGGCTGAACTTCTCTCACTGTTACCGTCTCTTCCTGGTTATCGACCAGGAGAATAATTCTTTTGATACATAGTTTAAGCAGCGTTCTTAATCAATTAGGGATGTGTATTGGCAAGAATCTGGTGATACGGTATGTATCGCGATACAGGGGGGACGATACGATATATTGCAATACTATGAGTAAGATCATATACTGTGATTTTTAAAACTGTATTCAAATCCAGTTTTATTACTACATCTAGTTGATCCACTGGAACGAAGAAGGAGAAAACAACCACAAACTACCAGTAATACTTTAAATTTAACTACAAAAATGACTGTCATCATTAATGGTTTCATTCAAATAAAATAAAAAATATTAAAAAAATAAAACTGATAACATTGCTCATATCGATACAATATGACAAAATATCGCGATATATTGGTTTATCGATATTTTCTTCCATCTCTATAATCAATTATAATCTACAAATGATCATTTCTCTCAAAACGACAGTGTTTTTCTGTTCTTGTAACACAAAACTGATTTTAACTCTACTATACGTTGCGTTATATTATAACAGATTTCTCTAAAGTAAAGTCAACTAGAACAAAGTAGAGAAACCAGAAATAAAAGGAAGGTTTAAAGATTTAGAAGAAAAAATGTGTTTGATGAAGACAACGAGGGGAGGATTTAGGTTTAACAACAGAGAGCGGTGTTGCAAGCAAAGATTTCATCACAAGAAAGGTTTTCTATTTAAACAAAAGGAACCAGACGAGATGAACAGGTTAGACCAAGGTAACAGGATTCAGAAACAAAAGTAAACCAGCAGATGTGAATTAAAAATGGAGATTCAACAAAAACTACTCAACAAAACGTGCAGAAATAGGATTGTTGCCATTCCAAGACCATTTCTACACTTTTCTGATTTCTTTTGCTTCAGGAGCTACAAGAAATCCCTCAAACTGGGATGAATATTATGCAGATTTTAACAAGATGACGGAGAACTAGATTACGTTTTAAGCAATCACCCAGAAAAATCTTAGAAACATAATTCGAGACAGAGGGAATAGATATCAAAATGCCCTCTAAAATAGATCATGGTTAAGCATTTTAGGTAGCACTCTTATTACAGAGGCTGGACTGTGGTATTAATATGAACTTGGCAGATTTACCTCACTTTTATCTAGAGTTGCATCAATCCATCAGCCAGAGTTTGAAACTGGCCAATTTACCCTTGATCTGCTCTGATTGGTGAATGGAGGGGAACATACTGAAAAATCACATTTATCTTCCCCAATAATTAAATACAGAAAAACTTAAAACTCCACAAGTTTTGGGGCATAATTTCAACAACCTCATGGAGAGGCAACGAAATCTTGGGTTATATTGAAAAAGTTCCTTGGAGCTTCTGGTTGACGTTTCCTTTATTGGTAATGAAACAACTGATTTGTAGCATCGTGCATCCCTAATTTATAGGGAATGATTTATCATCTAAAAAAAAATTCTGCCGCATTAAACAAGTGTCACCAAACATGGGAATAGGGAACCTGATTGCAAATAATTAGCTAATGATAATTGGAGTCCAAGAAGCTCCTCGCAGCATGCATTTTGCATGGAGTGATTATGATCACGACACATCTGACATAATACTGTGCAGCCAAAGACAAGATTAATAAAAGTTAGACCAGAGGCATCTTCTTAAGGCCTAAATGAACCAAAACATCTGCTTCAAAATTCAGGGCAGACTGAGGTTTAATATTTTAGCTTTAATAAAATGGGTTTGCACAATAAGCATATCACGAGAACTGCCTGGACTCCAATAAGTGTACGCTAATTATTTAAGTACCATGTATTCGAGGGGAACCAGTTGAGGTGGCTCGGGCATCTGATGAGGATGGTGGTCCCACCGGGACGAGACCCAGGACACGCTGGAGGGACTATGTTTCTCGGCTGGAACGTCTTGGGTTTCCCTTTGATTAGCTGGCCCAAGCAGCTGGGGAGAGGGAGGTCTGGGTCTCTCTGCTAAAGGTGCTGCCTCCTCGACCCGAACCCGAATTAAGCAGAGGGAAGGAAAATGGATGGATGGAATTCAGGCTCTCCATGCCTGGATTATACACGTAAAAGTCCAACAATTATGATATTGTGCAAAAGTTCATTTATTTCAGTATTTCAACTTAAAAGGTGAAACTGATATATGATATTGACTCATTACATGCAAATTGAGAAATTTCAAGCCTTTATTTGTTTAAATTTTGGATTATGGTTCACAATTTAAAATCTCAGAAAATTAGAATATTGTGAAAAGGTTCAATATTTTAGGCTCAAAGTGTCACACTCTAATCAGCTAATTAATCCAAAACACCTAAAAAGGGTTTCTGAGCCTTTAAATTGTCTCTAAGGTTCAGTAGGAATCACAATCATGGGGACGACTGATGACCTGACAGTTGTGCAGAAAACTATCATTGACATCCTCTATAAAGGAGGAAAAGCCTCAAAAGGTAATTGCAAAAGAAGTTGGATGTTCCCAAAGTGCTGTATCAAAGCACATTAATAGAAAGTTATGTGGAAGAAAAAGGTGCACAAGCAGCAGGGATAACTGCAGCCTGGAGAGGATTTTCAGGAAAAGGCCATTCAAGTGTTGGGGAAGTTCACAAGGAGTGGACTGAGGCTGGAGTTAGTGCATCAAGAGCCACCAGACAGACGGATCCTGGACATGGTCTTCAAATATCCTAATCCTCTTCTCAAGCCGCTCCTGAACATGAAACAATGTCAGAAGTGTCTTACCTGGGCTAAAGAAAAAAAGAACTGCAAATTTTGCATCTCATTTGGAAACCAAGGTCACAGAGTCTGAGAAAAGAATTAAGAGACACAAAGTCCAAGATAATGGAAGTCCAGTGTGAAGTTTCCATAGTTTGTGTTGATTTGGGGAGACATGTTATCTGCTGGTGTCGGTCCACTGAGCTTTATTAACTCCAGAGTCAACGCAGCATCTACCAGGACATTTTGGAGCACTTCATGCTTCCTTCTGCAGACCAGCTTTACTGACTTAATTTTCCAGCAGGACTTGGTACCTGCCCACACTGCCAAAAGTACCAAAACCTGGTTCAATGAACGTGGGATTACTGTGCTTGATTGGCCAGCAAACTCACCTGACCTTTGAACCCCATAGAGAATCTATAGAGCCTTGTTAAGAGAAAGATGAAAGAAATGAGACCAAACAATGCAGAAGAGCTGAAGGCCGCTATTGAAGCATCCTGGTCTTCCATAACAACTCAGCAGTGCTACAGGTTGATAACATCCATGCTACGCCGCATTGAGGCAGGAAGTGATGCCAAAGGAACCCAAACCAAGTACTGAGTACATATGCATGATTATACTTTTCGGAGGTCCAACTTTTCTTTATTTAAAATAATTGTGTTATTGATTTTATGGAATATTCTAATTTTCTGAGATTTTGAATTTGGGGTTTTCATAAGCTGTAAGTCATAATCACAATTATAACAAATAAAGGTTTGAAATATCTCGCTTTGCATGTAATGAGTCTATATCATATATTAGTTTCACCTTTAATTTGAATCACTGTAATAGATTAACTTCTGCACGATATTCTAATTTTCCAAGTTTCACCTGTATTTGGTGACACTTGTTTGCTGCAGCGTAGGAAGATATAGACGGTAAAGAGGTGGCAAAGTCGCTGAAAAACAAACTAAGTTGTTTCACTGCCAGAACAGCAGACATTGACCAGAAGCAATTTTTTCAATGAATCCTCATCAAGATGGAAATATTTTATTTTTAATTTCCAGAAGCTGGTTAAACAACTCTTTTTCTGAGGTCTAGATTAGCTATGAAACCAAAACAGACAGATATTAACACCCTTTTATTTAGGGCTGGGCGATTAATCGATAAAATCGATTAATCGAATTTTCTGTTTATGAAGATTAAATTTTTGGATAAATCGAGAAAATCTGGAAAAAAAATTCACCAATTGACTCCAAGGGTTTCAGTAGTTGAAAGTGATGTGAGCCCGCCCAAGCTCTACCTTCATGTTTTACAGTTTGCATTTATTTGGACTTTGAATTCAGGTGAACTCCCAAAAAGGATGATTAAAATAAAAGCAAGTTTTAAAAATATTTTTTGTCATTTAACATTTATTTTCAGGAAAAGAAAGAGAAGAAAATAAAATCAATAAAAAAAATCAGAAATCGGATTTGGCATGACAAATCGTTGATTTTATTTTTAAGCCATGTTGCCCAGCCCTACTTTTATTTACCTATTTATCACAAGACATATTGTAAATTGCATCAATATCACACGTTTCGCTAAGATCGTGCAGCATACACCATCTGCCCTTCCTCTGCCTCTGGATACAGTTACTCTAGGAATTAGGGATGTGCATAATTAATCGACGATCGATTAATTGATCATTAAAAATTTCATCGATGACATTTTTTTTTTACCGATCAATTAACGCATGTTCTGTTGCGTAGTGCGAGTTTTGAAGGAACGCAATTAATTTTGAAATGTGGCAGTAATTAAACACTTTACCACAGGAGGGCGATGACTGAAAATAAAACCCACAGGCCGACTCAGTTTCTTGCCAGTTTCTGTGCATTTCAAAAGTAGCATTGTCATGAAGAGGTAGCAGCAAAGTGTGGCGTGGGACCAATTTGACAAAAAAACAAAAACAAATAAGTCTCGGTTCCCTGCCAACACTGCGAAGCTGTGTATAAGTACTTGAACGCACTTCCAACCCTGGTTAGAAGCGGAGCATCCTGCTCTTGGTCTCAACCTAGCATCAAGTCGGTGTTAGCACCGAGGAGCTGAGATGCACAACGAGCAGAGAAACTTACTCACCGATTACTTTCTGAGGGAGGCTCCGTCCCCCCTGGATTGCACCCCAACAGACTGGGGGAAAATTTATTAAACAAGATTGTAAAGGTTTGCCAAGTTAGCACGGAGGTATGTGCATCACAGCGACGTCTGTCCCTCACAGCAGGTGATCTCAGCGCTGCAGGTCAGACGCGACAGCAGCCTGGTGACCGTCAGTCTGCTCACCAGGCTGCTTTCGCTTCTGACCCCAGCGCATGTTAACATGCTCATCTTTCTCAACAAAAATCAGTAGACTGCTGCTAAAGTTGTTTATAAGTTACGGTTTCTTTTGTTTTTGTCTTTTTTACTCTGTTAATGAGCCTAATTTATCGTTAGGTACACTGATCTCTCTCATCCTCTTTCTCGACTCTTTATGCCAAATGTAACACAAAACTATCAGACCTATAAGTATTAGCCTATATATATATTTTCATTAAGTTATTGTTTAACATGACTTATTTTATTTTTACATTTTGGTAGAAGAAAAAAATATGAGCGTCAGTGGTGTTAATGAGTACCGTCTTTTAGCTGTCGGCTCCCCTGCTTATAGCGCATATTTTCTTTGTGCAACTACCGTGAATTAATTCAGTTTAACTGCCATAAGAGGTGTCCCACTTGTAATGAAGATCTCAATGAGGAAACACACTATTTTTCTAATCTCACTGCATTTTAATATAGCCTATGAACACTGAATTTTGATATAAAAATATCAATGATTAATCGAAAATTGATCGTTAATACTCCTGATGATCGATGAAGACAGTTTAATCGAATGCCCATCCCTACTAGGAATACTGTGAGGAGGCATTTTTAAGCAGGATATTTTCTTTAAAGGAGTCATGACCTGTAATTTTCACTTTTCCATGAGAAAAAAAATTTATGTTATGATTGCCTAACGATTATACACTGCCCGGGAAACCGATATTTAAAAGTGAAGCGTTTGTTTACCCCTGGGTTCGTCAACCAGCCCACGTGCACACGCACTCAAATACGTGGTTTTATTTTCTGGCTGACTTGACGTCAAGTCGGCGCAGGATATACCATACATAGACATCGCAGACCTATGCTGCAGGAAGCCCGCCCTCCCTCTCTCTCTCTCCTCTCCCCCTCTCCCCTCTTCCCCTCATATTCAGTCGAGCGCCGCCATTACTGAATCCTAGTGATGGGAATTCCAGCTCTTTTTGGAGAGCCAGTATTTTTGGCTTGGCTCACCATAAAGAGCTGGCTCTTTCGGCTCCTCAGATTTTCATTTGCTTAAAGTGTATTTATTACCAAAATAAATGCAAAACGATGTGTACCAAATGTACCAAAACAAGCGGGGGGGAATGAAAAAAAAAAAAAAAAAACGCTCCCAATGACGAGCCAGCTCCCATCGTTCACTTCAAAGAGTTAGCTCTTAGAGCCGGTTCGTTCGCGACCGACACATCACCGATTCGAAGTACGAACTCCACCGTGAAAAATGCAGAAAGTTTCATCACGCAATGATGCATGAAGAAGACATATTCGTGTCAGCCTTTTATTTTAATCAGCTAAAACCATTTCTACCAGAAACGTAGTGCACACGTGAGTTGCTCTGTTGTTGACTGCCAGAATCAACATGGAAATATTTTTTCTATTTTTTTTACGGCGGAATCCTTTACGAATTTGGGACGAATTTGGGACTTCAGGCGAAGTTGGCATCGAAGCTCCGTTTGGAAAAAGGGGCCATTCCAACAATCAGAGACTTGCCTGTAATTGAAACGGTAAGGCTGTGTTTTTATTGCTCTACTGTGTGTAACAAACAGCAGCTAACTGCTAATGTGGCTATTGTATGCTAGCGGGAGTAGTAGATATGGGTTAAGAGTTACCTGCGGTGTCAACCCCCCTCCTTCCTGCCACCAATCAACGCCCCCTCATGTGCATTATTACAATGACCGTCCACGACAGCCAAAGTATCGCATCAGATCTCGCGAGACAATAATGCCTTTAGAAATAAGGGTCAGAGGAGCTCTGTGTTTATTTTTTTCAACTTTTCTTTTTTAGAAGGGCCTGAAAGACTATAATAGAGCGTGGGTATCCAAGATAATACTAGGTTATGACTCCTTTAAAGAGAGCAGCATAAAAAAAATTTAAGTAGGAGATGTTGTGGTAAATCCCTGTAACTGGCAGGTCTGAGAAAAATCTGCATTTAATAGATGGTGGATTATAGTTAAAAAAAAAAAAAAAAAAAAAAAAAAAGGGCATGAAAACAGACACTATGGTAAGCAACCTGAATGGATCCAGAGCATTAAGTATTTCCACAGATGTTTAAACACCACTCTTGTTCTGCATTACAAACATATTCAGAACTGAATATGAGCAAATTCAAGAAACTTTCCTATTATATATTCAGGACAGAAGGCAAAGCTTCAGCAACCACACAGTCGGCGTTCACAGACAGCGGGCTTCATGGAAAAATAAACAACAGTTTGTGTTACCCAATGAACTTAATGAAATTAGGCAACACGTTACATCTGGTTTGACAAGTATTTAAAAACATTGATTACCGCATTTGAAAATATAACAACCCCACCCACTCTAGTTCATTAAAAAGGCCATATTGGTTCCTTTATTAGACTTGAGTTAAGCAGAAATAACTACAAACACTTTTGGCGTCAACATCCCATCATTTGGTCACATTAATGCCTCATCTGAATGCAGATTTACAGTGGCGTGAAAAAAGTATTGAACTTTATTTACATTTAAACCACAGACGCCGATGTACCTGACTGGGATATTTATGTGACAGAACACCACAAAGCAGCACAAAAAAATGAAGTGGAAGGAAAAAGATGCAGGATCTTCGGTGGTTTCTAGAGACGCCTTCCGCTGCAGTTCTTTTGTAGGACGTCTATAAACTTCGTACATCTATAGGGTGAAATGATTCTTCTTTGCGGAGAGCTCAACAGAGGCCGTCTGTGGACAGTAATTTTCTCGTCTTGCCTCCGATGCTCAAATGTGTTTGTTTTTTTGGGTCTGGACTTTGACTGGGCCGTTTTAACACACTTATGCTTTGATCTGAACCTGTATTTCCATGTAGCTCTGTCCTGCTGGAAGGTGAACCTCCAGCCCCAGTCTCAGGTCTACAGCAGCTCCATCCAGCTTCCCCTTCCCTGCTGAAGGAAAACATCCCCCGTACCATGATGCTGCCACTACCATGTTTAATCACAAGGACCGTACATCCACGGTGATGTCCAGTGTTGGTAATCTTCCTTAGAGGCTAGATTTGAGGAGCGTTTCCTCTATTATTTTTTTTCTGTGACATGTTTTAAGGCTCGAGATCTTGCTTTATACCCTAACTCTGCGTTAAACTTGTCCAGAACTTCCTCCCTGACCTGTCTGTTGTGTTCCTTCACGATGCTGTTTGTTCACTAATAAACCTCTGACGCCTTAAACAAAACAGCTGCACATATACTGAGGATAAATTAAGTGACTTCTGAAAGCAGTTAGTTCAACAAGGTTTTTTTTTTGGGGGGGGGGCATCAGAGTAAAGGGGGCTGAAGACAAATGTTCCTTTCCTTCACACCCATTCAGTACAATGTGCTATCTGTCTCAGAAATTCGCAATAAAACACGCTAAGGTTAGTAATTGTGACATGAAATACTTTGTAAGGTAGATCATCTTGTTGCAGCGTCAATCCATAATCACCCAGCCCATGACTCACTGCGTTAAAGAGAAAAACTTGTACCCTCCTAGATATAAAAAAGGCATGCATGAGATAAACGGAGCATTGCTGATCACACAACCCACAACCATGCAGTAATAAAATACAGAGGAGAGCAAAAATACTTACAGTGTCGTCGCTTCGGTACGGGTTAAGTTTGTTGTACACTGCTTCAATAACACTTCGTCTGTAGGAACAAGGGCAAAATATATTTTTAAACGGTGACCGTTTTCAAGCCGAAGATCAATGGAGGAAAAACAAGCCAATATCATAACCAAAATAAAATTTATGGTAACAGCAGGAATCACTTACTTGCTGGCCAGCTCTCCGCCAGGAGGGAGGTTTGGGATGGTCTCGGATGCTAACGTTCGCATAACGTGGACCAAATCTGGGACGCCTTCATCTCCCTGCTTTTTGATCATCTCTGTACGAAGAACAGACCCAGGGTTTATTTGGTTTTAAAATTAGTCTAAACAAAACAGCTTTCCCATTTCTCCCAGACGGTAGGTCATCGTTCTATTCTTCCTGCTCACGCGTCATATGAAACTTTTCATCCTAAAAATGATTTAGATACATGTATTTGTCTGACGATAACAGTCGTATTTTTATGCTGAATCAAAATCAAATCATCCTAAGACACATTTGGTGTACAGAAAAGGTAAAGTAAAATAAGCTTTTGCCTATTACTTATTATCAGCAGCTGATTAATGCCAGATCCTGATGAAGTGGACTACATGGGGGAGCGCATCTCAGGCCTTTGTCATTTCCCTTTACGCAGATTCCTAAAAATTTACT